>LPNX010518456.1:0-77716 GCA_001517045.1 Pseudotsuga menziesii
TAAAAGTAAGCGCAAAAATGGGTGGGAATTGGGACGCGAAAAAAGTGGATGCAAACGTGGATGCAATAGTAGATGCAAAAAAAGACGTAAACATAGATGCAATATGGGATGCAAAAATGGATGAAAACATGGGTGCAAAAGTGGATGAAAAAATGGATGCAAAAGTGGATGCAAAAATAGCTGAAACAAAGCGAGATGCAAAAATAGACTCAAAACAGGATGTAAACTTTGATGCAAAACTTGGCGCACGAAGGGATGCAAAAAAAGAAGCAGAAGTGGATGTAAAAAAGGATGCAAAAGTGGATTAAAACAAAGGCGTAAAAGTTGAGGCAAACATGGGCGTTAAAGGGGGCGCAACAAGAGTAGATGTACAAACTAGGCACAAAATTAGGTGCAAAACTAGGCTCAAAACCTGTCGCAAAACCTGATGCAAAACTTGGAGCATAACTAGGTGCAAAACCCGATGCAAATTACGCCACAATTTGCGCCAGATTTAGAAAAAGGACGCAAAAAATGCCTAAAATAGCACCAACCCGTGAAATTGCGCCATTTTGTCAAAAAAATGAAGAAAAATACACTGAAAGATGGTCTAGACGCAAAAAAGGATGCAAAAAGAGATGCTAAATCCAGTTTTTGTTGTAGTGTGGTAGTGAAATTTTACAATCATGCATTAATCCTCCATTGAAGCTAGAAGAATCAAGACAAATGTCCAAACATAGATTCAATCAACATCAAGATATTGTCAAGAGATTGTTTGACAAACAAAAAATCGGGTAAGAGGAACTTTGAAGTAGGAGGCTTAGTCCTAAAATGGGATCACTCGCATGATGAAAAGGGAAAACACATGAAATTTCAACATTTATGGATTGGTCCCTATCATATTGCTGATAAGATTGGCCCCTCAACCTACAAACTTCAAGATTTACAAGGAAAATAAGAGAGTCTTCCTGTAAATGGCCTTGTTCTCAAACAATATTTTACCTAATATCTAGGAGCAATTTGTACATAAATAAAACCTTTATTTTTCTTGATTTTTTCTAGTTTGTTTTTCTTTTTTCAGTTTGCCCAGGTTCATAGTTTTTTGTTTGCTTATAATATACTAGCTCAATAAATGGTGCCTGAGAGTGTAGGAATCTGAATAGACTCAAAGATATTTGAAATTCAAGAACTGCTTATGGGAAGACATGCATGGTAAAATTTGATCATTATGATTCTTTAATTGTTTCCTAATTATAGAAAGGGAACTAACTTTGAGCCCACATTTGAGTCCTTATAAACCCTACAAAATAACTATTTTAGATGTTCAAAATAAGTATTTTGATGGAATTTTGTCAATATTTTAGATATGATATTCTCTGTTTCTAGGACATAAATATTGTCCTTAGACCATGACAACCTTGTTTCATCGATTTTGTATTCTTTTGTTGCTAAAACAACCCATTTTCTTGCATTTTCTGAATGATTTCTTTATAAAATTGATGATTTTTAATTGTTTTCCTAACCATTTATAATATGAAACAAGAACTCGACACAATTATCATTTTTCTCTCTCCTAATTTTAGTAGCTATTTTTACCTCCATTTATAAAAAACGTTGATACTAATATCACACATTTTCATTTTAAGTCATTGTTTTGGGCCTTTGAATAATCTTTGTCATAAAATATTATTACTTTCTATTTTAAAGTGTTTTTTTAGACATCTATCAAAATAACATACATTTATCAACAAGTTCTTTGAAAAACATATAAATTTTGCTATTTTTCTTTAAAATAAGACAATTTTATAGGAAAAATAAGACTTTTTTATTGACAAAATTCTAAAAAATTCTAGAAAATAAAAACATTTACAACCATTTTCAATAGATTTTCATAGAAGTTTTATATAAAAATGATACTATTCCATACTATATTCCAAAATGTTACAATTCAAATAAATTCATGAAAAACTATACCATATATTTGTAAATAACATATTAAAAATATATACATATATATATAGAAATTTTATTTCTAAGATAAAGTCTGAAATTCAAAGCAGTACTACTATATCTTATCAAAAAAATTTCAAATTTAACATTTTCTTCAAGACATTAAACTAATCAAGAATATCATGCAGGCCAAATTCTTCATCCAAATTATAATTTTCTGGATCTTGGATTTCCTCAAGGACATCAATGTCCTCTTCCATTCGGTATTCTATGTCCGGAAGATGCCCAAATTGATCCTTTCCAAACATCCCTCCTAATAGGGGTTGAGGCTCTTTTGACATCTTCGCCACAAGTGTTTCACTAAACTCTCCTTTCTTTAAACCAACTACTTGCAATTCATCTCGAATAATTTGAATAACATTAATTCTTTGTTGGATGTAATTGAAGTGTAGTGGATCATTATCAATGGATATGCAATTTATTCCTTTTCTTAAGGAGCATGCTATTGTTGTACCTAATCACCAAAAAAAATAGTTAAGACAAATAGCAATAAGAAGCATACTTTCAAAAAAATATGAATAATAAAAAAAACAATAAAACTTGAAATATGTTTCCATATGTAATATTTGAAATTTGACGTGAGCCAGAGAATAAATCTAGGTTCCAATATCCTTCTCTTGAAAATGTATCTATGCGATACTTAATCAATGCTTGTGGCTTTTGACAGATGTTTACAGTCACTCCTTTGAAATCCCTTTCATCATATGTCAAATTTTTAACCATTGCATTATAAGTCAACATCTGACTATATTTTCCTTCACTCTTCTTATTAATTAAAAGAGATTCATAAGTCTCATATTTTTTCCAAGTTGCAAGATGTCTGTTTCCAATATCATTTAGAAATGGATCACAATAGGAGCTACGAATATTAAGATTTTTCGTGTAACCAAAATAAATAAACAAAAAAAATTTAATTAACTTATCAATAAATATAATTGATTTATAAATTCAATAAGTTGGTAATATAGTGCAAATATATTACCAATAAAGCTTCTTCCTTGTTTTTTCTTTACTCTTGAAGGATGTCAACAACCCCCCCTAACTGTGTGTCATAATGGAAAAAAATGAATCTCCATAGTGGTGATGTTTTGACTTCTAGAAATCCCGAAACCAATTTATTGAATGATTGATAAGTATAAGGCTGACAATCATATGTAGTGTTTCATATATTGTATCCATGAGGGATATCTGCAATAACTAGGGCGTACTCCTTTTTTTGAACAATATTTGCAACATGTGCATAATCACCTAAAATAACTTTATATTGCACAGTATCAAGCCCATTCCAAATATAATGATCATGTGTATCATCAAGTTCAACATTTTCAAGACGTTCTCTCCTTTATCGTTCTATTTTGGCTCTTTGGATATGAATTTTGAAGGACTCTGGTACTCCATCTGTACCACTCTTTGGCATATTCAAATGAAAATTTTCTCTATAAGTAATAAAATACAAATTAAATGAATTACAAAATAAATAATTCAAGATGTATTATAGATCAACATACCTTCTTGAATGCAACAATTTTTTTTTAAGGTTTCTATTGATCTTGATTCTTGATAGGTTCATTTGACAACATCCCAACTCTTCAAATTCAACATTATAATCATATCCTCTTGTATTTTCATGTAAATCTTGTGACTAGACTATGAAACAATAAATAATATTTACAATCCTATATAATAATACCACATAATACTTAGAACATAACAAAAATGTTAAGCTGAATAAAATTACTTTGTACCATAAAAATAAAACATCAACTTGTCAAATTCACTGCACATATCCTCCATTTATAAATCACCTAACTTTAACTGTGACAATATTGTAGCTATTAGTGTTTCATCCTTCACACCTTTCATTGTTCTCCAAGGTGTAATAGTCATGTCTTATGGAATGTCCTTAACATCAGGACCTGGCTTACCACCGGTCCATGGAACAACTTTACTTTTTTCACCTTTTGATTTTTTATACCACTATTCTCCCACATACTAAATATGTTCTCAATCAAATCCCATGTTTTCCCTACTCTGAATTCCAACTGGAAATATCCATCTACAACTTTAAATGCATCGCTACATTTGGGATTTTTTTTGTTTCACATTATCCTCTTTAATAGGTATACCTATTTCCAGACAACATTGTTTCCAAAAACTTGCATCAAATTTATATTTATCTCCACCACATATTTGCAAAACTTCATTGTTTATAAATATCACCATTTGAATAAATGCCATAGTCATCCTATATTTGCTATCTGTGTTATGATACCATGCCTACAACTTTGATTCTACATATGTTAAACCAGCATAAACGATGCATTTCACTATTTCAAAGTCAAGGTTATTTGGATATTCTTGCATCAACTCTTGTCTTTCCTCGGCAGAATGATCCCCCCCAAGAACATAAAATTTGCAATGAAAACTTATTGTTTGATCAAATTCATCTCTAGTAGGAACATCTTTCGGGTCAACAAGTAGTAGGTAGTCAACCACATGTGCATAGGGATTGTGTCTCATCACTGCTTTCAAGTTGTGAATATGAAAATGAGGTGGTTTTCTAATTATAAATTGATCTTTCCCTTCTGTGGTTCTAAAAAATTGATTCACATTCAAATCAAATGTATGTCCATTGTTAACCAATTTATCCCTCCACAATCGATCTCAAATGGAATTTTGTGTTGACTTGACAATGCAATCCTCTAGATCAGCACCTGGAGTAATGATTTCCATACTAACTGTAGAGTTTTCACTCTCGTATTCATGGATAAAATTGGAATCAGAAACAAAATATCTCCTCCTTTTCTGACTTGAAGGGATTCTGACTAAATCAACAATTCCTTCATCAGGAATTTAAACACCCCGAAGCATATTTCTTTTACGAGATTCATTCTTACTCTTACCAACAAGAGTAGTAACCTCATTGGAAACAATTGCAACATGTTCACTTGGGTGAGATAAATATTTAAATGTAACCTTTCTAGGTACCTGATTTGATTGTCGAATGCCCATTCCTCTTTGTTCTTGTACTTCATCACTTTGAACATTTGACACTTGTTTCTTCTTCCTTGTTTCTTGTCCCTTTTGAAGAGTGGCATTAATGACATCCATAGGATTTTACTCTGTATAATAAATTCCATTCAACATGTTTGAAATCAACCTAGCAAAATCCTGCAAAATAATAAAAAGTATGGTATTAAATCTATTACATTGTTATATCCAAGTTATAACAAAAACAATTTAGAAATAATCTCAATATTGAAACTTACTCTCCTACTTTCATTATCATGCACAACCCCTTCACAGAAGGCTGTGAAAGCTTCTTGAACATTATATTTTGAAACCTTCAAAAAATATCGAATTTTGGAAAAGGTCTTCACTTGTGCATAAACAATTTATGTACCCGACATCACACATATATCTCTCAACAATCCCAATGAATGGTAATCTAATTGAAGAAATTGAAATGAAACAGAATATATCTTAATAATATCTGCTTTTCCTTGATATTTTTTCTTCAGATGCCATGAATAATTTGTCCTATCTTCTTCGACTACATATTTCCATTCTATAGCATTCTTGATTTTTAAGTCCTCAAAGCTAAAAACTTCATCTTGAGGCTCAACATTCGCATATATATCAACAATTTTTTTCGATGCAATCATCATCATTCTTGATCCAGAAACGTTGATAGATATATTTCGTGATGCCATTATCCCTATATCCAAAATATAGAAAATTAAAATACAATCAACAAACATTGAGAAACAAAAAAAATAAAAATCAATAGTCACTATAAAATGTATTTGAAATTTGTCGAAAAACATTAACCCCTCCCTCCAACTCAACCCCCTAACACTAACATTACATTAAAATTAAAAAAATAAACCCCCTCCATCCCCCCTAACCACTCCCTTAACATTATATAAAAATAAATTAAAACAAATTAAAACCACCCCAAAACTCCCTAAACCCTCCCCAACATTACATTAAAACAAGTAAATCCTCTCCTAACTCCCTAAATCCTCCCCCATCGTTACATTTAAAAAATAAATAAAAAACATTTAACCCCCCAAAAAACATTATAGTTAAAAAAAACATTATATTAAAAACAATTTAAAAAAAAATTAACCTACCTAACTACACCCCAAAAAACAATATATTAAAAACAGTTAAAACAATTAACTTACCTAATTGCACCACATAAAACATTATATTAAAAAAATAAAAAAGTTAACCTACCTAACTACACCACATAAAACATTATATTAAAAAAGAAAAATTAAGCTAGCTAACTGCACCACATAAAATTTTAGAAAAAAATTAACCTACCTTACTACACCACATAAAACGAAGTCTTACATGAAAAAGTATTGGTAATGATCATCCAAAATCATGGAGGGAGAAACTGGCAATAGGTCAAAGAAGTGAGACGGGCAGGGTTTGAGTGCTCTGCATTCATTTCAGTTGGGGGTGGGGCCTGCGAACCCCCCACACAAGCATGGTGGAGGCCATAGCAAGGTATCGAATGCTGGGGGAAGGTAGCGGCTATAAGGAAAATAAGGAAAGAGGGAAGGACATGAAAGGTGAGGGGAAGATATCAGGACTAGGGGGATGCCTCCCTAGGGCTCAGATGATCCTGACGATCCAGATCTGATCAGAATCGATCCGAGGGAAAATAGAGATGTGGAAGGAAAAGGCCTTAATTAGGAATTTTGTGGGGGGTTGGCCCAAGGAGAAAGATCTGGTTTGATGGATCCAGAGCACATGGAGTCCAAAGGGCCACTATGACCTGCAGTTGGGAGCAAAGGGTTTCTTTACCATCATCTTCTTCAATCAGGAATATCGCGACAGGATCCTGGAAGGAGGGCCCTATTTTTTCTTCTCGGCAGGGCTTTACCTTTGACGCTGGAAGGAGCACTTCAACCTTGAATTTGAAGATCTGATTGTAGCCCCGGTGTGGCTCCATTTGGTTGGTCTCCCTAGGGAGTACTGGGATATGGAAATATTATGCGATATTGGTAATTCAATCAGGGAATTTGTGAAAGTTGATGACCAAACCAGGCTTCAGAGGTATACTTCATATTCTCAAGTCTTTGTGTATATGGATCTCTCAAAGGACCTACCTAAGGCAGTAAGTTTGAATTGGGATGATGACAAGTGGATCCAGCAGATCGACTATGAACAGTTTCCCTTCCGGTGTAGGATCTGCCATGAGTATGGACATTTTGGGAGGAACTTCCCTAAGGGGAACCAGAAGAAGGATACCCTAGACCAAGAAGGGGAAACACAAGCTAATGATGGATTCACACCAGTCACAAATAGAAGGAGCGGTAGGAGCAAAGGAGGGAAGAAATTGTGTAAGGAAATGGCTCGAAA
The DNA here is from genome assembly GCA_001517045.1 of Pseudotsuga menziesii. NCBI lineage: Eukaryota > Viridiplantae > Streptophyta > Pinopsida > Pinales > Pinaceae > Pseudotsuga > Pseudotsuga menziesii. Next base: position 7,369 of record LPNX010518456.1, read on the forward strand.
ACCCCCAATTACCTCAAACCCTTTCCATGTCCTGGAGGAAAAAGGAGAGGATAAATTGAAGGAAGTGGAGGGTCCAACCAGTGGCTAGGAAACTAAGATGAAGGGATCAGAGGAAGAGAACAACATTAGAAACACTCCAGTCATCATGGAAGAAGATGAAGCCGAGGATGTGGAACTTGGTGATCTGGATCTAGATGCACTAGAAGAAGAATGCAGGAATGCGGGCAACGGCTATGTCTCCCAGGAGCAGATTGAGCTCTTGCAACAAGCCATTATCCATTCCAAAGCGCACAAGGATATATGGATCAGCGTGGAGGTGCAAAAGGGAAGCAAGAGGAAATCAATGGAGGAAGACCAGAAGAGAGGCCAAAACACGAACAAGCAGAGGATAGCGGAAATTAGAGTCAAGTTGATCGAATCAGGCCAGTATCCTACGATCAAGGTGGCCTTCTCTGAAGTAAGTAAAGTTACCCAATGAAGATAGTCTCCTAGAATATTAGGGGGTGTAATCACCTAAGGAATATTAGAACCCTAGCTAGGAATATTAAGCAGGAAAAACCAAATATTCTTTTTTTGCAAGAAACCAAGTGTAGCTTTGAGACCATGCTGAAGATTAGGAAAAGGACATGGAAAGGTATAATGGTCATGTAAACCGATGTAGATGGTATGAAATAGGGAATGGCCATTCTATGGCAACCCAGAGAGGTGGATCTCTTAGAGTGGAGATCTGGTCACTTCTCCCTAATAGCGGAGTTTCAAATCTTAGGATCAGAGATCAGAGGGACGATAGTTAATATCTATGGCCCAAGTGCCTTTCCTCAGAAGCAGGATTTTATTCACCACCTGCAATGGCTCTGTGCATCAAGCCAGGAAAGACACTTGATTATAGAAATATATTTTAATCTGATTACCTCACTTCAAGAAAAGAAGGGGGGAAGAAGGATGTTAGATAAGCACCAAGAGGAATTTTAGGAGGTCCTAGCCCAAACCACTCTAGTGGACATGGAAACTGGGGATGGGTTGTTTACATGGAACAATAGGAGAGGCAGGGACCATCTTGTTGCCTCTAGATTAGAAATATTCTTGGTGTCAGAGAACATGGTCAGTGGATCAAGGGAAATTAGGGAAAACATGCTCCTAGCAGCTGGTTCTGATCATTGGACAATATACCTTAGCTGGGATGGAGTGGCTACTCGAATACCTAAGACTTTCACTTTGAGCAGTTATGGCTTGAGCACAAGGACTTTAAAGGTCTAGTAGAACAATGGTGGTAGGAGATGGACAGCCCCGGGGAGATAAGGATGTACATCTTCCAACAAAAGTTCAAGGCACTAAAAGCCAAGATCTATACATGGAACAAGGAAGAATTTGGAAACATCTTTGAGGACAAAAGGAGGCTTAATCAAGACATAAATATCATCTAGCAGAAAGGGATGGAATATAGGTGGGATTTGGAGATGAAAGAAAAGGAGAAATACCTTTTCTCCCAGCTGGAAGCTAGAGAGAGGCAGGAGGAAATCTTTTGGAAACAAAATTCACGGGTCAAATGGCTGAGGGAGGGAGATAAAAATACCAAATTCTTCCATAACTCGGTGGTCAACAACAAGCTAGGTTCAAATATCTACAAACCCAAAAGGACCAATGGGACCCAAGTGGAAACCAGGGAAGAGATTGAGGAGGAGCTCACCAACCATTTCAAGGAGATCATGATAGAAGACAACACTGATAGGGGATAGGTTATTGACAGGATCATAGCTTTGATTCTCTGATCAGTATCTAGGGAGGAGAATGGGAGCCTCACCAAGCCTATATCCATGCAGGAGGTTGAGGAGGTAATGCATTTGATGGCTTAGGGGAAATCCACAGGCCCTGATGGCTTCATCTCCAATTTCTTTCACTTCTTATGGGACATGATCAAGGAAGAGGTTTGGGCCATAGTGGAGGAGTCGAGGAAAAGTAGAGGAGTGCTCAAATATTTCAATGTGACATTCCTATCCTTAATTCCAAAAGGAGAGGGAGTTGATACCCCATGTAAGTTTAGACCCATAGCTCTCTGCAATGTGATCTACAAGATAGTTTCCAAAGTCATAGCAAATAGGCTTAAGCCTCTTCTCCTAGGGCTGACCAGCCCAAAGCAATTTGGATTTGTAGAAGGCTGGGACATCCTGGATGGAATTATCACAATCCAAGAAACTATCCACTCTCTAAAATGCACTCGATGCCCAATAATGCTTATGAAGTTAGATATAGCTAAGGATTTTGACAAGCTCAATTGGAATTACAAGGAGAAGGTGCTTCAGGCATTTGGCTTCTACCAAGATTGGATGGAGTGGGTCATGGGTCTGGTCTCCTCTCCCTTCTACTCCATCCTGCTGAACGGCTCTTCGATGAGGCTCTTCTCGCCATCGAGGGGGATCAGACAGGGAGACCCCCTCTCCCCATTTCTCTTCATTTTGGAAGCTGAAGGGTTAAGCAAGCTCATCAAGGCCCAAGTGGGACATGGGAGGATCAGGGGACTATCGTTCCATGAGGACATGGACAAAAAAACACACCAACAGTTTGTGGATGACACGATGTTGATGGGGCACCCTTCAGTCTAAGAGGCTCAAGCCTTCAAAACAAGCCTAAGGACCTTTGCTAAGGAATCGGGCTTATAGTTAATGCTGAGAAATCTAAGATATTTTTCTTCAACACTCCACTCATAACCTAGAGAAACATCGGGAGGATTTTGGGATTTCCAAAAGGATCTCTACCGACCAAGTATTTGAGGGTCCCTTTGGGATAGGGAACTATCAAGTAGGCTTCTTAGTAGGACCTGCTAGACAGGATAAAGGCCAAATTGGCCAGCTGGACCCTCAAACCCTTGAGCCTCCCTGGGAGGCTAGTTATGGTCAAATAGGTCCTCCAGGCCATGCTGATGTGCCTATTCTCAGTCTTATCCACTCCAAAGTCAGTCTTAAGGGAATTTAGAAGCATCCAAAGGAATTTCCTATTGGAAGGGAGAGAAACTAAAGCTAAATTCACCCTTGTTAGTTGGTATAAGGTCAGAACAAACAAGGATAAAGGGGGCCTTGGTCTCTAGGATCCTGAAGTGGTGGGGGAAGTGTAGGGAGTCAAGATATGGTGGAGATGGTGCAATTACAAATAGGAGCATTGGAACAATATTTGGCACATAAAGTATGCTAGGGGTTGTCCAAATCCTCAGCTGGTTCATTTCAACGAGGATCCTCAAGGATCGCACATTTTCTTTTTTGGAAGAAGAAGAAAATCCTCAACTAAATCAGTAACATACTATTGCTACCGCAATTTTTTTCTCCCCAAATCTTTTAAATTTCGGGCCCCTCCTTATAACTAAGTTTCGCTTCAGGTTGTTTCATCCTTGGCTTTTTTTTGGTCATGCTTTAAATGATGATGTTTTTCAACATTTTACGTGCAGCCCGTTTCTACATTTTGTTCGTGCTTGAGTTTTGCAGCAAGATTGTAGAGTTAAATTTAAGATGTCTCACTGTCATTTGATGGATTTTCGACTTGAAGGTTTAATGCACTTGGACTGTCGTTAATTTTTTGAAAGTTTTTTGGGTTTTCTGGAAAATCGGCCGCTTTCGCTTTTGTCCCTTCCACCATTGCGGCTCCCAGAATAGTTCAGCGCCCGATTCGTATTAGCCTGCGATCGCTTGCCCTTAGCCTGGACTCGTCCACCGTTGCGGCTGGGAGATCCATCTCGCTTCCGATTTTAATGTCTTACGACACCCGACTAAGCTTTCTACCGCCCTCGTCGCTTTCTTCAGCCCTTGTCCCGTCCGCCGTTGCGGATGGACCACCCGTTCTAGCTCCCGTAGCGCTTTTCCCTCCGACGTCCGATTAAACCTTTTCGCCATTGTTTTCACTCACCCGGTCCCTATAAACCTTCCGCCGTTACGGCTCCTGAAGTCTTGTCCCATCTGATGTAGAAGCCTTTCAACCACCGATTTATAAGTTCCCGCCTAAGGCTCGATCATTTTGTCCGCTCAGAACCGGAAGACACACCAGGCCGTTTCCTTAAGGCATAGTCGTTCAATTGTTAGAGTAAGATGTTTGCTTGTAATGCCCTTCCAATAAATGTTACTTGTCGATTGATTGCAGGCTGGTTCGGGAGAGCGGTCAATCTACCCTGGTGTGAAGAAAGACGGACCGTCTGGCAAAAGTATAACTGAAGCTAGGAGAATCGCCATGGAGAACTATGGCAGTAGAAAACAAAATCCCCGAACAATAAACGCGCAGATCCTAGAAACGGATCAGTTACCTTGGTGGTTCATGATTGCACACAGACAAAAGATCAGAATACGAAGCGTTTGAAAAACTGAAAGGTCATGCATCTGGGGGGAAAACGAAGCACTCTGTAAGGGTAGTTTAAATATTTAAAAGTGGGACTGAGAAAGGGCTTTTTCCCTGGAAAATTTTGTAAAATGTTTGCTTGTAAGAGGAACTACTTTGTTTTGCAAAGGAAACTGCAATTTTTCCTGTTGGAGAGAGTGAAAAGTGGAATGTATCAATGCAGCTCAATGAATAAGGTTGAAGAGAAACTATTTCATTTTCAGTTGTTTTCTCGTTTACCGTAAGAGTATTTAATGTTCTGAACCTATGTTCTTGTTAAATGTTCTTCAGTAGGTGCTGAGATATTTTTCACTGTGAGTAATAAATGTTGTTATAAAATGATCAACTATCTGGTTATTTAAATATCTGTTAGTGTTCATGTTTCTCGAAAGAAGTAACAACTATCTGTGATTCTTCATAGTGCATGTGCAAAAATGTATTGCTCACCCAAAATGATAACCTTGCTCCCTAGGGATAGATTAGATAGTTAGTTTCTTTCTTATTGTATCTGATTTGGTTGCTGGAAAGCATAAGATGAGAGGTAAGAACTTGCGCATCACATTGTGACCGCTCCCTGCATCTTGATCTCCTTGCATTTAGTTAGGCACTTGCATTTCATGTCTTAAAGTCAAAATACCAAAAACTCGGTGGACCAGGCCGCAACCGGTAAAGCCTTTGTTTTATTTCTTGACCTACTGTAGCCAGACCGCAAGCTGGACGGATTCCCTATTCCAAATAGTCAACGGGCTAGTTGGGAACGTTGATTGGGGAGAATCCCTTACTGTTGCCGCCTGCGAATTTCCAGGCCTCAACAGAATTGGTGCTAGAAGGAGGGCCGCCAGTGCATGGCTGGCCGCGGAAACTTGTTTTCCTGAGATTTTTCCACCAGTGACAGTTCTGAAAGAAGTGGGTTCCATAATTCAATCACGGAAGAAAATAGAGAATATCTATACCCCGTTCGCAACGAAATTGTTAATGACCTAAGAAGACATGCCCGTGCTTATGTAAAGAAGATTGGAGGATTGCCAATTGTTCCTGAATTTCCTAGAAGAGAATACAAGAAGAAAGACTGTCCCGTAGTAGAAGACTCAGTGCTGGTTGGAGACTGGGAAGAACTTGTAGAGACAGCTCTGCAGGAGGTTGAATTGCCTTTGAACCAGGTAGGCCCAGATTCCCCTTACAGTTCTTCTACTCACACCCCTATTGGTTCACCTCCACACTCTCCACCTTTACTCATGGAAGGCGTTAACGCCAACCTACCTCCTCCAAATCCACCAAATCCACCACCACCTGCATGGAGAGCCAGATCACCTCTAAATATGACCCCGCCTTTGCATGACCTACCTCAAGCCTTCGAAAAGTTGTTGCCTAAATTTGACCCCAATGAGAAGATATTAGTAGATGATCATTTGCAGAGTTTCTATCTGGATATAGAAGGATTAATGGTGGGAGAACATGAAGATGTGGTTTGTAGATTATTCCCTCACACCCTCAAAGGAGCTATGGCCTCATGGTATTTTGGATTGCCCGCTAACTCTATCCCAAATTGGGATACCTTCGAGAGAATGTTCAGAAGTAAGTATGCAGTCCAAAAGACTCACGCTACCCTTATGAAAGGACTGTGTGCACTGAAGAAAGAGAAAAAAGAAAAAGTGCACAGCTTTACACAAAGGTTTGCGGCATATCTAAAAAATTTCTCTGAAACAGATAAGCCTTCAGACAAAGTACTAATTGAATATCATACTTCAGCTTTGGGTCCTAACTTGGCCATGTTTGCAAAGGGTAGGGCCAAGCCTACCTTGACAGAGACCTATGAAGAAGCAGAGGTGGTGGAAGTGGAAAGAGAAAGTATTGAAGACTATCCAGAACAATCAGGTGAAAGAGGCGCAGGAAGGAAGACCTTATTGTTCGCTCAGCCTAAGGGAGAAAAGTCGCCAGACCTGGAGAATATGGCCAAAATGATGCAAAAGCTATCTAATAAGATCATAGACTTGGAGAAGGAAAAGGAAGCCCAAAATTTTTACAGGCCATATTATAAGAAAAGGGAGGAAAATAATCAGCCCCAACCTCCTCCTCAAAAAACTGCATCCATGAATCTGACGGATATAGGAATGGAAAATTTATGTACCTTTCATCAACAACCTCATTCTGAAAGGAACTACCCACAATGGATAAATTCAATGACGTTAGTTATGAATTAGATGTTGGACTCGAGATTAACGGAAGAAGATGATGATGAAAGGAAAGAAAGTGATGTTTCTCCTTCTACAAAAGAACAGGAAGAAGAAACCATGGCATTGTGGAGTTCTGTCTCCTTAATCGATGCAGAAGAAGATATCACTCAAAAACACAAAGATGTCAGGGAGGCTAACGTGACAACTAGAAGTCAAGGGACGGTTAGTAATGACAGTATTGTACTCCCAAAGATCAGAAGGCTGCAAAGAAATATTAGGAAGAAATTTCAAGATAAATCTGTGGCTGATAAGCCTCCGAAATTCACTGTTACCAGCCAAGATCCTAAGCATAACAGAATGCTGCCTGAACTAAACAAAGAAAAGGTGAATGCTGATAAATCTCAGTCCATTAAACAACAAATTGAATATGATGTTGTGAAAGATTTAAAGAAGATAAAGGAAAACGTCCCACTGTTTGAAATGTGCAAAGTACCTCAACAGAAAGAAAGGTTGTTGAAAGCACTGGAAACATCAGAAGAGGAGCGGCCCGCTGACAATCAACCTGTGGACGAAGAAGAAATTGGAGAAGCTAGCACTGGAGGTAAGTCTAAAACTAAACAGCCACCCTTCCTCCTGACATTTGAAATTTTTAATCATAACATTCACAATTGTCTAGTAGACTCAGGGGCGTCAATTAATGTCATAACTCTATCAGTATGTAAGAAAATCAATGGGCAGTTTAAGCCAACCACGTGGAGGGTGGTGCAATTGGATAGGACAGACGTTAAGGTAATTGGTGAAATGGAGGACGTTCTAATCTGTCTGGCATCAAATGAAAAAGTATGCCAAGTTATTAACATCGTAGTGGGTGATATACCAGACTCTTACGGCCTGGTATTGAGCAGAGATTGGTCAGCTAAATTGAATGGATATTTCACCTCAGATTGGTCGCACCTGTGGTTGCCATACAAATTAGGAAGTCCCAATCAGATTAAGGTTTTGAGAGAACCTCACATGAAGTACAATGTTACTCAACTGGATGAGAAGAATATACCAGTCGAACCTATGTTGGGAAACTATTTTCTCGAACTGGAACCAGGGAACTATCAAGCGGAGGAGGCCAGCGACACATCTAACACCCAGCCTGATCTCCTTCGATTTTCTCAGGCTGATGAGATTGATTGTAAAATAGTAGATTTAGCAGTACGTGTAGATTCGTTTTCAGTAGGTAATAATTTTTGGACTTTATTTTTTGATGGCTCGAAGACTTTAGAAGGATCGGGAGCCGGCTGCGTCCTTATTGATCCGTAGATGAATAAACATTTCCTTTCATGTAGATTAGAGTTTGAGTGTACTAATAATACAGCTGAATATGAAGCACTAGTGCAGGGACTAAAGAAAGCGATTGAATTGAAGGTAAGTAATTTAAAAGTGTTTGGGGACTCAGAAATAGTTGTAAAGCAAATAAGAAATCAAATACATTGTGTTTCCCCCCACTTGAAAGCTTACAAAAACAAGGTATGGGATTTGCTTAAATGTTTTCATGCATTCAATATTATTTCAATCCCAAGAATGAAAAATGCGGCCGCTGATCTTTTGGCCACATCAGCCTCCAGGCTGGTACCCACTAATAACAGATGTTCTGTTGAATTGCTCTTCAGGCCTTCAGTACCAGACATGATCACCAACCTGCGAGTATTTGACAATGATCAACAAATAATTGAGTGTTTGACAAATGATGAGATCTTTAAAGGAGCCATTATAGACGATGAGGAACATCAGGCTGAGATGAAATATGATAATTTCATTCCTAAAGGGGTTAGAACATTAGAGAAGATGTTTGACTTGAATGAAAAGTTCAGAAAACCCGCTAACGTGAAGATGCACAGCTCAACTCTACAGTTCGAGCTGATAAATTTGGGGACTGAGAACAATCCTAAGTTCGTGAATCTCGGCAAATGCTGTTCACCAGTAGAAAGAGACAAATTCCTCGGCCTATTTAAACAGTACAAAGACGTTTTTGCATGGACGTACGAAGATTTGAAAACCTACGACACCAACATCATCAAGCATATCGTCCCTATCAAAGCAGGCGTCAAGCCATAGGAAGATGCACCCGAAGTTGGAACCACTAATCCAGAGCGAAGTGAAGAAATTGTTGGACGCTAGAATTATTTTTAAAGTCAGGCACTCTGAGTGGGTCTCAAATTTAGTGCCAGTTAGAAAAAATTTGGGAGAAATCAGATTGTGCATGGACTTCAGAAACTTAAACCGTGCCTCAGATAAAGACAACTATCCGGTGCCTCCCATGGAGCAGTTGCTACAGATGGTTTCCATTTCTGAATTGTTTTCATTATTAGACGGGTTCTCTAGTTACAACCAAGTGTTAGTAGCCGAGGAAGATATATTGAAGACAACGTTCAGAACTAAATGGGGGAATTTTGCCTATAGAAGGATGCCCTTTGGACTGATTAACGCTGGAGCAACATTTCAGAGAGCTATGGACACATCTTTCCGCGGACTGATTGGACGAAGTGTTGTGGTATACCTTGATGACATCACAATATTTTCGAAGAGAAGAGGGGAGCACGCATTCCACCTGAAGCAAATTTTCGAACGCTGCCGGAAATATGGCATTTCCCTCAATCCTAAGAAGTGCGTTTTTGTGGTCACAGAGGGAAAGTTACTGGGGCATATAGTTTCAAAGAGAGGTATATCTATAGACCCAGAAAGAATTAAGGCCATTGAACAAATCCCTATGCCCCATAATAAAAAGGGAATGCAATCTTTCATGGGAACAATAAATTTCGTACGAAGGTTTGTGCCTGATTTTGCCCAGACTATTAAGCCGCTGCAACAGATGGTCAAGCAAAATGCACAGTTTAAGTGGACTTAAACTGAAAAGAATGCTTTCAGCAAAATCAAGACTGATGTTGCACATGCCCCTCCCCTGAAAAGTCCAGACTTTGGTAAAGACTTTATTATGTACACATTTACATCCGATGATTCATTGGCAATCGTGCTTACACAAAAGGAGGACGGGGGTGATGAATTCCCAATCTCTTTCATGAGCACTGGGTTTCAAGGGGCTGAATTAAACTACCCATCCATTGATAAGCAAGCTTACACAATATTTAAGGCAATGAAGCAATTCAGGCCTTATATATTAAAAAATCGAACCAAGGTAATAGTCCCTTACCCAGCTGTAAGATCCCTTCTCATTCAGAAAGAATTAGGAGAAATAAGGGGCAACTGGGTAACAGCTCTTCAAGAATATGACCTTGAACTCAAGCCCGCCTCTATAGTGAAAGGTCAAGGATTATGCAAATTGATGACTGGAAGCAGAAACAACGAAGAACAAGCATGGGAAGATGAAGTTGAATTGCATGTAATGGATGTCTGTCCTTTGTTCACGGCTCCTGAGTCCTGGTATAGAGACCTTGTGTATTACTTGCAGTCAGGGCTGTTTCTAGAACATTGGAGTTCAAAACAAAGGAGAGCTCTGCGTTTGAAATCAGCTTCCTACCAAATCGTAGAAGGCATATTATTCAGAAAGAACTACAATGGAGTCCTCCTGAGATGCTTGGAGAAAGAGGATGTTGAGAAAGTAATGTCTGAATTACACGATGGTACGGCTAGGGGACATTATTCAGTCGACACTACCACCCACAAAATCCTTAGAGCTGGTTACTATTGGCCTACACTCTTTAAATATGCTCATGCACATGTCAGAAGATGCGATATTTGTCAAATATGTGGTGGAAGACAGCCTAAAGCAGCAGCACCTCTAAATCCTGTGATGGTCATGGAACCATTTGAACAATGGGGGCTGGACATTATTGGAGAAATAAAACCGAATTCTTCCCTGCTGCACAAGTACATTATTACTGCTACTGATTATTTCACCCGCTGGGTCGAAGCTATCCCACTGCGCAAGATAAACGAAGACGAAGTCATCAACTTCCTACAAGATCATATCATGACCAGGTTTGGAGTTCCAATTTCATTAGTTTTTGATAATGCTAAATACTTTTCATCAATTAAATTGACTACATTTGCTCATGATAAAGGGATAAAATTACATTATTCTGCTAACTACTATCTGCAAGGGAATGGCCTGGATGAATCCTCTAATAAAAACCTTATTAGAATTCTGAAGAAGACTATCATAGAAAACCAGAGAAGTTGGCACTCGGCTTTACCCAATGCCCTGTGGGATGACAGAGTCACCCCCAAGTCTGCAATAGGAGTGTCACCCTATACCCTTATGTACGGTAAGGAGGCCATCCTGCCTCCCAATATCATGCTACCATCTTCCATGCTAGGCCAAGAGTCTAGGGGGTTGAATGATGAGGTTCTCCAAATAAGGATATATAATCTTCTGAAAGCATAGGAGGCCAGATCCAAGGCTAGAGAACGTTTTAAACAGCAGCAGGAGATAGTAAAAATATGGTTTGACAAACATAAAGCTGGGAAAAGGGACTTGGAAGTGGGAGACCTTGTTCTCAAGTGGGATCATCCCCATGATGAGAAGGGAAAGCATACTAAGTTCCAACAATTGTGGGTAGGCCCATTTCAGATCAAAGCAAAACTTGGCCCTACTACTTATAAGCTGCAAGATTTACAGGGATGGGGGGAGAACCTGCCAGTCAATGGTTTGGTTCTCAAGCCTTATTTTTCTTGAAGTTGTCTTTGAGTTTCCTGTCTTGTATATAAATAAAATGTTTGGTTGTTTTGAGTCATGATTTCATTTTGTTTGAATTTAAGTCTATTGGTTTCAATAAAGGGAGTTAACTCGTGGTTATTTGAGAAACACCAAAATTTATGGGAATGGTAGACATGTTTGAGTAGTCAGACTGTGTATTGCTATTTGAGTTTTTTCCAGTCTAGCAGTTTTTCTTGAAATCTCTGTGTGCATTGAAGTCCTGCTTAATCCCTGCAAGATAAGCCAGATCCAAAGAGTCTAGAATACTATGTTGAGGCTCCATCCACTTCACACCTAAAATGTCTAAGGGGTGATAATGGAGGACCCACGGAAAAGAGCACGGTGAACAGTGTGTTAAATAAAAATGATCCCATGCTAGGAAATAAACGCCAAAAGACTGATAAGAGCCAGAATTCCTATTGAAAGCATCATGCATCAAAGCAAAAGATGAATCATAATTAATAAATTGCCAAAAGATCCTCTCCGTTCGTGAGCTGAAACATTAAGCACACCGCTCACATAAAAGGGCACTATGGGATAGAGGATCCTGAATTAAAATTCAGTAAGAAAGGCGCACAGGAGGATTCGCAAGAAAGCAACAAGAGTCTAAAAGCAAAAAAGCTGCTAAAACAGCATGGGAATGAGGAACAAATGAACATTTCTGTTCACCACCCGCTACGGTCCTGTGGTGTCCACGCTGTTAGCTACCTGAAGACAGAGGTAATAATGAAACTCATTTTCTGGCATCAACAGAGTTTTCTGGACATGAAGGTCTTGGTTTTCCCTTTCCCCAATGGACTATCATCAATGATTAAGGTACACATTTATGTCGGTTGAGAAATCCATATGGCTGAAAGAATTTATTAGACGCATTCTGGTTAAACAGTCTGTTGCTCAAAGTATAATCACCCAAAGATCTAGGTTCCCCAGGTAATCGCCAGTTGTTGCTACCGCAACTTTTTTATCCCCAAATCTTTTAAATTTCGGGCCCCTCCTTATAACTAAGTTTCGCTTCAGGTTTTTTCATCCTTGGCTTTTCTCCAGTCATGCTTTAAATGCTAATGTTTTTCAACATTTTACGCGCAACCCGTTTCTACATTTTGTTCGTGCTTGAGTTTTGCAGCAAGATTGTAGAGTTAAATTTAAGATGGCCGATTGTCATTTCATGGATTGTCGACTTTAAGGTCTAATGGACTTGGCCTGTCATTAATTTTTTGAAAGTTTTTGAGTTTTCTGGCAAATCGATCGCTTTCGCTTTTGTCCCTTCCGTCGTTGCGGCTCCAAGAATAGTTTAGCTCCCGATTCGTATTAGCCTGCGATCGCTTTCCCTTAGCCGGGACATGTCCCCCGTTGCGGCTGGGAGATCCATCCCGCTTCTGATTTTAATGTCTTCTGACGCCCGACTAAGCTTTCTCCTGCCCTCATCGCTTTCTTCAGCCCTTGTCCCGTCCGCCGTTGCGGATGGACCACTCGTTCTGGCTCCCGAAGTGCTTTTCCATCCGACGTCCGATTAAACCTTTTCTCCATTGTTTTCGCTCACCCGGTCCCTATAACCCTTCCACCGTTATGGCTCCTGAAGTCTTGTCCCGTCCGATGTAGAATCCTTTCAACTACTGATTTATAAGTTCCCGCCTAAGGATCGATCATTTTGTCCGCTCAGAACCGGAAGACACACCAGGCCGTTTCCTTGAGGCACAGTCATTCAATTGTTAGAGTCAGATGTTTGCTTGTAACGCCCTTCCAATAAATGATACTTGTCAATTGATTGCAGGCTGGTTCGGAAGAGCGGTCAATCTACCTTGGTGTGAAGAAAGACGGACCGTCTGGCAGAAGTATAACTGAAGCTAGGAGAATCGCTGTGGAGAACTATGGCAGTAGAAAACAAAATCCCGGAACAATAAACGCGTAGATCCCAGAAACGGATCAGTTACCTTGGTGGTTCATGATTGCACACAGACAAAAGATCAGAATACGAAGCGTTTGAAAAACTGAAAGGTCATGCATCTGAGGGGAAAACAAAGCACTCTGTAAGGGTAGTTTAAATATTGAAAAGTGGGATTGAGAAAGGGATTTTTCCATGGAAAATTTTGTAAAATGTTTGCTTGTAAGAGGAACTACTTCGTTTTGCAAAGGAAACTGCAATTTTGCCTGTTGGAGAGAGTGAAAAGTGGAATGTATCAATGCAGCTCAATGAATAAGGTTGAAGAGAAACTATTTCATTTTCAGTTGTTTTCTCGTTTACTGTAAGAGTATTTAATGTTCTGAACCTATGTTCTTGTTAAATGTTCTTCAGTAGGTGCTGAGATATTTTTCACTGTGAGTAATAAATGTTGTTATAAAATGATCAGCTATCTGGTTATTTAAATATCTGTTATTGTTCATGTTTCTTGAAAGAAGTAACAGCTATCTGTGATTCTTCATAGTGCATGTGCAAAAATGTATTGCTCACCCAAAATGATAACCTTGCTCCCTAGGGATAGATTAGATAGTCAGTTTCTTTCTTATTGTATCTGATTTGGTTGCTAGCGAGCATAAGACGAGAGGTAAGAACCTGCGCATCACATTGTGACTACTCCCTTCATCTTGATCACCCTGCATTTAGTTAGGCACTTGCATTTCATGTCTTAAAGTCAAAATACCAAAAACTCGGTGGACCGGGCCGCAACCGGTAAAGCCTTTGTTTTGTTTCTTGACCTACGGTAGCCGGACCGCAAGCCGGATGGATTCCCTATTCCAAACAGTCAACAGGCTAGTTGGGAATGTTGATTAGGGAGAATCCCTTACTGTTGCCGCCTGCGAATTTCCAGGCCTCAACACATACACAACTGCAAGATGAAAACTAGACCCATGTAGAGAAACTGAGATCAACTGATGAGAGAGAAAAAGTGCTAGAGAATTCAGACCATGTGAGTAAATACCAAGCATATGATATACTGCATCCTTTAAAATAAGACCATGTGAGGTGAAATCATCTCCAAGCATTAGGAGCAAGTGTCCAGGAAAATGCAAAATGTCTCCATCTTTACTAGTTCTGTGAGGAGATGAGCATGTGATAAAATAGAAAGGTAGAGAGTCCTTGCCACTATGGAGAGTGAATGATTGCGCTCCATAATCTAATATAGCTTCAAAAATAACCAATTATCCACAAAATATAATATCAGCAAAATCATAAGAGAAAACTAACATCAAATCCCCACCAATAATTTTGAAAGAGACTTGTGGTACTTAATTTTTCACACCAACGTTGATGAGACCAACTACAATCATTACTGGAAGCTATTGAAACTTAAAAATTGAACCAAATGAGATCATATCAGATCCAAATAATTTCATATCAGATCCAAGAGTGTGGAACAAATCGAAGTGCTCCACCGATATGGTAGATGCACAATTTTTCCTTCTTTAAAACTCTGAGTATTGGTGCATTCAATCATGTAGGAAATTCTTGAAAGCTCAAGATCAATGAGAGTGAAAGGAGCACTCCTAAAATATGATATTATTTCCAAAATATTAAAGGTATTACTTTTTTGGACACCAACATCATTAGAGATAGAGAAATCAAATACCTCTTCATTTTCTGAAACAATCACCGGTAAACTATGCACATAATTTAAAATAGAAGAATCACTCGAGACTCAATTATTGCATAGAATGGAAGGAGAGTTATTCCTCAATAGCAGAGATTCGAATGTTTTCTTCTCTATCAGCTATATGAGAAGATGAGATATCATATATCTCATAAACTTTCGGAGCAGCAGGAGAAGGAGTCACTCCAAGGATACTTTCTTCAATTCGAATTGGTTGTGTTGAAGATTCTGCTTCTTCTTCATCTTGAACAATTTGCTTTGTTGCAGGATAGGGCACATAAAGTACATTATTTAACTCATCATGCTGGATTTTAACTGAAACTCTCCCAACAACTGGATTTTGGGATTCATCTCCCATATGAGTGTTAGGTCCTTCTGATAGAGTGAAAGTAGTGAAATATTCCTTGGAGGAAACCATGTGGTTCAATGCTCCAGAATCTATCAAGTAATCCTTCAACAGAGTAGGGCCTACCTTCAAGGCATGGCACCTCTCAAATTCTATAGTCTTTTCTCCAGCATTAAGCATCTATGCAGCTTGTGGAAGGGAAATTTGTTCTGTTCAAGGAGTGTTTGCAACTGGCTGAGGGTCTTCTTCATGCACTAGCTCTCGGGATGAAAGCCCCTCATACAATAAGGACACATAGTATTTACAAAAAAATTCTTTCACTTGGAGCTCGAGGCTCCTTTGAAATACTTATGAATCTCTTTTGACTTTGAATCAGAGGCTTTAGGATCCTTCCTAGAGAAACTGAATCCTGTTGGTATGATCCTAGTCAAATCCGACTATCATTTTTAATGATAAATATTATCATATATTAGATGATGAATATTACAATGATGTCTTGGCCTTAAATATGGTTTGGACATTCATGATGAAGAGATGCTTCCTTTCATACTAACCTAACTATAAATTATTTAATTATTTAATTATTTCTTATTTTATATTTGTTACATTCCCACTCCCTTTAAGGGAGCTTTGTCCTCAAATCTTGAGTATTTTCCTATTGTCGTCTTTATTATGGCTCTATGTCGCACTAATGACTTGAGAGGTGCGATTTTGATTATGACCATTGCCTCATTTTGATTATTATGTCTTGGTATTTGCAATAGGTATGAACTTGGTGAAGTTTTGTTTATGCTTTTTATACTTGTGTGATTGCTTCTTATAACTATGTTCGTCATCAATTGAAGATTCTCAACATACATTATGACCTTAACTATTTCCGTGTTGTTATCTCCAACACATTTTTTGTCAATTCCCTTAAATAGGCTCCTTGTGCTTATAATGTTCATAAGAATACCGGTCTTATCTTGTGTCTGATAGATATTATAGTTGCTTCTATTGATGTTCTTTATAGCCATCTTTGTGATGATATCCGTCCTTCATGTGTTTGTGATTGTGACATTTTTGTTGCAGCATTGATCATCCTTATTGTTAGCAACATCGGCTTTTCTCTTATCACAATATTGCTCAGGATCATCGTTCTCCTTGTCAATTATTTTGTTGTCCATTTCCTTATTACTAGGGTATGTTATATCTTTGTATTGCATGTTATATTGATTGATGTCATTACTCCCATCGAGGATGACATACTGGCCTACTCTATCTTCCTTTTTTTTATCAACCTGGGTGGCTTCTTCTACGTGATTTTCACCTCCATCCACATTTACTTTAAATGTTTCATCCATAGTTTTCTTTATTTCATCTATGTCCTTAAGGATTTCCTCAAGGAGATCTATGAATTCGTCACTCTTACTATAAGATGCCANTTATGTTTTCGTTGCAGGTCGTGGAGTTGGAGGGAGCGACGACGTGTGACGGGAGGTTGGCGGTTGTTGGGGTGAGCACAGAGGGGAGGAGGCGGGAATATGGAGCACTGTGGAGAGGGAGGTGGCATGGAGCAGTGACGTGGGAGGAGCATGGAGTGGGAGGTTGTGGCAGCGTGGGAAGAGGAGTGGCTGCGGTGCTAGTTGTAGTAGTAGGGAGTGTGTGAAGTGGATGTGCTGGGGAGGAGTGGATGAGCGAATGAATGGAGGTGGAATGGAGAAAAAGTTGAGGCAGGAGGCCGTGGGAATGAGTAGGAAAAGGAAGAATGAAAAGGATCTTTGGGGAGGACGGAGGGAATGAAGGATGTGCAGGTGGGTGGTGATGGAGGGAGACGGTGGAGGGCAAGGAGGAGGGAACGTCGGTGGAGAGGGGACGCGAAGGAATGTGGGGTAGGTGGAAGAGTGTGGGGTGCAGAGGAGTTGTTGGATGGTTTTCGGAGGGTGTGGAGTACGTAGGAGGGAGTGGAGCGATTGGTTCACGCAAGAGGAAGGGAGTGAGAGGTGATGTGGGCAAGGCAGAGGGATGGAGCAGCAAACAATGGTGAGGCAGGAATTGGAGAGGAACATGGAGTGGTGACAATGGGGGAGGACTGTAGCAGTGATAAGAGAGCATGGAGATGGAAGAGGAGTAGAAGTGTGGAGTAACAAAAGAATTTATGAATTGATGAGATTGGTTCGAGCTCAAGTAAGATCCTCGCTGGTTGATACATCCTGTGGCCATTAATTTTTACACTTTCTCTGGTTTTTATGGCTTTTAACCTCACTCTAGGGTTTCCCTGAAATCTTGTACTCTCTCTTTGGCTCCATCCAGCCCCATCTCCCTTCATTCTCCAATGCTTCCCTCCATTCCACCAACTCCTGCACCACCCCTTCCTCCATCATGCACACTCCTCCATGCCCTGCCAACTCTCGAACCTCCTCTCTTCTTGTTTCCTCCAACATCCTCCATTAATATTTGATACCAAATGGAGCAACTGTATCCGGTTGGACTCTCTATAATCGTATCATACCAACCAGACTCATTTGGAAGTGCAGAAAGGGGATGGATGGCATGAGGTGGGTGCAGCGTGGAGGGAGCAGCAGTGGGAGGGGATGAGAAAGGGATGTGTTGAGGAGGTGAGTGCGCAAAGGTGGGTGTGTGGAGGTGGGTGCAGCATGGAGAGAGCACGCGAGATGGTTGGCGTGATGGTTGGAGTGTGGGTGGCACGGAAGGAAGAGGTAGACACGAGATAGAGGTGGATGGTGTGAAAGGTGAAGGGTGAAGGCAGATGGTGTGGGAAAATGACGACGGTAGTAGATGGGAAGGGAAGGAGTTGGCCGCGTGGGAGATGGTGGAGCAGCACAGGGTGGGGGGCATTGGTTTTTTTTGTTTTTTTTCTTTTTCTTTGGGAAAAAATTGGGATGAAGTGACAGGTTCTGAAATGGAGCAGCGGAAGAAATCAAGTATTGATGAGATAAGTCTGAGCTCAGACTGCAATAGCGAATCTGCTCTAATACCAAATGGAGCAACTGAATCCAGTTGGTCTAATACTAGTTGAATCCAATTATCATTTTGAATGATAAATATTATAATATATTAGATGATGAATACTACAATGATGTCTTGGCCTTAAATATGGCTTGGACATTCATGATGAGGAGACTCCTCCTTTCATACTAACCTAACTATAAATTATTTAATTATTTAATTATTTCTTATTTTATATTTGTTACACTTCCCCTTGTGTTTCCCTTTATATTTTTCATTGGTTGAGTTTGACATCAGAAAATATTGGTCTTTGGAAGTTTAGAGGAATCCCATTTGGACCAACTTACCCTACTCTTGTATTAAAGACTCAACAAAGCCATCTAGTGAAGGCATATTCCAATTGAGGATGGAATATCTTTCGAAATGGAAGTTAGAGATAAATAAAGAGTAAAAACCAAGATTGTTGAGCACAGAGAGAACAAGATGATCATCCTTCCTCTTTATTCTGCATTGCTTACATTGTAGTTCTAGAGACTTGAATTTTGTGAAAAACAGGTGGATGGTTTCAAAACTGCTGGGTTGCAATGCAATTAGCTCGTTCTCCAATATGTTCCCTCGAATCTCATCATGTTTTCCAAAAAATAATTCGAGCTTCTCTCAATCCTCTTTAAGAGTCTTCAACCCTAATAGGATATTCCTTGAGATGTGACTGCAAAGGGAGCCAAAGGATTCATCCAACTAATTCAAGAACTTGTTTTCCTTTGTATGATGATGAGGTTCTGTCTCTTTGCATATAGTCATCCTATACAGGCCACGCTTGCGCAAGGATACCTGCATAACTTCCCTCCAATTGACATAGTTGAAGGGTGTAATGATCTGGGGTAAGAGAGCTTTGGAATCCATCATTTTTCCTTCCGAACACTCAATTATTCAATCAAGCTACGTAGTACATGTAAGAAACACTACAAAAAAAAAGAATCACATGTCATAATCAAGCCTTCCATCACAACATGTACACTTTCTTAGGGTTTGTCACGCGTGTAGAGACTTTTCTAAACGAATGCATATTTAGCAACGCACACTTTGCATGAATTATGTGTAAACCAAACTGCTTCTAGTGTACAATGGAGATTGGATAGACTTGTTGTATGTTTGAATAGGATATGATACCATGATTGAATTATTGTGCCATTGTTCTATAGGAAATGATTGCAATTGAATTGTATTATTGTGCATTGGAATGGAATGACAAATACACATTGAACAAGACAAATTTTTCACATAAAACTATTAAGTATTGCTCAGTAAAATTACAGTATTAACTTCATTAATCCAAGCAAAATACAACAGTGTTACATAAAGGATAATTCATATCATATGGATATGATTCGAATATACAAACTCGATCCTGACTGGATGGCTAAATAGAAGTTTCTAAATCATTATCATAGCTCACTAGTCTAACCCCATATGTCTAATTCAGTCTCCCAATCATTTAAACTAGTTAAACCGACGAGGTAGGAGAGAAATGGTACCTATCCCCATGCATCCATGCAGGACTGGCACTAACTGAACTGGAGGACATGTAACTAAATGTAATTGGAGCATAACTTAGATTAACTAGGTACCAACTACCAACAACTGAAGGAGGATGGTGGTGGCACTCCGAGTGTCTCCTAAATTGTAGGGATTGGTTCCAAAGGCTCATAAATTGATGCACAAACATGAAGTTAGTTGCAGTAACCTCTATATTTGATCCCCACACTCTAATGGTTTGTATTGGTGACACCAATATCCCAAGTGGACCAAATGGTACTAGTGGACCCAATATTAGGTAATGACTCCTAATTTTGGCAACTTTAATCTAATAGACTAAGTATGGACAAGGGAGGATTATAAATCCTAACATGAATATGTTGGATTACAATTAAATCATATAATAATCCTAGTCCAATAGAAACTCAAGTCCCCATATAGTAATATATATAACCAATAATTTTACAATTTCAAAAACAAAATCTTTTTGTAAAAACGAAAGAGAAATGGAAGATAAAACCCAAGAAAGGACAACCCAATTGTTTTTGGTAATGGAGGTATCTCTCAAGGAAGAAGAACGCAAGGCTTTGAAACATTGAAGGTAACTCTTATATCCTCTATTTTCTTGAAATAACATATAAAATGTATGCCATTGTTTTCATATATTGAGGGAAAAATTACTCAAAATGTATCCTCTATAAAAATGTGTTTTCCCATCCCTTACAAAATTTATCTTCAAAGAAATATTCCTCTCTAGAATAAAGACAACGTGGTCCAATGTCTGCACATGAAATTTTTATGTTTAATGTAGTTTATACTACATAAACACTTTGGTCTTTCTTTCAAATATAACAAAAATACTAAAAATATTATACCATGAAAATGATGTATGACTTACCAATAGCACCTAGTGCACTTGTGGGAGGCACCACCATGATAGGATCTATACTCAAATCCATCCTTGCATAGATATAGTTGTGTGTGGGAATCACATGGCGCTCCCACCAAGTGATGAATTCATCCTCTTAGGCACTTGCATCCCATCTTCCCCTAAGTATCAGAATCAATCATTTCAATTGTATCATGGTGGGATCTTATAGGGCTATTGGATCTACATACACCCATGGGCTTATCGAAGCAGTCACTCAAAGCAGAATGAGCATAGGATACTTTGAAATGACAAAGTATTCATATTTCTTTACTTGCATCCTGATAGTTGGGATTTCATGCATCCAAACAAGTTTGTGCTCCAAACATATACTATTTCTCTCAAACTTTGAGCTACACAAGACATTTATGCCCTTGAATTCCGGTGAAGTGTTGCAAATCCTGTAATTTGACCAATGGTCATTATTATGACATTCATAATTATATCCTCTACATCAGCACTTGAGACTTGCGTTCCTACATTTGGGGACCAACATTACTGTATTTTTCCATGTATTCCTCTATGCTCATACCCACAACACTAAAATATTTGAATCTTAGTATATCTCCTCGGTGTGAAATCTGTGGAACGAAGTATATGTCCTCAACCTATCATTAGAGGAAAATTGGGGTCTAAAATGGTCCTTATAAGAAAACACGCCAACAATAAGTTCTTGTGAGTTGAAATTCAAGAACCAATAGAACTCCAATAAAATGAGTCAACCATAATGGTTGAATTGACATATTTGTCATAAAAAACTACTTTTTTGTTCATATTTTCGACATATCTCCCTGTGTTTTAGCTAAAATTTCGATTGGGAGAGCTCGTTGCATGCATATTTTGATTCTGCATCCAATGAGTACCCACAATGCATACGTTTGATGGACCCCGCTATCCCAAAAACAAGAAATACTTGAAAAAACGTGATGATGACAATCATCATGTTTTTTCAGGTTTTTCAACACATTTTTTTAGGTATTTCTTGTTTTTGGGGTAGCGAGGTCCGTCAAACGTATGCATTGTGGGTACTTGTTGGATGCAGATTCAAATTATGCATGCAACGATCTCTCTCGATCAAAATTTTAGTAAAAATACAGGGAGATAATGGTTGAAATGGCATATTTGTCATAAAAAAAACTACTTCTTTTGTTTGTATGTGTTTTTACTAAAATTTTGATCAGGAGAGCTTGTTGCATGCAGAATTTGATTTTGCATTTAACAAGTACCCACACTGCATACTTTTGACGAACATCGGTACCCAAAAAAAGAAATACCTAAAAAAAGGTGATGATGATGTCATCATCACATCATCATGTTTTTTCAGGTATTTCTTGTTTTTGGGGTAGCGGGGTCCATCAAAAGTATGCAGTGTTGGTACTCATTGGATGCAGAATCAAATTCTACATGCAACAAGCTCCCGATCAAAATTTTAGTAAAAACACAAGAATATATGTCGAAAATACGAACACAAAGTAATTTTTTTCTTTTTTCCTCCAAAATTAATAAATATTATTTTATTATTTTAACTATTATTTTATTATTTTTCTTAGGAGGCCCATTTTAGACCTCAAAATTCCTCTAATGATTTTCATACGTTTTCCATCTATTGTAAAGGCATCGAACTCTTGATCCTAGTACGCTATTAGTAGCTACAACAATCATTTTTTAGCATGCATATTACTTTGTTCAAAGAAGTTCACTAATCCAAATTGCAAATATCTATTAAAGCTTTGGGGTGTTTCAAAAATTCATTACCAATGTCCTCATTCTACATTTCTCACCATTCAATAACCATCATGTCAAAAAATAGCTAAATCTAAAGTCAAAATCAAAGATTTATAGCTTCATGACCTTATACGCTCCATACAATGGTTACATATGCATATATGCATTTCCTACAATGGTTATAGGGGGTATACACACACCCTATAGAGGTTGCATGGTCATACATACTTCACACCATTCGACTAAAATGCAATAAAAATGGAATGAAATGGAAGAGGAGATGAAGACATCTTACCTGGATATGACAGTGTCTTGAGCTAATGCCCATAGCTCCTAGAATTGATTCTAGAAGTTTAAGGTTTTTTATCCACTATTAAAACACTATTTACCCAAATTTACAAATGAAATAGTAGAACTGATTTTTGGATAATATATATTTCATTTTTAACCTAGTTTTCCAATAATTTTACATTTTTAACAATTTTGGGACTAATTGTTCCTTGTTTTAAAGGATTTGGAAGGATTTTGGTTCAAAATTTTGATACCAAATTTTATCTTTCATACATATGCCACTTTCACAGGTATTGTTTTTCTAACTAGCATTTAGGATAGGTTTTCCCCTCCATTGCATTTTGCATTATCCTTAACATTTGCAAAGAACATTATGATCTATTTTGTGAAGTTAACAAATCGTCCTTATTAGTCCCTACCCATGGCTAGCAGGAACTCTATGAAAGGGCTTTCCAAATTTTGAATTAGTCTTCACTTAAACCAAAGCTGATTTTTACACACAAATAAAAACTATAACCTAATTTCTCTTGTTTTTTCAATTTCGTTTTCACTTAAATTAATGTATTTTGTCATCAAAATGGGAACCAACCTCTCCCAAAACCAATCAAATGATTTGAGGCCTTAATTGGCCTCAAATCAAGGAAAATCTTATTAGTCCCTACCCCTACTATATAGTTTCTTATGTAAATGGGTAATATGAAACTCATACATGAACTAATGTTAACTTTTACTTAACATTTTCTTTTAACATTTTATGTTATAACCATTTTTCATATAATTATGTTATCATAGCTATGATGTTGCTGTGCATGCCATGATATGATGGTAGTGTGCATGTTGGACACCCAGAAGCCCTTAATTCCCTTACTTCATATCACCTATACAACACCCTTATAGCATATCACCTTTACAACACCCTTACAACAGCGACTTGTCTTCTTGCTGGTATGAGCGCGAGAGTATGAGCGGCCCGACTTGGATTCCTGCTAATATGTTTGTCTTCCTTATTCTAAGAGTCTCCTTTTCTTAAAGGAATACAAGAAGAGTGTTTGCTTGAATTCATTCTTTCCTATTTACCACTCACCTGATATATAACAAGGTAAAAAACTTATAATCAAATTGCAAGCATGGTTGCAGGTAGAATAAACCATTTTCAACTTATAATCAATTTGCAAGCATGGTTACAGGTAGAATAAACCATTTTATTTTGATCTTTTTATTTAATTTCAACATAATATTTATGGCTTGGTAGCTTAAGACATGAACATGTAGACTAGGTTGTCAAATACTTCAACGAGGATATCGTAATAGCTAAATTGTCAAAGAATTAAATACAAAATACAGGTATGAGTATATTGATAGCATCTTACCTGTTTGCATAAAAGATGGAATGATGTTGAACCTCTAGAAAATTGAGGGGCATACTCATTGTTGTATCATATTTGCAACAACATTTTTAAAAAATAGAAGAGTTTGCAAAAATTCTAGTGGAAGCATTTTTGCTTAGTTTTCCAAGTTTTTCATGGTCAAGTTTATGCTTCTATTGTTTTCCCCTTTTGCAGATATTTTTTCTAATTGTGTGTTGATGATGCTTACAATGATGCCTAGTTGGGCAGCACATTTCTGAGAGTCCCGACACATTTTCAAGAGGCACGGATTTAGCAGCTGCATATTCACTTCTACACTCTGAACAATGAGTTGAAACAATATACAATAATTATCGATTCGACCCTTTACTTCAGATTCATTTATAACCTCAAGTATAGGTGGCAGAACAATATTCCTATTTCTTTAGTGGAAGAACAACATTCCTATTTCTTTAGATGCCTTTGTCTGTGTTTCTTTTCCTTTATGAGTGGTGATATCCAGTATTTGTCTAAGTATACAAAAAATAAAAAATAAATAACCAATGGATGTGTTCTTAACAAAGGGAAAGGGAGATGCTTTTGTTTTAATATCATAAAGGCTTTTTACATCATTGAACCAGAGATTATTGACTAAACTTAAGAATTAGAAAGATTAAATTTGTAATAGTCATTTATGATTGATTTATCATACCAATAGATCTAATATAAATTATAGTTCCAGAAGCATTTTACCTTGAATCGGTAGCTTGGCTGTCAAAAACATGGTTTCATATTTCTTGAAAAATCCTATTATTGTTACTAGCTTGGCTTTCAAATCTGTGGTAGACACATCATTCCACCCAACTCCAAGTCATGACATCACTCCAACCACTAGTCGATCCATTTTTATCATTTCTTGCTAATCTTCTTGATCTTTCGTCTACATCGCTAGGAATTTCGTTGTAATGCTCAGGACGTCTTCCAGTCGGCACCGCAATCGAACCGAAGGACTGGGAAAGGAGACAATCATGTATGAATCCCATGAATCGAATAAAATCCTCTATGGTAACTTTGATTCCTATATCTACAAAGAAATCCATAGTGGGCTGGCTAGACACCTCTTAGTTGTTGAAAGGAACGTCGTCCATGTCAAATAGATTGACACTGACTTTCTCAGCCCTTGGCACCGCCTATGGAGGCTTAACCGGCTGTTCCAAACTGGCTATAACTCCGTCTCCATGTTTAACAACATGACAGTAGATTCTAGAACAATTTGTCTTCATTCTTTCCCATCATGACAAATTAGAAACCCTTAATGGCTTAGGACAGAATTTGCTTCTACGAATGGTGCCATTCATAAATGCAGCTGCTAAGAGCGAATGGCACATTGCCATGGTAGAATTGATGAGATTGTCTTTCTTCGAAAGGGTTTCTTGTTTAAGAATTGAGCTAAGCTACTTCAGCTCTGGTGAATTGAAAGGCGTGGATTAAATTGAAGGCTGCTCGAATAGGAACTGCTCAGTAGTCCAATGACATAAATGAAATCATTTGTTGAACACTTGTTTCACACCATGAGCCACTTGGCCAGAACATACTACTAGCTGTTATATATCTGTATGGCATGCAACAACTGCTTGTCAGATGAATAAATACGTAGTCTCAGGATTCATAAGGAATACCATAGGGTTGTAGGATGGCCTAAAAAGTATCGCTTAGGCAGTTGCAAGGTGTCGATAGTATGTGCTAAGGATTCAAGGGAATCAAGTTGTATACTTAAATATTTCTAAAGATTCCATAGCCTACTAGTGTTCGCAAGAATCCTTATTGTTCTATTTCTGCATTTCTTTTTGTAAAACAATAGTTTGTTAAATTTGTTACTCATTCTGCAGATTTGATAGAATTTTGATAATGTTGTTTCTTAGTCATTTTTTTGCAAGAGGACTCAATTGTAAAAATTGCTTTAGATCAGTTATAAATATGGCAATTTATTTAGTTTTGGATATGAATTGTTTGCATAGCTGCCTGCACCCATTCCAACTACTAAACAA
Source organism: Pseudotsuga menziesii (assembly GCA_001517045.1). Lineage (NCBI taxonomy): Eukaryota > Viridiplantae > Streptophyta > Pinopsida > Pinales > Pinaceae > Pseudotsuga > Pseudotsuga menziesii. The sequence continues at coordinate 33,357 of LPNX010518456.1, forward strand.
AAGAGGAATAATAAAGTTGCAATTAAAAGAAATAAATGAGCGGTGTTGACTGCACTATACAAAGCTACTAGTAAATATGGTTAACTGCACTATCTATGTAGCTGATGCCAATTTAAATGTTGCACTATCTATGTAGCCAAGGCCAATTTAAATGTTAAATAGAGATTTATTGATAATAAAGTCCAATATAAATCTAAGAGTTAGATAGAGAATAAAAGTCATAAATATTAAATGGAACTACTAGTTAGTATTTCATTGAAAGTACAGTCACCATCCCAAATAGAACTCCACCGATAGTACACTTACCATCGCAATTGTACTAAGCCTATAAGAAATATGATTATTATTGCAATAGTTATTGATATGATCTGATCATGTATCATTGAATGTGATTCTACTATATACAGGTATATCGTCATTTTGCAGCAACTGGTCTTGATGTGACTATGAGTGTTTCAGCTATTTAGAAACTTGGTCGATAATCAAAATGTGAGGTATGCAAACACAGTAATTATAATCAATAATTTGGATCACAGAAATGTGAAAAACCTAATTAAAATTTTATCGATTGAGAGTTAATATTAATTATAGTCTATTTGTGTCAATCTATATTAAATGTTGACGGGTTTCCAAAGAAAATTGCACTGCGGGCATTCTAGAAAACTATTCGTAGGGGGAGAGATAGGCTGAGCACAGTCTCAGAAAAAGGAGGATTAGCTTATTACTTATTTATCATCCATATATATGTACTTTTTTTTGTCACAAACTGATGTAATGAATTTCAGATTAATGAATTTCATATCAGCCAATAGCTAATCCACTATTGCTAAAGGCCCACGCAACAATCCTATTTAGCTCCACAATCTGTCCAAATGCACGCACCAACTATATCCTATGTAGTTTCAAATCGAAGGAAAGTTGATATCCTATGCAGTTTCAAATCAGCTCCACGATCTGTCCAAATGCACGCATCAACTATATCCTATGCAATTTCAAATCGAAGGCAAGTTGATATCCTATGCAGTTTCATCTATGTAGTTTCAAATCGAAGGCAAGTTGATATTCTATGTAGTTTCAAATCGAAGGCATGTTGACAGATATCTAATCTCAGCAAACCTATGATCTTTCATAGTGCTCATCATTCTATTGCAACCTTACAACCTACAATCTATGTGAGATCTGTAACACGCAGTAACCACAACAATATCCAGTGATAATGACCTCCATTGTCAGTGATCTATAGATCTCTCTTAGTGATCCATTCTTTGAAGGTTTCTTTTTGGGCAAAGGAAGGCAGGGACTTGCTACCTTTAATAGCCTCTCTTGTTTGATTTTTATATGCCATTTATTTTTTACTGAAACTTTCCTCCTATACATTAGTATCGTATCCTAAATCATGTTAATGTAATTTGATATTGTGTTGATATATTATAGGATCTAGAGTCCCTTAGTAGTGTTTCCTACCTTTATGTTGAAGACTCATTAATCATATCTCTTTTATTTTATGTTGGACATTTCATATATGGGACTCTCATAATAATCATTTTGTTCAGTTGTAAATCCATTGCATCATTTCCCACTTTTGGAGCTTGATGACGGCTTCCATATTTCTTTTAGTAATGGGCCTCTTTTCCTTGTTTTAAATTTCCATGCCTTGCATTCTTTTGACTTTACAACTTAACACCCATTTTCCTAGAGAAAACGTACTCGATTTCCTTTATCATGCACACAATTATTGTATTGAGCATATATTTATTCCTTGGGTTTGGAACTAGTTTTCTTTCCCACTAAACTCATTTACTCCTATGTAATTTTGCATTCTTTTATTATTTTACAATATTTAATAATCCGAAAAAGACAAAAAATCAAATATATCCAAATGATGAATGGGAAAGAGTTAGTTATTATTTATGTTTAGTAGTAATCATGTTTCCATTGAACAAAGCACACTATATTAATTCTTTATCTTAGTATATTGGGTCTAGTTTGAAGGTGAAAACATGTACTTGGATAACTATTTTGCTTTTTTTTTACAAACAAAACTGCAAAATTTCATGTTTTTCAAATTGAAGCCATTCAAACCCATATCTCCCTTAGGAATTTCACCTTGAAGTAAGGAAAAATGTTTTAGATAATTTAATCAGCTTCATACTCATATTTAAAAAAAATAATTATGGACATGTCGTCGGACCAACTTGGCTCTCACCAATGACATATACTTAAAAAATTTTAGGTATGGATAATGAGTGAGTTGCTTGAGCACTAGATTTTTCAGAGACAGTTATATATTTTAGGGAAAAAAAATTGTATGATTTTAACATACACTTGCTACACTTATTCATTGACTATATTTTGATGTTTTTTTTAATATTTGAGAACTATTTTTTATTACTTATCGAAATAAGACATGTTTATAAAATGATTTCTTATCGACACATGCTGGTGAGATTCAATTTTCTTTTTAGTGTGACTCTTATTTAAAAAACTAAAAGTAGCCTTTTGAATAGGATGGGGCAAGGAAGATCACTGCAAATATTTCCATTTCTTTGGTGTTGTCTTTGTTATGATATCGAGTTATCATTTCATGTGATTTTCATAACAATAAAATTCTTAAGGGATAAGGTTTAGAACAAATTATTAATATATAGAAATTCATAATGAAATGAAACAATTCCTATATAATTCCAAACTATATTCAAATATCAATCTCTTGGTACCAAGTCTGAGAAATAATCTTTAAAATTTGCATGGGGTTGGCCCTGTTGAAGTTGTAGGTTCCACACAGATGCAATATATTTTTGCAGGTTTTGTTGACCGTGAACTCTTGGTCGAGAGATAACTTCCAAACTCTCGGGAAATATTTTAGTCAGACTCTCATCCAAGAGTTTTTTTTAATAATGTTGCTATGTTTGGTTCAAACTCTCAACCTATATTTTTATTAAACTCTCGTCGAATTTTTTATTAAACTCTTGGCTAGGAGTTTGAATTCACACCAACTCTAAACCTAGAGTTTTTTAAATCTCATCCTCGTGTTTTACATTGAATTTCTTTGTGTGTTTATCTACACAATTTTTTTTCCACTCCATACTCAAAAAAAATTAACCTTTAATAGAACCATTGTATCTAGCATGAATGATGGCTCTTCTTAGGCTCTCAACCACAAGATGAAATAGGATATGGTACAAGGGAAATACATACCTAAACCCCATACCAAGTCCAAAAAAAGAAGAACTTGAGAATTTTATATGAACTACAAAAGAAACTAATTGAACACATGCAAGAACCCAATTCACAAACTACAACCAAAAACTATCCTATAAGATAAAAAATATTAAAAATAACCAGCTAAATCTATCATAGGTCTTGGAGAGATCCACTTTGATGATGACTATTGGATCATTTTTTATCTTAACCGAATACATGACCTATTAAGACATCCCAATGGAATTATGTATAGATTCTTCCTTTTAAGAAGAAAAACAACTCCAAAGAAACTGATCCTGATAGGGACTGCTTCATCCTATTGGATATAACCTTAGCAATCAATTTGTGCATACAGTTACAAAGAGAGATAGGATTCAAATCCTCCCTTCTATTGAAATTATCCACCTTTGGAATAATATTTATGACGGTGGAGTTAAAAGAAACTAAAACCATTATGTTTTCTAGAATATCAAAAACCCACTCCATACTAAGGATATAATTAACTAATCATTTTGGTTAACTTCCTATGTACTATACTAGGTAGATGGCATCCATACACCACCACTTGGTAAACACTTTCCATAAAAACCCCAATATCAACTTATACTAATTTTGGATAATATTCTTCCAACTTTTGTGCCTTTAGATTTCTTTTCCTGCCTTTTTCGTGGATAAAGGAAAAGCTAGTAAACTAGGTAACTACTATATTTTTTGGCCAACACAACCTCCATTATTTTCTCTCTAGTTTCCATGACTAGTAAGTTTTTCCATCACTTATTATCACTCGCTCATTCTTTATCCAATTCGTAATCTCTTGGACTGATTTGGAAAGTGATTTAGTCACCTATGGGGGTTTTTCATATTTGGTAAGCTTGCTTTATGAGCTAGCATGAGTTGTATCCTTAGGAACTCGATTTTGACTCTAAAGGATGTAGTATTTATGTACACTATTGTTTGTTAATAATACATGTAATATTCTACAATGATTGTTCAATTTTCTTATGTCCAGCCTTACTATTCCTCTCTCTATTTTTCTTGTACATCTCTGTAAGGAATATCTTTTGGATCTAGATCGACCTCCTAAATGTCTACTTGGTATCTTAGGATAGGGTATCAAATATCTACATGGTATCAGAGAAAAATTTCTCAATCTATCAATCTCTACATTCTAGAAAGGATCTCAAGATATCAACACTCTACATCTCTAAAAGTGCATTGGACATCCAATATTTATCTTAAGAAGAGCTTGATTGAGCTAACAAAGTATTTCTTCAAAGTTTTTTTTGTGCAGGATGAAGAGAGAATATTTAGGAGTGCAACAAAAAAAGCATGGAATCTCCTTCAGCTATGATTATGACTCCTTTAGCTTATCATGAATGGAAATCCAAGATTGGCATTCTATTGCAGACTAAGGGTCTCTACAGAGTTTCTATGGCATTAGAGAATGAGTAAAATGTTATTGTTGAGAAAGAAAAGTGGCATAATTAAATGGATGAAACCTATGGATTTCTTTCTCTTAGAATTTATGTAGATATTCTTTTTCATCTTGATGGTTTGACCACTCCAAACCAAGTGTGGAAAAAACCTGAGTCTCTCTTTGGAGTACAAGATGAGATGAGAGTACATCAATTGGATAATGAGTTAATCTCATTAAGTCAAAGCAGTTTTTTGAATCCATGGAAGGGTTCTTCACCATGTTCAAGTCACTCGTTCTTATGCTCAAGCAAAGTGGGATTGAAAATAGAGAATATCAATTGATTCTTTCCATCCTTTCAAAATTGGTTGGTAAAAACTCAGTTTTTGTTTCAACTTTCCATGCTACTAGGAGTACTATTTCGAATTGGAAATGCTTTCTTTGAGTACATTCATTGATTCACTTACTAAATAGAAAAACAAATTGGTTAATATGGGAGCTATTAAAAACTCCAAAAGTGAATACCATGCTCTTGTAGTTCAAGGAATCAAGAATTTAAATACAAAATAAAGGAAAAAATTCTAACATACAAAGCCAAAGAAATATGATAAATATGAAGGTTCAAATCCTACTTACGAGGGTTCAAATTCCATGAAGAAAACCAAGACTAAAGGGATCTCATCCAAGTGGTCCTATTTCAGCAAAGGAGATAATTCTGAGAAAAAACAAATTCAAGAAGAAAATGGACATCATGAATAGTGTGCTTGAAAATCAAAAAATTGATGTACCAAATTTTGAAAAGAGGAATGAACCAGGGAAGCCTGCTAAATCTGGATAACACTGTCACAATGTGCAGTCGCAAGGTAATAACAATTATGATCTAAGTGGTAGTTAAATCCTTTTCTCAATTATCTGATCTAGATTAATGTTCTGATATATCTGAATCAGAAATATTAGTTTCTCTCTTGGATAAATCACCTATCAGTTCATTAGAGCCATATCCCAGTAATTTTGGTTTCTCACTACTTCCCAACTTGTATTTATCCAAATATTCCTCACTCCATTAAAATGCGTATGATTGTGATTTATTAGTAAGTTTTCAATATGATATGTAGGTTATTACATCATCCATACCATTTACCCATCCTTTTAATACTCCTAAGACTATACAAACCCCAAGTTCACTAGTTGATTCCTCACTGGATTTCTATATAGTGTCACTTGTGTATGCTTGTATCAAGTCTTGTTTATCTTTCACCGATTGGTTACCCATGTCATTAGTCATAATTGTAATTATATTACACATGTTTTGATATGATATACACATCTATGGTTTGGATTTCAAGTCCATATACCATTTAGATTTACTCAGCCATGAGTTTTACCCAGTTGCACATCATTTTCCTACTATGGCCATGTATACTCATGGAGAGAGTATACCTCTGGTTTTTTCTGCTCCATATGAAAATAAATATAATAGTTCATAGTTTTTTAGTCATCATTTCATAATTGGGAAGGTGCTACATTATCTTTAAAGGAAGATATATGGCCAAGTTCACCATTTTGCACCTATACAAGGAACTCAATGTATTGAGTTTTTTTACTCTTTGGGAAGGAGTATGCACAAATGTATTTTCCTTTACTAATTTTTTTTTAGATCAAAGTATGTTGGAATCAATAAGAATATAGATAATTCTCCTCCATCATCAGATGATGAGCTACAATGAGCCTCTCCACTTTTTTTTTGCACAGACTACATTGATGCTTTTGCGCATGATCATGGAGTTCACAACTTATTCACCAAATTAGTCCGCAAGAAGTATTTCAATAAGCTCATCCAAGTGAATAAAAATACAAAATGAAGACATTTTGTTCATTTAAGTTCCATGTGCTTTTTTTTAGGAGGATTTTCCCCATGTGGCTTTGCCTCTTTTCTTAGTTTTTGGACAAAATAAATTGCAAAGGATAACCATAGCCTTGTTGTTGGGCCCTATATGCTTGTATATTTATGATAATTTTTAGATATTCCAACATAAATGCAGGCTTAAGGAGGGGGTGTTAGCATTTCAAAAACCCACTCTATACTTAAGATATGGTTAATTGATCATTTTGGTTAATTTCCTATGTATATTTAATAGTTGGCCTCCATACACCACCACTTGGTTAACACTTTCCATAAATACCCCAGGACCACCTTATACTAATTATGGATATGATTCTACTAGCTTTATTAACATCCGATATTAGTAACTGTGCCTTTGTGTCCTTTTCTTCCTTTAGACTAGTTTTCCTGCATTTTAAGTGGATAAAGGTAAACCTAGTTAACTAGGAAATTGATATCTTTTGTGGTGAACCCATCCTCCATGATTTTATCTCTAGTTACCATGATTAGTAATATTTTCCATCACTCATAATCACTTACTCATTGTTGTCCCTAGGTAAATATTGGAAGAATTCAATTAGAATTCTTCCCAAGAAGGTAAAGAGTTTTGTCACGAGGGAGAAGAAGTTGTGACAGAAGCAGATGAACATGGTGGAGAAGTTGTGAAAGAAGTATTTGTGGAAGGAAGAATAAGGTAGAACACACAGCTATAGAGGAAGATGCTATGGAGGAATACAAAAGAATATAAGGAAGAAAGACCCAAGATAGAATAAGTAGTCGCAGAGGAAGCTACGATAGGACAAGAGTTCCTGAAAGAAGAGAAGTCACAACATAATTAAAGGATGCCCTGAAATCATTCATGGCATAAGGAACCACAATAGAGAAGGTGTGTAGTGGTGCAATGGTTGAAAAGGACAACTTGAGAGATCATGGGTACAAAGACGTCTAGAGTCACACACGATTTTGGAAATAAAAGCATCTTTGTATTTTGGGGTGATAGTGCCTACTGACAAGTGTAAGTAGAATAGGAATGAAAACATATTGGCTACTAGAATGAAGTCGGTTGAATGCAACTTCTAAGGATTATATAAAGAGAAGAGCCCAACCTATATGTGGGTTACTTACTCATTGTTAGTTACTTCCTATTTTTCTTGTTACTTACTTAATTAATTTTTCAGTTCCTAGTTAGATAGTTTTGTCGGTAAGAACAGTTAGTCGATCCAGGCTATGTGTGGATCGACAGTTGTGTTGGCAAGAAGAGTTAGTTTATCCAAGCTGTGTGCAGATCGATAATAGATTTGAATAGAATATTAGTTGATAAAGGATGTGTGTGGATCAACAATAAAGTTTAAGATAAGAGTAGTCGATTCGGGATGTGTGTGGATCGATGCTAGAGTGAAGTAAAAGAAGATCGAATGATGAAATACTAGAGAACATATGAAGAGAGAGAGGTCTATACATATAAGAGAAGAAGAGATAGAAAATAGTCTACAAGTTGAGTGCACATATGAAAGGTGCATATATTTCTAATGTTCGATGAATATCTCCTTTGTGTTTTTTCCTGGATGGGTTTCCATGTTATCTACTCTATCAATGTGTATTTGATCAATGCGTTTGCATCACATGCATATATGTTGTAAATGAATGTATGTATATTTTCTTATGAGTACATATATATATGCATATGTTGCATAGTTGTTACTTGAAATTGTGCATTAGGAAGTATATTGACTATTATAAATCTATCTCGATGGACAAATAGAATAATATCATGAACATGCATAATAAGTACAATAAGACACCTAGTGGCTTCAGTCGAGAAATTTTCTAAGGTTCCAAGGGAGGAGAAATCCCCACCCAACTGCTACAACATGGTTCTGGTAGTTACCCATAAGAAATATCTCAGGTGAGACTACATTTGCATCGCAGGTGTTGCCAACTGAGCCTTTCTCTATCGGGACAATATCTTGGGATTTGTTGCGCACAAAAGAAGTTCTGAACCTGGGTCAAAGGGAGAAACAATAACAAATGGTTCCCTTTGTTGGTACCATGAATCATTGTGGTGAGGGATAGGTTTTTTCAGGTGACGAAGCCATAAATTCAAGAGTGGGTGGATTCTAAAGCATTAGAGTTTGCACAAGAAGAAAGTGAAGGATCATGGTTGAATCCAACAAATTGGTTGGAGCGATACCTTTATATGGGTATTCATGAAAAACAAATTGAGTTTCCTATTGTGTTGTATGAGTGGTTTTCAAAGTTAGCAACCGAGTTAAGATATTTTCAAGGGGGAGAACCAACAAAGTGGAACCCTTAGCGAATTCATTGACTGAATATCATTAGCAACCTTCTGTCGAGGCATGTCTACTTTTAGATAGACAATATTCTAGAGGGATACATTACTGAGTTTGTTGTTGACACAATAACCTCATATGGTGAGGAAGAAAGAAAATTTTTCCAAGGACCACAAGGAAGATACTTAACATCTTTGAGGACTTGGCTAAAGATTCTTGTATGTGAGAAAGGAATATTGAGAATGGAGTGTAATGATTAAAGGATTGTTGGAAGAAATTTGGGATATGTCATAGAAGAAGTGCATGCAAAATGGAGCAAACTAAGTTGAGATGTTCCATGTTGATAGCAGAACTGAACTATAAGATGGATGTCTAATAAGCAGAAGGATATTTTGGTCAAGAAAAAGAAGAAAAACTATGATACAAAGATGAAGTTACAGTTGGACCAAATGAGAATACTATGATTTGATATCGCATTTTAACAAAGGCTCTTGCGGTGAATAAGAGGAATATCATCTTTTATCAAAAAGAGAAGAAGAAGAAGAAGCTCCAAATCCAAAATACGAGTACAAAATTCCTACGACTCCACATACATCTCTGGAGGTAAGATCCATAAACTTGTCTCCTAGTCGTTTTGTAGACATAGCTAACAAAAATAGTGGATATACCAGATAAGGAAGTCCTACAAGCCAAACGTTTCGTTCAAACATTCCAAGAGTCAATATAATGGCTAGAAACGATATTAAGTGCCAATATTTAATGGAAATGGGTTAGAATACCCAGAGGAACATTAGTTCCTATTCGAAGCCATATGCACTGTGTGATAGGTCCACGATGAAGCACTAAAGAAAGAACAGACGATCATGACTCTGTGGTATCGATCTCTATACTAGTACATGATGTTCTCTATACTTCCAGGGGGATTCACCCAGAATGCGCTCGATCAAATTTCATAGGGATTAATAGATGAATTCAGAAAGCCGAAATCTGAATCTCAGTGCATCACAAAGATTATTGAGATTAAGAAATTTTCTACGGAGTATGTGTGGGACTTCGACTATATATTTAAAACATTAATGGATAAATTAAGATTTCATATGTTGTACGTACATCACAAAGAATGCTTCATTGCAGTGTTGTTACTGCACATCTGAATTTCGTTGATGCAACACAAGATTGTGTCACACACTAAAGATCTATAGACAACAATGATGTTATAATCATTACTAATTAGAGAGACTACTGCAAGAATGATTGTTATCAGGAATTATCAATAAGTGCAAACACTGCTTGTTCCTCTGCAATGTAAGTCACAACTACAGAACAAAAAGACAGAGCAACATATCCTTTCCTTGAATAATCAAATCAACTAACATGAAAGACAATATACCTCAACCTTAGATCCGCTTGTCTTCTTTCCAAAAAGTCCTTGCAATAGTTCAAAACCTGCAAAATATATCATAAGAAAAACGAAAGGGATGAGAGCATCAGGATAAATTGACTATTCATATTGGTGATCAAGGAATCCAATAATATATAATTACAATCAGTACAGTCAAATATAGGAAAGGGAAATATATTTCAATTAATATATGGATGAGAAAGAAGTACAACCAAAATCCTTGATGTCAATGGCTTCGATCTCAACAAGAATGTCTACAATATCCTATGAATATGAAGACCTCTCCAACCACAAGCTAGCTCTACTTTGCCTCTGATTCAGAATTCAAACTAGCAGCATAAGGGTGCTTTTCCTAGCCTCCCTCACTATCCTCATGAAGGCTTCATTTATAGGCCTATAACTCAAGAGATGACTTGGAAAAAGGATAGGATGAGATCCCTATAAGTGAGGAAGGAAAATGCCATAACTCCCAAGCATATAGGAACTAACCCTATGGAATTTTCCGCATGGAAGCTTCTAGAAACATCTTTTTTTCTCATTTACTGACCATCGACATTCTTAGAAAAAATGACAAAGGCACTGACCTAGGGTTTTTTCCAAAGAAGAGGGAAAATGACATTTTTTTCTCAACTAAGACAGGCATCGCCAATGCTCTATGCAAAAAACAAGAAGGCGCCATCCCTTCTAGGTCTAGGAAAAAAGTGACCAGGGTGACTCAAGTCAGGATTTCTGGGAGGTTGAAAGGAAAAGTGAAATTCTCATGGAGGATGCTAAGCAATGTGAGATTTCTAGGTGCAATATAATTGCCCCCAAAGTATGAAGCTAGAATAAGGCGATAGGTGAAATAGTTTGCAAAGTTTTTCACTTGATACAAAGGCAAAGAGAGTCAAACTCATACATGACCAGTATCTGACCTCATCGAACCCAAACATAGTTGCGGACCAACACACTGCAGATCTATGATGATGACCACATCATGGCTACCAATATTACACTGTAGATCTATGAATAACTGCTATAGGTGGCAGGACATAGCTACAGAATATACAAAGTAGATCCATGTCTCTCAACCTCAATATGGAACACATCCACCAAACATACAATGTGCATCTATGTCATGACTCTAAATGATCTCTAAATGCAACATGAGTATAGGTAATGATGATCTTAGCCTAACCACTTAGGGTCTTCATTCTGATCCCAAAATGATATGAATTTAATGTGATTACAATGTCTTGACGTCAAACATTGTAGAAACCACTTGATTACCAGTCAATAATGTAAACTGTTAACAAGTGTGAGGGAAACCACCACTGATTTCAATGATTCCTAGGGTATCTCATTACATACCATCGAATGTGAATAAAGGACTTGGATTCAAACACTCGATGAGATATTTCAATCAAGATTCAATGATGTAAACTCATGTTGAAAGCGAGGTAACCTTCCATTGAGGTATGCAGGCCCAAGGTACTCTCGAGGTTTCTAGGTCTAATTCCTAGATAATGATTTGAATTTGATAGGAATAGACTTGTCATGGGAGGGCCATGCTGATTCCCACATCAGTGACACGAAACTAGGAACAAAAGTTGATTTGAAGTAATAGGACTGACTCAGACATGACTGACTTTTAAGGACAAGCGAAGTTACTCATGAGTTATTTATCTGGGAGAGACATCCCTTGAACAGTTTGATGGCATGAAACATGACTTGGAAGCATTGACTTAAATGAGAATAGAACCAGGTGTAATGCAAGGAATATGACAAACCATTCTTTGAATTGACTCAAACGAGTTAGGTGACTCATGAAATTTGATCGACTCAGAGACAAGATGAAAACCCAACTATTCAGATATGAAAATGAAGATAGGTTCCATGTTCAAAGGTGGACTGTAGAGTACTGCCATATAAACAAATGAAAACACATCCCCTTTTCTTTAATTTCCCCACCTTGAAAGGTGAGTGCCCCTTTTCATTTTACAAGTCCAAATAGGGTATCAAACACTCGTTAAAGCTCATAAAATGACGAGTCCATTCTCATATTTTTCACAAAGCTGAGAGAGGAGGGGTTCATTCCCAAAAGAGGGTCCTTCATCGTTTAATTTTACTAGTCTGATGAAAGCAAACTCATTTATCATTTCATGTTTAGAGAGTCTAAAATGAATAAGAAGACTCAAAAAGGTCCTTTTTCATAAATAAGGCCAGTCATTCCGAAAAAGAGAAAATATACCCCCGACTAGTCAACCGTTCTGATTCTTTTACAAGTGTGAACGCAACAAGTTCGCTTTGCAATCTTTTTGTGTTTTGAGGAGACTGAAAAGAGCTTAAATATAACCCCTGGACTAGGTTCCTTTTTCATAATCCACTTTTAATGAGTCTGAAAAAGCGAAAAAGTATACTCAACACCTTTCTATTGTAATTTTAATGAGCATGTAAAAGTTGTAAAATGATGCTCAGTACTTTTTTAGTTTTTCTCTAAGCTCGAAAAATACAAAAATACCTTACATCGTAGCCATGACCCAATTTTTACCTGAAAAACTCAAAAAACACCAGTAAAAGCCATTTTTTCAAAACTATAGAAAGTAAAAGAATAAAAACCAACTTTTACCAAAATAACTGGGCTTCCCCTCATAGACAAACCAGTCATAAAAGGAGGATTCCAAGACATTTAAATGTTGTGGCAGATTCCCTAGCTAACTATGTCTTAGATTGGCATATTGCTCAGTTTTAAAAGTCCATTTGAAACATAAACAACACATGTAAATTCATAAGTAGATGATGATTTCACACATCACATTTTCAGCACACACAACTGTAAATATAAAAAAATTTCCTATATATATATAAAGTTGTAGCACCAAGATACAAAATTTGGGCCGAAGCATCTCTAGCTTTCAGTGCTCGTTCAGGACCCAAAAAAGTTCAGAATACATATACATAGGGAAAAATATGAAGCTTCAAAGATTTCAAAATACATATACAAAAAGTGAAAATCAAGGCAGACTAATCCTCATGATGGTCATTGTAGAATGCAATGGCTTGGGACACTATGTGTAGTATCCTAGAGAACTGTCCAGAGACACCTGCAGTATGGCACTGATAACTCCTAGATACCTCATCAGTAGTCATGTCAGGGATGCCGACAATCAAGTGTTGCAGGTTCTCCTCGAGATATATGAGCTCTTCATCAACATTGGAGCAGTATAGCATCATATCCCTAGTACCTACTCGAATAACAATAGGAGACAACCCTGCTGGACGGATAGATCTAATGTCTGCATGAAAACATTTTTTTATCTCAGTACTACAAAATAAAAAAATGAAAAAAAAACAAAAAAAAAAACACAAGTGGATAATTTCTTTTCCTACCTCATTCATCGCATACTTTCCCTCAGGAAAAGCCAGCTCTGGGTCATCACAGAAGTCTGCCCCTTCATAGGCATAATCCTCGCACATAAGTTATTGGTTTCTCGACCAGCGAAAGAAGCCTGACCTGTAGCTAACTTTGGGCCCTCCACCTCCAATGAGAGGCATGGCTATAACCCATGCAAGCATCCTCAGATCCTCAGGATCAAGTTGGTAATGGTCACCTGTGGTCTCATGTGAGGTACCCACTGTAAGATAAACGACACTATTATTGCTCCATAGCCAAATTGCTTCAGCGTTCCTCTTTTGCACTTGTTCAATTGACTCTTTAGGCACACCAGCATGCCTTCACACCAATGGAAGACAGTGGGCTCCATGCACTGCAAAGCATATAACATATGTGATATGCTGGTAAGGTCGACAGGGCTCATACCTGCGACCTTACCGATAGTATACAGCAGTTTCCTCAAGGGAAGATATACTAGGGACTTCATCTGTAGCTTCCCCGATTAGGATTATGTACCTAGTGAGTATTGCTGATCAATAATATAATACAAGTAACCTTCCCCTCCTTGTGATCCTTTCATATGGTGTAGACTCGATTAAGCTATTGGACAACTAGTTCAGAGTCTAGGTAAACTCTAATTTCCCTTACATCATTAGCTAGGGCTTCCATCAACAATCCGATCACGGCTTCATATTCCGCTAGATTGTAGGTGGAGTGACCTAAATCAATACCCCTTGAACTCACCACCTCACTTGTAGGAGAGTACAGTACCCAAGATGTTGATGCAAGGTTAAGTGTATATCGATGAGCACCATCAACAAAACCAATGAAGGAATTCATTTGTCCATCCGACAAAAGACATGCACAAGTAGGGTTTTATGAAAAAACACATTTTGAATCACACCAATGACACACTTATCATAGATAAGAAACACATCAAACTATAAAAAATATTGAAAAATAACTATGCTAGATGACCTAGGCATAGTGTCTTTTAAGGTAGACCCCATTTCGGGGCTCTCCCAAAGGTATCTGGTCGTAATCAACCAATTCATATGCCCCTTTCTCTAAAACGTGACTGAAAATATAAGGCCCATGCCACATAGACTAAAATTTTCCTTTCCCCAGCTTGTCATGCTTATGTTCATAATTCAAGACCAAGTCTCCTTCATTGAAGGAACGGGGTTGGAAAGTCCCGTCATATTGAGCTTTCATTCTTCATTTATGTGCCTCATTAGCTAAGGCAGCATCGCATCGAGTTTCATCAAGTTTGTTTAGATACAGGAATCTTTCTTCGTCTATAGTGGTGTTACAAAATAGTTCCACAACAAGCTTTAAAGAAGGGATTTCACACTCTATCGAGAGAGTAGCTTCCAACCCGTATACTAATTGGAAAGGTGTAAAACCGGTGGACTTTTTTATAGTAGTCCTATAGGCCTAGATTTCAGAGAAAAGCTGTAAATGCCAATTTGATTTGGCTTCTCTGAAAATCCATTGAAGCATTGTTTTTAATACTTTGTTTATAGCCTCAACTTAGCCATTGGCCTGAGGATAGTATGGTGTAGAGTTATCATGATGAAACCCTAATTTTACACTGAGCTCTGCCATCATTTTGTTTTGAAAATGTGATCCATGATTGGTCATGATGGCCCTAGGAATCTCAAATATTGCAATGATATGGTTGAATAAGAATATTCTTGGAGAATCACAATCCAACGTGAGTATTTTCCCCCAAGCACTTTTCATGTAAGAACGTAGTACATGGGGTTGGAATCCGCGTAAACAGTGGTGTTGTGGAGAAAGATATAATGACAAAACTTCTAGACTGCGATGACCATGGCAAGAGAGAGTTTCTCCACATGTGAGTATCGATTTTTAGAGTCCAAAAGACTCTTACTTGCATAATAAATCACATGTTCCTGGTCATGTTCATCTTCTTGAACAAGTACCATGCCTATGGTAGATAAGGATGTAGCCACATACAAGGAATAGTCCTTAGCATAATTAGGTGGGTGCAACACTGGTGCATGGGTAAGTGCATGTTGGAGATTATCAAACGCACATTGTGCAAAATCATCCTAGACGAAAGGGGTATATTTCTTGAGCAAAATCATGAAACCGTGTGTCCTTTTTGCATAATTGTAAACAAAACAACGTAGAAAGTTTTCCTTCCCTTACAAAATTTGGAGTTCAGTTACGTTCGTCAGAGTAGGTAGGGATGAGATTGCTTCAATTTTCAAGAGATCTATATGGATTCCATCTTTGGATACAATAAAGAAAAGGAATCAGCCAACTTCTACACAAAAAACACATTTATGGGGATTTATAAAAATATTAAAATGACGACATCGAAGAAACACAACTCGTAGATGGTCGACATGAATATCCCGCTACTTCGAATGAGCAGGAAGGTCATGAAGATAGGGTTCCACAACATGTTTAATTTCATGAAAAGCATAGGACATGCCATGTTGGAATGTTGCACCAACCTTCTTTAAACCAAAAGGAAGTTTACGATAAGAAAAAGTCCCGAAAGGGAAAATAAATGTTTTCTTGTGTTAGTCTGATGGGAGAATCCCAATCTGATTATGAACGAAGAAGCCATCCATAAAGAAAAAAATAATGCTTCTGACACAGTTGTCAATTATCTAATCAATATAGGGAGTGGGAAAGTTGTCTTTTGGACAAGCTTGATTCAAATCCCTAAGATCGATACAAACCCTAATAGTATCTTATTTTTTGTTCATAGGGACTATGTTGGACACCCATTCAGTTAATGGTACGGGGTAAATGACCCCAACCTTGAGAAGTTTCTCAACTTCTTCTTTAATAGTGGCTGCTTTTCTAGGATGGACCTGTCGTAGTTTCTAACGTATAGGCTTGGCATCAAGGTAAGTTTTTGTCTCATGAAAAATGATAGAGGGATCAATCCCTAGCATTTCTTCATATGTCCATGTGAAGGCATCTCTAAACTCCTTGAAAAGGGTCATGTATGTTTGAACATATTTAGGTGACGAGTTCTGTCCTATGAAAATGTTCTTGGAAACACTTAGTTTCACTGATATGTCTACAGGCATAGTTTTTGTAATGTTGCATAAATTTCCTTTAGAAGAGACACTACGAGTGAGGATTAGAGACTGAGGGTTGAGGACTATATCAGATGAAACTGTAGAGGTGAAGTGGTATTATACCATATGGAAAGGGGGAAGGAAAGAATATCTATGATGATAATCTTCCCAAGGCATCTCCTCTAATGACATAACTTCCATAATAGATTCGTCTGTAGGAAGTGTGCATGAAATATAATCTAGAGATGGGGGGGGTTCGAGCCAGTATGAAATGTGATAATGGTATAATGCCACCAACAAATGGTCATTGATGGGGGGATCACTGGTACCTTGGATTGTGTTGTAAATTTATTCGAAAGGGGAAAGTGATGTTGATTCATCAGTAATTTCTTTTCCTTTGTCTGCATAAGAGGTAGAAATCATGTTTAAGATGTGGTTTGCAAAGAAGGGAAAGGATCAGATGAGGGAAATAATCCAATTAGTGAAGAGTCTTTGATAATTCCTACTCCAATGTCCTTATACTATGGGGTATTCAGGAGCGGAACGCTATTTGCATCATTTGAAATGGCACTAGGCGTGATGAAATCTAACTGCTTAATAGTAACAATCTTTCCTTGGAATGCGAACTGGGCGATCCAAAAAATGGTCAATGCTATAGCTTGCATAGCATAAAACTAGTTATGACCTAGGAGTAACTTATAATACAAAAGAGTGTCGACGACTTCAATGTGAATGGAGACTGACTTGCCCCTCAGTTCAACATGGATGACAGGTAGTAATCCATAGGGTTGAATGCCGCAACCATCAAAATCCTTATGGGTGGTAGGTGAATGGTTGATTTCCGGAGAACCAATGGCTCTCCAGAAAGATAAAGACATAACTAATATAGAGGCACCCTTGTCCAAAATGGTATGATGGATAGTCTTTATAGAAATCTTGGTAGCAATCTGGAAAGCTAACTGATGTGAGAGTATCGTCCTGAAATCATCCAGTTTGAAAGTGATGATATTATTATTCTCAGGATCCATATCTTCAAGGGAAATAAGAAATGTTTTCTGTTGAGTTGGGTAGGTTGGAAGTACCTATAAATACGACATAGCACAAGGTGCTTCGGCCAAATCTTCGACAATATTATAATACTGGGAGGCGTGAGCATTAGGATTGATTATGGAATTATGTAGAGTACCATTTGGTGGGAGGAAAATTGCTTATGGAATAGGATTTTCAATATGAAGACCATTATTAGGAGGAGGTGTGGAAGCTGAGGGTTTTTCAGATGGAACATCATCAGGTTTCTTTTCTAGAGGAGGGTCATAATTGTGCGATCTTGTGTATAAATGAACCGTTTCAGTAGACATCATCCGAACTTCATCAGTGGATGAAGAAGTTTCGTTCAAGGACTTATGATCAATTAACTATTGTTGGGAAGGGAAAGGATCTTTCAAAACTACTGGGGTTGGTGAAGTTTTCAAAAAATTACTAACTTCCTCATGACAAGGACATTCTTTTGTAAAATGGTCACCTTCGCAAATTAAACAAGAGTATTTTACCTTTTGCTTACCTTTTGAATAAGCATCTGAGTTCTGTGTTTTGTTTCCTTCCTGTTGATTATCAAGTTTTTTAAATTTATTTTTTCCTTTCTTCTTTCTTCTTGAAGATTCATTTGATTGGATTGCATTTAATTCAGTGTAAGCAATAGGAGAGGGTGCAGGTTTGGTAGATGGTGCTGGTTGATTTGACAAAGTGGTAGTTTGATTTTGTTTCTTAGAAGATTTTTCCACCATTTGCGTTTGAATCGAACCAAGTATGCCATCAACAGGTGGTTCAGTTGTGTGTCTTGATGGATCTGTTGTAGGTCAAGGAGCATGGGGAATCAGATCATACAAAGTACCTGATTGGGAATAAACAAAGTCTAGGTACTGAGCATGGCTAATAACTTTCTCTTCAGTAACAACACCTCCCATAGAAACATCTCTAGAAATAGGTGGAAGTAAAGACTTTGTAAACCAATCAATGAGCAATTGATCAAGAATAGGGGCCTTAATTAACCTTCATCTTCATCTCCATTCATGGATATGATCAGCGATGTGAGTTGATGTGGTTTGTCGAAGCAAATTCATAAGGTCTATACCTATTTCATATTGGATTGGAAATTGAAAGTGTGTTAAAAACACCATTGCTAAGGCATTGAAGTCCCAAAAAGAGTGTTGTGGTAACTCGATGTACCACTTTGCAGAAATACTAGTGAGGGTTCTTTGAAAAAACTTTAGATGGATTGATCCATCCATCAAAGAATTGGATGAACACCATAAGTGAAATGTCATCACATGGTTTTTTGGATATTCACTGGGTTTAAGATCAAACTTGGGTATATCAAAAGGAAGCTTTACAGGAGTGCTAGGCCAAGAGGGGTCATGATGGATTGGGTCATTTATCAATCATGACAAGTATGGCATATCTAAAGTAGCTAGAAATGGTAGTTGTTGATTTGATTGCGGATATTGGTAGTACTGGTATGGCATTTGCTGGCCAGTAGGACCGTATGCAGATTAATAGAAGGGTATTGATGATGCTCCTGAAGCTTGTTAAAAAGGTTTTTTATTTCTAGAATTTCCATGAGGAGGTGGGCCACCCGATGGAGGGGTTCCTCCGAAAGGTGGTGGTGGTGGTCCTGCAGGTGGTGGTCCTCCACCTCTGGGTGGTGGTGGTGGGCCTCCAAGTGGTGGTCCTCCAAATGGTGCACCAAGTCCTCCAGGAAATCCAGGTCCTTCGATTCCTCCAGGTCCACGCAGTGGTCCTCTAGGGGGTGGTCCACCATATCCTCTAGCATTATTAACAAAACTTCCTCCATATGATGGAACATTGGACCAATTGGGTTGTCCCCAAGGTAAAAAATCATTCCAGGATAAATAGCTGCCGGTGGTGGTTGTTAATACACTTGATTAACCGTAGGTGGTTGAGTTCATGGATAAGTATATCCCCAAGAAGCCATATTATTGATAGGTTGCACCCCTAAGGGTTGGACTGAACTGGATGGGAGGGGAACAACATTGGTATTAGTATGAGGGATAACTACGGCAAGATTTTCTACAACTACAACTTGTATTGAACTAGTAATAATTCCACTAACAGATGACGTAACTTGCACCGGGGGTTGCCCCCCAACGTTAGAGTGTGTTGAAATTACTTGATTTGTGGCTTTCCCCTCAACCATGACTAGTATGGAAGGCCTAGTAACGGGGCCAAGATGTAATGTTGTAGGGCTTTCGTTTGGACCTATATTACCTTGAAATTGAATTTCTTCAATACGACCTAACACTTGATCTAGTGAACGATATCCCTCAAGCCATGGGTTGCGAGAAGTATCACCATAGGTTGGATGACCTTTATAAGAAGGTTTAATTTTAGATAGAGGCCAAGGGTTTGTATTGCAAGGTAAATGAGCTGACACATGTGGAGGAATGATTATTTCTACTCTCTCTGAAATGTTGCGAGCTTGATCGAGAGATGCATTAATTCTTCTATGTTCCTCCTCTCCTAAAGGAGGGTTCCCTAGTGAAGGTGTAATAACCCCGAATTCAGCAATAGTTTGGCCCATAGAAGTCCTCCAAAATGGGGCATCTGGGCCATAATCTGGTGGATTAGGACTATTGACATGACCTTCCAATGGTGAATGCAAAGAAGCATTAGCTGCAAGAGGGAGTTGAACCAAAGGATTTGTAAAAACAGTGAAATATTCTTTGGTTTCACTAACTAAGGCAGCTCCTAAGGGAACATTAGCAGAAGCTGGTTGTTCCATTGTTACCCCTTCTTTTCCTTCCACGGTAGGAGGAGAGTCAGGAGGTAAACCATGAAATATACAATATTGACGTCTCGCAAGTTGCTCAGCCATCGTGGTGGCCGAAGTTACCTAATCTAGGTCAAAAAAGGAGGAAAGCACACAAACAAAACCTACACAGAGCTAAAGGTCACAAATAGATTTAAATGATAGGACGGGTTCATAATAGCCAGTCTCTCACCAGGATTGTCAAGTAGGTGCAACTCACAATATATGTTAGGGGTACATGCGTAGTAATCTCCCTGAATGTTGTTTTCGGTGTATTTCTCCACACAAGATGGAAAAAGGGTTTTTCTGAGATGGTCAGGGTATCTTAGTGGGGTCTCCTGATATACACAAGGTATGTGGGTGGTCAAATCAGTAGTAGTGTTGTCTAATGCACAACCGTTCACAAGGGGCCTTCTGATATACAATCGAGTACATGAATTACCTTTCTATATACCTCAAGGGTACATGAAAGGACATTCGATATACTGATGGTACATGGAAGGAACGTGCAAGTCCCGGGTTGTAGTGCAGACAAATAATGACAACTCCTACACTTTATGACGCCCGAAAACATCACTAACCTATCACTCAAATTGCTATACAATTTTTAGACCTAAAGCTACCGTTAATTTTATCTAGACAATTAGGTGAGCGTTTGTGAAATGTCATCTCCAATGATGCAAATTAATCTAAATGTAAATGCACTTTTTGACTTCGATGAGAACTAACTAGGGTAAGGAAGAAACCTTTGTCTTTTATTTTCAACAATATACTGAAAGAAAGTTGTTTTCAACAACAAAACAAGATCCAATAAAGAATGCAAATGAACTACTTTCAAACAAGCACTCTAAAGTTTCTGAAAATGTAAGAAAGAAACCTCTAATGTGCATGCAAAAATAACTTCTGCTACAATGTCAAAAAGACCTATTTTTTTTGAATCACACATACAAAATGCAAATGGCAATTTTCACAAGCACAAATAAGAGAAATATAAAATGATTCTTTTTGTATTTTTCTAGAAAATATGAGGCACATAAAGAAGTATTTTCTAAAAAAGAAACTAATCTTCTAGGAAGAGGCTATAGGCTTTCTTTTCAAAAGAAAATTTTCAGACACTTCACTAAAAAAACCAAAACTGAACTATGTTTCAACTTTCATTTATAACAATGCAAAAGACAAAAAAATTGGATCTGAGCACAAATAGAGAATCAAATTCACAAAAACCAGTAAATCAGATAGCAAGCAAGCAAGCAAACCACACTAAAAAACTTCAGAGAACAGGAGAGTTTACAAATTTTGAACAAAAAATTTCTTGAACAGGAAGTTTTGAAGGCCTAGCTCGACGCGCTGAAGGGTAGTGCACCAGGGTGTCCTAGGCTATTACAGTGCTCCTAACCTTTTGCACACAGGCATTGTTGACACTCTTCCAATCAAAAGAGAAATCGGTGTCGGCGGTTCGGTCAAAAGGAGAAAACGTGCCCTGGGAGGAACCGACACTCTTTCAGCCAAAGGGAAAAGCACTAATGAATAGTGAATTGAAAGGCTGAAAGCCGACAAGATAAACCAAAAAAACCTGAGCTGGAGTGAAAAGGGTGAAACTACTCAGAACAGAGGTAAAGAATCAGAAACATAAGATAGATAGCTTACCTTGTTAACTGAAACAACTAAAATGAGAGAGAATGACCTTCATAGATGGAATGGTTACCAAAGTTTGTAGATCTGACTAGATCTGCACTGTATCTGACTAGATCTTCCCCAGGTCTGACTAGATTATGCTTATCCCCAGTATGGTTTCCAATTTTGTTATCAGGAATTCTTAGTTAGTGAGAACACTGCTTGTTCCTCTGCAATGTAAGTCACAACTACAGAACAAAAAGACACAACAACATATCCTTTCCTTGAATAATCAAATGAACTAACATGAAAGACAATATACCTCAACCTTAGGTCTGCTTGTATTCCGTCCAAAAAGTCCTTGCAATAGTTTAGTACCTGCAAAATAGATGACAAGACAAACAGAAGGGGGGAAATGTCTTTGTATTAATATATGGATGAGAAAGAAGTACAACCAAAATCCTTGATGTCAATGGCTTTGATCTCAACAAGAATGTTTACAATCTCCTATAACTATGAAGACCTATCCAACCACAAGCTAACTCTACTTTTCCTTTGATTTAGACTTCAAACTAGAAGCATAAGGGTGCTTTTCCTAGCCTCCCTCACTCTCCTGATGAAGGATTCACTTATAGGCCTAGAAATCAAGAGATGACTTGGAAAAATGATAGGATGAGATCCCTATAGGTGAGGAAGGTGACTTCCACCTCACCCAAGCATATAGGAACTAACCCTATGGAGGTTTCCACATGGAAGCTTCTAGAAACATATTTTTTTCTCATTTACTAACCATCAACGCTCTTAGAAAAACTGACAAAGGCATTGACCTGGGGTTTTTTTGAAAGAAGAGAAAAAAAATACACTTTTTTCTCAACTAAGACAGGCGTCACCAATGCTCTATGGAAGAAACAAGAAGGTGTCGTCCCTTCTAGGTATGGGAAAAAGATGACCAAGGTGACTCAATTCAAGCATTCTGGGAGGTTGAAAGGAAAAGTAAAATTCTAATGGAGGATGCTAAGCAATGTGATATTTCCAGGTGCAACAATGATGCAAATTCAGTGACATCTAGCCAACCTTAAGAATGAAGAGAAGATGCAAGTTGGGTGAGCACAAGCTCAATATCCATCGACCCAATATCAACAAAATTTGTATCCTTAGCCCCAATATCAACAAAATAAATATTTGTAGTAGCCATAATAACCTCAACCAAGGGGTGGTGGAAATTATTGAGGCTGAGGATAGAAACAAGGAGGAGGAGTATTTGGTCATGGAACAAGATAAATCATATGTTATAATTGTGGACAACCAGGATATTTTTCCAGAGATTATCTAAACCTTGCAAAAACCCGTTCATATTGTAAATATTTTGATCACATCGCCAAACAGTTCCCATAGTTGATTGCGAAGTGGCATGCCATAAATGTGGGAAATCAGGTTCCTCTGTAGAATCCCAGTATGAATCCCAACCAGAATATCAAGATGATCTATGTTGATCCAAGAGAATAAAATATTGTTGTTGTGACAAGAGGAGGTGTTGCGACTGGAGAAGACCAAGATACACAGAATCAACAATTGTAGGTGTGAGCAACAACACAAAATAAAATACCTTTCGGTGTCCAAAGAGATACGGAATTATTGTTTGAAATGAAACCGTAATTTGTTAGAAAGAATGAAGTGTCGACGACTTCTCCTAAACTACCAAAATCATAAGTAAGGGAGATTCCTGAAAGGCTTGATCAACTATTCCAGAAACAACTAACGATAAAGTTTAGTAAGATTAAATATTTTAATAAAAGTTTCTTATCACTAATCCATGAGAAATATGTTTCCGTGGAATTGATAGTTCTAATAGAATAATCTCAAGAATAACTGTGACCAGACATAATATTTAACCATGTCAGAAAAAAATTAAAGACCAGTCGTGAGTTATGAATGACTGCACAGATAAAAGATTATGATATGGACTATATCATTTTGGACCTAGGAATTGATGTCAATACTTTGATAAGAAAACATGGAAACATATTGGGAAACTATGATTGGATTGGTCTCCCATTCAACTCATATTAGAGAAGCAGTCAAAATTCCTACCTATTGGTCAATTGTGTTAGGTCCCTATCGAGGTAGAAATCCTAAGAACATATGTAGATGTTGAAGTGATCAAAATTGTCGTTGATACAAAACCATATCCTACACTTTTAGGGATTGAATGGGAGATAGAAAATCATACCATCATCAATTTAAAAAAAAATATATATTATCATTTGTAGATTTAGAGATAAGGGTGGTCATGACAATTGATCAGCTAGAAGGACAGAGATATGTCGAACCAGTACACGATGAAGGACGAGGCGACTATCTGGACCATCTCTATAATATCACATTTACAAAAGACGACTATATAAATCCAATAGCTAGAGGAAATATGAGTTGGTAGAGTGTTAGCTCCTGTACATCAGATTCAGGTGAAGCATTAAAAAATTGGTAGAATAGGATGCATGAGGTATCCATGAGAAGATGTGCAAGAATTACATGATCTGTATTACAGGTAGGAGACGAGGAAAGTGATATATCTACATATGAAGTTTTACCTAACCTTGCATCTTTTCTAATAGAGTTTGAAACGAAATTTACAGAATCTCAGTGCTTGTCCGTCCTGGACTTTGTGCCCAAAGCTACACCCACTAGAAGGTGGATAGGGTATTTTTTAAGGATTCTAATATTATACTTAAGTATAGTATTCTAGGAGATTGTTTTGGATTGAAAATAACATATCTATAGATAGGTATGCGAATATTAAATATGAAACATAAAATTAACACTAAAATGTGTAACTTTTGGAGAATATTATGATAAAAAAAACATATTCTATGTAAATATAGGTGATATTACACACTAAAAATGACCAAATAGTGAATTTATTTTTTGAAAAATACCCAAAAAATAACCAATTGGAAAAATTTCACCCCTAAAAATTACCGTGATGGACACAATGTAGAAGATTGATGGAGATAAGATTTGAAAAAAATATCGGTTATACTAGACACAAGTAAACATGATTGACAAATCCTATCAAGAATATTGAGTATTGTCGTGCTGCCTAGGAGGCATTCTCGCAACAAGAATGGGTACATTAGTTTATACATGCACTGGACACAATACCAAGGAATTGGTATACATCAATTGAGCTGTGACAAGGAACTCTTGAATGGGAGGATTTATATACCAGCTTCACATGTACATTTTATTTTGTAGATGAACATCCTTAGATTGATGCCTCAATGCAAGTGATCAAAATGAAGATATTTGGAAACATCCCTATCACAATGAAAAACTTCAATCAGTGTAGCGCAACAATCCATCACTAGATAGAATGCTAAAACATGACGAGGGAATCAGATGATGATGACCCACTTGATGTAAAGATACTTGATTCAGAAGGTATGCATGCAGTGGAAGGATTTGGTATTTCTAGTGACCAATTCCTGACTCCAGTTCCACTAAAAGTTAAGAAAGTTAATATTAGCTCCTCGTAGAATCAAAAAATTTCCAATTATTGGAGATTATTGGGATGACGAGGTTATAAGGATGATCATTGAATTATTGCATGAATTCCAACATATATTCCCTATGAAATTATTAGATATGAAAGGGATCCTTAGAGACCTTGGATAAATGAAGATACCTTTGAAGCATGACATAAAACCGTTCAAGCACCACCATACCGATTGAATCTATGGTATAAAGAAAAATTCAAGGCACAACTAGATTGAATGCTGGATGTAGGTATCATAGAACTGGTAGAATAATGAGAGTGGATCAGTCCCGTAGTGGTGCAAGACAAAAAGGATACTGGTGAAGTAAGAATTTGCGTCGACATGAGAAAACTAAATGATGCTTGTTTGCATGACCCATTTTTGAGTCCATTTAGATATGAGGTACTAGAAAGTGTCGGGGGTCAAGAAATTTATTCATTCACTAATGTTTTCTATCGCTACCATAAGATTCAAATAGAAAATGAAGATAAACACAACAAAACCTTTCTGACAAAGGGGAGTTTCTACCAACACACATCAATTATCTAAGGACTCAAGAATGGTCCTGCTATTTTTTCCAGAATAGTAATCGTTGCCTTTAAATATTGTATCCATAAATTTATTGAAGTCTACTTCGATAATTGGACAGTGTTTGGGCTCATTAAGGATCATATTGAGAGCCTTAGGATGACGTTGGAACATTGTAACCGGTATCAAATTTTACTAAACTTAAATAGATATATATATTGTGCCACGTTTGGAATTTTGTTGGGCCATGTTGTTTGTCGTGATGGAATCTTGGTCGATCCTGATAAAACTGCAATCATCTTGACCTATCACCATTGACTATAGTCAAACAATTGCGCGCAACATTGGCACCCACCGGATGCTACAAAAAAAAATTCAAAGGATATACAAAGGTGACTGCTCTGATGGAAAAGTTATTGAAGAAAGATGTTAAGTTCTAGTGGACAGAAAGTTTCCAAGAGATTCTGGAAATGTTAACGAACAAGATGGTTACAACATCCATACCTGTATTTCCAGATTAGAATACAAATTTTCATGCACATGTCGATGCATTGTTTATTGTGTTCAGCGTGGTCCTAACATAGCTTGGAAAAGGGTCAATCAAACATCCTATAGCCTTTTCCAATAGGAAATTATCCACAACAGGGAATAATTAGACCACAATGAAGAGAGAAGGATTATCCATGGTATATGATCCATAGAAACTTACACATTGTTTGATGGCTTGAAAATTCAAGGTGCACAGAGATCATTTAACATTGAAATACTTGGTCAATAAGCCAGTGTTGGGGGGGAAGATTTACCGGTGTATTCTCAATTTTTAGGAATTTTACTTTGAATTCATTGTTAAACCTAGTCGACTAAATTCATGACCACACCATTTGTCGAGGATCAAAAGTGGAGAACAAACTGCTAACCTCGACGATAATCTCTCTGATGCATAGCTATTTGTAATAAAAATATTTGATGATCAATGCAGAGACATCATACAAATTTTTACTATGGAATATGTGTCAACTAAATTTACTACTACATAAGAGAAGGAGTTGGTTGTGCAAGCTATAGATTTCCAGTTGATCACTCTATAGTTATATAATATGGTCCTTGATGAAGTTCTTTGTCAATCCATCTTGGAACACGAGCGATCGATGATATTGAATGAAGCACATTCTAGTGTCATCGAAGGCCATTATGCTAGAAGATCCATGATTAATAATATATTCCAAGCAGGATTGTGATAGCCTGCCATGCATGCCGATGCAAGAGAATACTGCCTCAGCTATGATGTCTTCCAAATAAGGAGAAATCCGTCGCAATGAGATGAGATGCCATTAATACCTCATGTAACTCTATATACATTTGATAAATGTTTCATTTTTTTTTGGGTCCTATTAGTCCAATAGGGAAGCGCACAAGTGCAAGAAACATAATTACTGCTATTGACTACCTAACTAGGTAAGTTGAAGAGGTTCCAGTAAAGGATTGTAGTGTTGTGAATGCTACAAAGTTTATGTTTGAAAATGTCATGAAGATATTTGACTGCCCAAAATTTTTGATAAGAAACCAAGGTACACAATTTGATAACCAACTGATTGAGGAATTAACAAAGGAATTCCAGATCCAGCATAGAAAGACAATGCCATATGACCCTCAACTGAATGGTTTTGTCAAAGGATTTAACAAAATTATGTAAAATGTGTTGAAACAAATTTGCAATGTCCAAAGATATGATTGGGATTGAAAAATATTGCAATACTATGGGAATATCGTAAGACATGTAAAAGGTTGACAGGACAAACTCCCTTTCATTTCGTATATGGGAAATAATTTGTCATTCCAATGGAATACATAGTACCCATCTTAAGGATTGATGCGATCACATAAATGAAAGGTGTTGGTGATATCAAAGAAAGATTCTTGCAGTGGGTAGAGTTGGAGGAATAACGTTTTGTCACAAGATATCATAAAATAGTTGAGAAAAAATGATAGAAATTTTGGCATGATCTCCACATCAAGAAAAAATACTTTCAGGTTAGAGGGATTTTTCTTCTATATGATAGAAAATTATTCAAGCATCCGGGTAAGCTAAAAAGACATTGGTTAGGACCATATGTTGTAATTCATATCACTGCATGAGGTGCAATGTAATTGCAAAATTTGTATGGAGCACTTGTCAAAGGAATGGTAAATGGAAGTAGGTTAAATCCTTATTAGGATAGTCGTGACTCAGTTGAGTGAAAAAAAAGAGAGAAAAAGAAAATATAAAACTAAAAGAAAGAGAAAAGAAAGAGAAAGGAAGAAAGAAATAAAAAATTTGTTTAACCACAGCAAAATCCGTTGTCGCAAAACCAAACAACGTTACAAAGTGCTAGTAATCCACAAACAAAGGAAAATTGTTAGAGACTCTGTTTGTGTTGTAAGTAAAAAAGTGACGGCTAATACAATCCATCTGTCACAGCTAGAAGGAATGTGTCAAAGGATGGATACCAATCGCAAGAAAGAGTGATGTTGTCATGAGATGAATTTGAGTCACAGAAATGATAGTTGGCCATCATTAATTTAAAAATCCCAATGGATCTTGGCAGCATAATAATTAGTCACTATCATCATGATTGCATAATAATGATAATGATGCATCAGGGAAAGTGATAGGTTATGTAGTGGTTTCCATATGATCATTCAAGCAATTGGCCCACGTGACGGATCGTGTTGTCACAATTCCATCGTCAGTGTCTACATGTTTTAAGGTATGAATGATTGAACATGTAGAGGTTATCAACATTCATCCTTCTATTTAATTTCATTATGTTACGTTTTAAAGAGGAATTTATCTCTATGAATCTAAGGGTCGAAGTAAGTTTTCCTCTGCATAAAGTATGGCTATTTTTACTCTTAGTGCCAATGCAGTTACATAAGCCATCATTGAAACTACGTCACCGACGCTAATTATGGAAGACCCTATTAGATATGTTACACCGCAGGAAGGGGATACACTAGAAACTGAACAAGTTCCAGTGATCCTTGAAGTAAGGTTACGAACTAACCCACTAGGTTCATCAACAAGGAAAAATTCTGGTACATGCAATAAGAAATTTTTCTCAGTAATAACAATGGAATATGAAGAAGCATTATTTGAAATTTGTCTACCAAATTATAATCCACCTAAACTGTTAGATATACTCTCAGGTATAGCCACCACAAGAATGCAAATTATCCATTCGTCAAATCCACTAGTTTGAACCAGAGTTCAAATAACGACGAACAACGAAAAAATCCTACAGCATTGCCATCAAATCTACAATAATCTCAAGATATATTTGGTGACGATTACTTGAGGGAAGAAGATGAGATGGAATATTTTATCAACAATGGAAAAGGGTTGACAAAAATGTTCTTTCTGTGGGGAGGAAGAAGTCAAAGAAAAGAATATCCAGGAAAGCGCTTGGGATTTCCTATTCATGTTTCCAAGAATTCCAGGATATAAGTGGTTATGTCGATGAGATTATCCCTATGATCAGTCCTACCACTACAAAGAGGTAACTTTTCAAATAGAATAAAGAAGAAAAGTAACAATAGAGGTTGCAAAGAAGATAGAAGAAGTAGAGGCACTCTATGCCAAGACTAATGAATATTTAGACTTGGGAAGCATTGATCGATGATGAATATTTAGAGAAATTCACAGAGGAGTTGCGCACTGTTGAGACAAAAGAAACTCATCTGAAAAATGAAATGAATAATTTTCCCTTAGTAGAGAATATGGCTAAGGCTGCGTAAATGAAGAAACTCTAACAGGAAGTTGGAGTGCATCACACTTAACAACCACAAAGAACTAAAAGAGTCATAGAGTTGTAGGCTAAAGCACAAAGAGTCACAGGAATCATTCAGCCCCTACACTAAAAGGTGCAAAAAGTAGTAGAGGCTGCAGGACTTGCAATGTCAGAACACATCAGTCCTGACCTTGTCGAATTATTGTAGAACGAAGAAGATGATGTGTGACATGAGACTGAGAAATGCAGAAGTTGTGGAATAACATTGCATGGATTGGGATGAGCTAGAGGTTATTTTTGGGGGCCTGTTGGCCCTAAGGAAAGATAGGAAGATTTAAGTTAGAATCATGACCAAGAAGGTAAATAGTTTGGTCATAAGGGATAAGAATTTATGACATAAAAAGATAAAAGATGGAGGAGAATCTATGAGAAAAACAGTTGTGGAAGGAAGAATAATGTAGAATACAAAGCTACAGAAAAAGATACGAATGAGGAAAAAAGAAGCATATAAGGAAGAAAGAGGCAAGACAGAATAAGTAGTCATAGAGGAAGTTGCGACATGAGAAGAGTTCACGAAATAAGAAAAGTCACAACATAATTAAATGATGCGACAAGATCAACCAAAATAGAAGGAACCACAATAAAGAATACATGCAATGGCACAACAACTAAAAAGGACATCCCCAAAGATCATGCATACAAGGTCGGCTAGATTCACACGTGCTTTAGGGAATACAATCATCTTTGTATTTTGGGATGATAGTGCCTACTGACAAGTGTAGCTAGAATATGAATGACAACGACTTGGATACCAGAATGAAGTCTCCTAAATGTGATATTTAAAGAGTCTATAAAAGGAAAAACCCTAGTTGTATGCAGGTTACTTACCTAATGTTAGTTACTTCCTATTTTTTTTGTTACTTACTTTTTTAGTCTATCAGTTCCTAGTTAGACAGTAGTGTCTGTAAGAAGAGGTAATTGATACAGGTTGTGTATGTATCAATAATTATGTCTCTAAGAAGAAGTAGTTGATCCAAGTTGTGTGCAGATCGATAACAATGTTGAAGATAAGACTCGTAGGGTAATTTTTAGGGGCAAAATTTCACCAATCAACTATTTTTGAGGTTTTTCAAAAAATAAATTCGCTATTTGATCATTTTTAGTGTCTAATATCATGTATATTTAAACAAAATATGTTTTTTAATCATAATATTCACCAAACTTTAGACATCTTAGTGTTAATTTTATGTTTCATATTTAATATTCTCCTACCTCTCTATAAACATGTTTTATTCAATCCAAAACAATCGTCTATAATACTATACTTAAGTATAATATTAGAATCCTTAAAAACTACCCTAGATCATAAGAGTAGTCGACATAGGCTATGTGCGGATCGAAAGTAGAGTCAAAGAGAAGAGTAGTTGATCCAGGCTATCTGTGGATAGACAATAGAGTGAAGTAGAAAAAGATATAATAACCAAATACTAGAGATAATGAGAGGAGAGATTGGTTTATATAGAAAAAAGAAAAATATCTATAATAGAGTCTACAAGTTAAATACAAAGACGAAAGGTGCATATATTTCTCATACTAAATGAAGAGCACCTTTGTTGTTTTTCCTGGATGGGTTTCCACATTAGATACTATGTCAATTTGTACTTGATGAATGTGTTTATGTCACATGAATGTATGTTGTAAATTAATGTATGTTTATTTTCTTTTGAATAAGTATCTATATGCATCTGTTGCACAGTTGTTAGTTGAAACTACACATTAGGCAGTATATTGACTATTATAAATCTTTGTTCATGGACAAGTAGAATAATATCGTGAACATGCATAATAAGTATAGTAATACAGGGTGAATCCATGAAGATGGGTGTCTATTTTGGGGGGTCTCATGAGAAAATAAATTTGATTTTTTAATGTTTTTCAACTTTGGGCGAACAAAAGTGATATTTTCATTTAGAATTTCACTTTCAACTAAAAACAAAACTTTTCGAGAATTTTGTTAGCTTTCTATTAATAATTTTTTCAATTTTTTTTATTGAGATTTGATATGTTGTTTCGAAATTTTTTTGATAGTGTGTCCTTATAAAATGAAAGGACTAAAAAGTAGACATGTTTGGTTGCGCCCCTAAAATCATTGTTAAGCTTTTGTTTTGCAAAAACAAAATATGTTACGACAATCTACACACAATATATTATTGCGATGACTATAAGTTTGTAACCAACGGATCTATATAGTAATTATAATAATTTTTTGAATTCTATCAATGGGGAAACCTGTCGATTTTCAACATGTGTTTTGTTGCGCCACTTTTCTCTCAATTGACTATAAAATTTAAAAATCTACAAATACACTTTTTAAGTAGACACTCCAATTAACCGCACCATATTTATTTCAATTTTTTAGGCAGTGTATTTTTCAAGTTATATATTTTTTATTTCACTGCATGTTGAAAGAGATGAAACAGAACTCGACACATGTTAAGAAACAAAAAATAAAATAAAAACATTGGATCTCACTTATACACAACAAAATATATACCTACAGAAAGTAGATTCAATGTCGAAACTAATGGTATCAAGTCCGACAATCAATTTGTAGTGTAAGGCATCCATTTTACCTTCCGAAAATGGAGAAACCTAAAAAATTGTGTAGGTTTCAGGTCTCAGAGGTTATTCGGCCCAATAATTATTCAGCTGAACAATTATTCAGTCAAACAATGTTTTTCCGTTATGATACTATTATTTACAATGCAAACACAAAAAACAATTCGTTGGATGAAAAAAAAATTGTCGGCCGAATTTTTTTTAGCTCACATTCTTCTAGTTATCTGCCCTCAATGGTTGGTTATCTATTTATCAACTATAAGTTATCCATACACGATAGTAAACAATAATAAAACATTACAATTTATCATATTACTAGCACACCCACGAACAAAACAAGTGCTCTTCAAGGAGATACACTAGGCTAAATATATCCTTTGTCTAGTAACTCCTATAATTGTATTCTTCATTTTATTAATTCTAGGATACTTATATGATATGGAGCTCATGATACTAGTGTTGAAAACCACATTATATCTATGGTAAAATCTAAATATCGTTAAGGTGGTAATACTGATATCTTATCACAAAATACAACTTCAAATTCCTTTAAAATAGGAAATTGTTTCAATTCCATTTTTTATTTTTCAAGCTCAAATTCTTTAATTTTGATTCCATAAAGTTGACACCCTTTCCTAATACACTTTTTACATTGTAGTGCTGAAATTTTTCGTGTAGATAAAGGTCTATAAATTTCATTCATTGTATGATACTTATCCTCCTCATCCACACTACTAAAATTTTTATGCAAATAGTCAATAACAGCTTTATGAGATTCTAGCCAATCTATACCTATCAAAATGTCATAGGATCCTAGGAGAAGTATATTTAAATTAACTGAGTTATCCAAGTCATTAAAACCTAATAACAAATCTTTAACTATCTCTGTAACTTTCCTTTTTACCTTTGTTTCCAGCTATACCAACCATGCATTTTTTTGTTTTTCCTTACTAAGTTTACACTTTTCAACTACTTTTGGTGCAATGTAACTTAAACTAGATCATGAATCGATAAGTATAGAAACATGTATGTTCAAAACTTTACCTTCTACTTCCAACATGGTGGATTGATGGTCCACCTGCCAATATTCCAAAGAAACATTAACTGTAGGGATATTCCTGGCTATGTCATTCACAGTAGAAGCTTCCTACAACATGCTTATGGGTTCCTATTCCATCCTCCACTAGAATTTTTGATATTCTTTACCCCATTGCTATTGGTTGAACCTCACCTATTGTAATTTTTATCAGTATAACCTCTTGTTCCTTTTCCAAAAGGTGAGGGTTTAAATCCTTTCCTACGTTGATCGATCTTTTCAATTTTTTTTTAATTTTTCCAACTTCTACTAAATTTGCATATTTGTTTAAAGAAATGGTAGCACAACTAGGCCTTTCTAATTGCTTCATCCATTGTTTAGGAATTTCAAACACAATCTTTTCTTTATACACTGGGGGTAAACAACTGGTAAAACTGTATACCTTAGCTTTTTCAACTCTTAGGTATGGTACATAGCATTGTAAATTTACAAACTCAGTTACAAATTCTTCCATGCTTAACAATCCTAGTCTTAAATCATTGAATTATTGGGCTTTCTCATGATAATATCATTCAGACATATACATTTTTTCAATATTTTTAAAAAAAATTTCCAATTCAACTCTTTACTATATATGTTACTGACACTTTTAGCCTCCTTCCACCACAGAGCATATTTAACAACCAAGATTCCATTGCTTTCTCAAACTCTCCATCAAACATGGAGGGCCTTAACTTTCTGAATTCTCCCTGTAACTCTACAAGTCTTTATTTTTGTTTTTCTATATTCATTTCATCACCTTTCTTTAAATCTTGGGGAGTTATATAGGAATGCTATGTGTAGTTTCCTCACTACTGCAACTTTGTAGTGCTCTTTTTCTTTTCTTGTAACGAACATAAAATAAATATAACAATTAAATTGCTAATGTTACCTTAGTATAAAAAATATTAAAATTCAGAATCAAGTTGCTAATTTTACCTTAGTAATAAAAAATATTTCTATCAAAACTTTCTAACATTCCTAACATTCTCCACTTCTCAACACTAAAAATATTTTACATTTACAATCATACATAAACTTAATAATACATACTTTCATATATTTTGCACCTATAAAAACTTCCTAACATTCTTAACGTTTCCTAACATTCATATATTTGCACATATCAAAACTTCCTAACATTCCAAAGATTTCCTAACATTCATTCGTATATTTGCACCTATCAAAACATTCACTCCTAACATTCCCACATTCACTGCTAACATTCACTCCTAACATTGCACCTATCAAAACATCCTCTCTTAACATTCCACCATTCCCACATTCACTCCTAACATTGACATTCCCCATATATTCATTCTTAACATTAAGATCCCCCTATATTCATTCTTACATTCATTTATACATTCATATATTTGCACCTATCAAAACTTCTTAACATACCTAACCTTTCTTAACATTCATTCATATATTTGCACCTAACATTTTCTAACATTCATTCTTAACATTCATTTCAAACATTCATATATTCGCACCTATCAAAACGCCGTAACATTCCTAATATTAACTTCCTGACATTCCTAACATTAAGATTTCCATATTCATTCCCCATATGTTCATTCTTAACATTAGATTGCACCTATCAAAGCATTCATTCCTAACATTACCCTATTTCCACATTCACTCCTAACATTGCACCTATCAAAACATTCACTCCTAATATTGCACCTATAAAAACATTCACTCCTAACATTCCCCCATTCCCACATTCCCTCCTAACATTGCACCTATCAAAACATTCACTCCTAATATTGCACCTATCAAAACATTCACTCCTAACATTCCATCATTTCCACATTTACTCCTAACATTGCACCTATCAAAACATTCACTCCTAACATTCTCCCATTCCCACATTCACTTCTAACATTAACATTCCCCATATATTCATTCTTAACATTAGATTGCACCTATCAAAACATTCACTCCTAACATTCCCCCATTCCCACATTCACTCCTAACATCACACCTATCAAAACATTCACTCCTAACACCAACATTCCCCCATTCCCGCATTCACTCCTAACATCAACATTCCCCATATATTCATTCTTAACATTAGATTGCACCTATCAAAACATTCACTCCTAACATTCTCCGATTCCCACATTCACTCATAACATTAACATTCCCCATATATTCATTCTTAACATTAGATTGCACCTATCAAAACATTCACTCCTAACATTCCCCCATTCCCACATTTACTCCTAACATTAACATTCCCCATATATTCATTCTTAACATTAGATTGCACCTATCAAAACTTCTTAACATTATCAAAACTTCATAACATTTCTATCACTCTCAACTTCTCAACAAGAAACATACATAAATTTAATAATTTACATACATTCATATATTTGCACCTATCCAGACTTCCTAACATTCCTAACCTTTAGATATACATGTATATAATCCAAAAAACGATATCTAAGGTCAATGCACATTTATATAATCTGAAAAAACAATCATGAACATGTGAGTTCATTGTACATGTATATAATCCAAAAAAACAATCATGTACATGTGAGTTCAATGTACATGTATATAATCCAAAAAATTAAGCTCCTCGATGTCCAAATCAACTACAATATATATATCTACACAAAAACAACACTATAAATAATTCTCTAAATGGAAGTCCACCACTATCCTCGATTAGGGTCTTCCCTTGGACTTGTTTCTCTTGGAGTCGTAACAATCTGCAACATGTATACAAATAGATTATGAATATCATAAATTATTTAAAGAACTTTAAACCAAAATCAAAATATTAAAACATTAAACTAATATATCGAAGAACAATTCAATTATTAAAAAAACTACCTCCAATTCTCTATCATCCAACGGATTCTTCTCTTTGCCTCTAAAAGGTGGAGTAGACCCAAGTTACAACATATATAAAAACAATTTATAAATCTTACAATTTATTTAGACTATTTTAAACTAAATTCAAGAAAATAAAATATTAAACTTACAATTCCAACACTATCGTCCATTGGAGTCTTTCCTTTGCCTCAAAAATATCGAAGAGACCCAAGCTTCAACATATATAAAAGAAATTTACAAATGTCAAACATTATTTAACTATTTAAACATATATATCAGAGAACAATTCAATTATGAACAAAATTACCTCAATGCCAATATCCACATCCATCAAAGAACCTATATCTTCACCTCCAATTTCAATATGTTCTCTTCTCTTAAAATTTAAATTTTGTTAATAAATAAATCATAGTAAAAGAAAAAAATAATAAGCTTAGCAATTAACTTAAAACCAAAACAAAAAAAATAAAACATCAGCTCACAATAGATGGAAAATCATCTAAAAAGTTCGAATCTAATGAAACCTGCATAAACAAGTCAAATTAACAATAAGATACACAGTTAAATTTAAAAACAAAAAAAAAATATCTTTCAAACATAAACATAAATGTGTAAATTTTAAATATACCTCTCCAAAATGCTCTTCTACATTTCCAGCATTTTGACTAGTGGAGACTCTAAAATTATGTTCATTTAACAATCCAGAAAACTGAAAACAATAAACATTTACGTAACGTATTTATTTATATACGTCAAAAAATAATTTATCATACATAGATATAATGTAACAAAAAGTTTAATTCAAAATAAATAAATAAAATTAATAGATTGAAAGTACACAAACCTCTCCTATACTTGACGTGTCATTAGATATTCTATCCAAAGCTACACTACAACAAAGCTTGGCATAGGCCTTTAGATCTTCAATTCCCATACAATCTAACTCACCATTTGTTTTGTAAACAAAATCTTACCGAATAGTGGCTCAAGCCCTCTCTCGACTCAATCCAACATCAACTCCTACAAATGCCGAAGTCAAATCTTCGGAAACATTATGCCTTGTAGTTGTCCCAACTTGTGATGTGGGCTCCATCTCCGATTTGTAAGTCACAAGCCTAGGTGGACGAGATATCAGAGGTGGAGGTTGAAGAGTACTGGGATCTCTATGGGAACCTTTTCGATTGCATGTCCTCCCCTTTCTAACTCCATAAAACTCGGAATGAATATAAGTATAGTCTGGCTTCATTCCTAAAAACATTTCAGCATAAAAAAACCTAGCAAAATAATTACGAACCTCATCGTTCCATGGAAACCGACCATAGGCTGCAAGAAACCGATCATAGAAAAAATGTGCAAGTTCAGGGTGCTTAAAATATTGCACTTTCAATGCTTTCAACTTTAGGCCCTCTTTGAACTTGAATATTGAGTTGGCATGTTCTCTAGTCACCCTCTCCTTCACAATAGCCCACTTGTTTGGACCCATCACTTGTGCCTTTATTCTTTGCATTAAGGAAACAAAACCATCTGTTGTTGGTCCAAGATCCTCATATACCTTAATAAATTTTTGTAATGATTGAAAAACCATCTCTATACTTTGTTTGTTCTCTGGAGTGAGATCCAAACTAGAAAGATCATTTTGTAGTTTGTCGTAGTGAGCCCTACAACTTTCAAGGGTCGTTTGTTGAATACCACTTTCCCTTGGAATCTCCTCTAATAAATCTGATGGATAGGTCGTAATGGGCATACAACCCTCAGCTAGCTGGACATATTGCATCCTTGCTTGATCTTCTCCACCCTATGTAGGATGACGAGCCTCTTGCAAACCTTGCTCTGCTTCCACACTTGTCTCCCGTGCAAAAGGTCGAGATCCACATTCACCCATAGATGATAAGGGGGAATCATCTCTACCACTATCGCCATGTCAATGATTAGATGAATGTGAACTATACAATAAGCTTGAATCCCGAGGTGAAGTCGGTAATCTTCAATTTTCATTTCAAACACCAACTCCCAAAGAATGTGATGACCTCCTATGCTTCTATCTCAAAGGATGCTCTCTTTCCATTAGATGTGATATCTGCAAGTTTACACAAATATCAATTTCTACATGTTAATTAATCAACTTCAAAGACCTAGCTACTATTAAAAGTAATATTTCAATGAAATATAAATAGAAAAACAAAGGTGGTATGGAGAAATAACATATATAAAGATGGTGAGGCTTCTTCGTGATAACGAAGATCCCTGAATCCACTAATAACACTGGTATATGATGGTTACTACATACGCTATATAACATTTTGACCCTGGTACATGCCATAAACTTGTTTTTGTTCAGAGGCCAAAGGGTGAAATGTAGAGTAAGTTGAAGCCAAACATGCTGATCCATTGAATAATTTTGCAAGTCGAGAGGTGGAAAATGCGGGGAGATAGTGAGCTAGGCCTAAATATCCAGCCCTAAAGTTTGAGAGCCATAATGCCTCAATCACTAAGGTCCTAACCTTCTACATGTTAATTAATCAAATTCAAAGACCTAGCTACTATAAAAACTAAGATATTAATAAGGACCTAGATATCCCTAAGATCATCTAATAGTTCTTTAAATGATTAAAGCTAATTTATTATATGTTTCCATTTGATATGATATCTACAAGATTACAGAAATCAACTCATATCGTATTCAAATTCTACATGTTAATTCCTCATCTTCAAAGACATAGCCACTAAAAAACTAAGTTTTTAATAAAGACCTATGTGTCCTCAACATTATCTAATATATCGAGTCATAACATATTCAAATTTTGCATATTAATTCCTCAACTTCAGAGAACTAGCTCCTATAAAAAATAAGTTTTTATTACCTAGATGTCCCTCATATTATCTAATAGTTCTTAAAATGAAAATAGCTACACTATTGTTGGATGTATGAGAAATTAATGTAGCAATCTCTGTGTTTTTTATGTGTTTTAGATTTCTAAAACTATGTTTTTAATAAAGACCTAGATTTCCCTAATATTATCTAATAGTTCTTAAAATCAAAATAGCTACACTATTGTTGGATGTATGAGAAATTAATGTAGCAATCTCTGTGTTTTTTATGTATTTTAGATTTTTAAAATTAATGGAAATGATATCATCAAATATGAAATTAATGCTACATTTCTTTATGTCAACTACAGAAATTTTCATTATTCCATAAAATCATAAAAAACCCTTATGCTAATTAAACTGATCAAAGTCAGAGTTGATGAACTCTGCATGGACAAAGTTGATGAACTCTACATGGATAGAGTTCCTCAACTCGTTCCGCATGGATAGCGTTATGTTCATCACTCCATGTGGACAGAGTTCATCAACTCTGTCCATGGACAGAGTATTCATTCATGGACTCTGTCCATAGACAGAGTATTCATTCATGAACTTTGTCCATGGACAGAGTTGAGGAACAAATACCTTCCTTATAATACCTATGAACTAAGATTAAAGTTTTAAAAAATGCACAATATCCTAATATAATAGTAAATATAAACTGATAACTAATAAGCATTATACAAGTTATATGTTTCTTTTATGATTTAGATTAAAAACACATAAGATCAAACAAATCATTAATCAAAAAATTTGATGTTTTATGTGTAATAATGTTTTTTTGTTTCTGATTTATATAAAACGTACTAAAATATGTTTTGCTAAGTAAAGTTATCAGGGAAAGAGTTTATGAAATTTGCATGAACTACGTTTTGCTAAGTATAAAAAAGTAGTCTAAGGCAAGTGCAAGTACTTACATACTCTATAGACAGACACTACTGCTGTCTACTAGCTACCTAGTCGTTATAGAGTTGTTAGTGAGAGAATCACTATTAAATATAGATAGAGATTCTATTTGTTCTTTTGCAGTCATGTTTAGTTTCAATAGTGACTGCTATCAATCAGCTATTATGATTTCATGGATTTATCACATCAAATGGCAATTACATATAGATTTCAACTTGGACTAAGGTGAGCAACTAGGGACTGACTACATACACCTATGGATTCCCCCCCCATTAGTCCAGCCTTTCCCTATGGTTTTACACTACACTTTTGGTTGTTTTGGTCTCCATCCCCATAAGAAGATAAAACAATTCTTTCTTTAAACTTGCCTTTCTCTATCTAACCTTTTCTCTCTATGTTTCGGAAAAGCATGAAATGGCAATGGAATTTAATGCAATGCATCATGGACTAAGATAATCATAAAGTGCCATGGGACTTATACTTCAGCTAGTATTTGTATGGACTAAAGCAAGTAGTAGAGATTATGGACAAAACTATATAGTTATTACACTACAGCTGAAGTTGTAACTCAGGAAAGATGTGGAATGAAAAGGTTTTGAAATCTTGTCCCCTACCAACGAAAAAACATACAGAAATAAGTTGTTTACTTAGGGAGTTGATCAACTCTATCCATTTGGACAGAGCTGATCAGATCTGTCCATTTGGACAGAGCTGTTCAACTCTGTCCATTTGGACATAGCTGTTCAACTCTATCCAAATGGATAGAGTTGTTCAACTCTATCCATTTGGACAGAGTTGATGAACTCTATCCAAATAAATAGAGGTGATCAGCTTTGTCGATTTGGATAGAGCTGTTCAGCTCTGTGAAAATGGACAGAGCTGTTCAGCTCTACCCAAATGGACAGAGTTCAATGTCTATCAGATTGCATATGGAACTATGACTAGTTGTTCCCATATTACAAATGAAACTATGACAAATCTGTCAGTGACAAGAAAAAGTAAGACAGTCTTGTACTCTTATTAAATACTAGCGTATCAATGCTACTCTTTAACATTTATCTCATTCAACTAAGATTCATACAACATTTGTGACAACTCTATCAATGTAAAAAAAACTGTGAGATCAATTCAATGACAGTTCAAGTCGATCTAACAACAATAAATCAAAATTTTTGTATTAATAAAGGAATAAGCAACGAGCTCGTTGTTGTTGATAAAGAAATGAACTACCTGTACAATCTCATGTAATTAATTCCAAACTAAAGTAGTCTCATAAATTCTAAAAGATTATACTGTTCTTCCACATAAAAGATAACATCCTAACTAAATTGTCTACAAAGGGATATTGAAGTATATTAACCATGACATTGTTATCAGCTATAGAAAAAAATAATTTTTCATTTTAACAACATCAACATTTTAATAGAGTTTATTTATGATCTATGCATTTCTATAACAAAAATTCAGAACAATAGACATAAAAATCATTTACAATGAACAGATGAATTTGCTTTAATCACTATAAACACACATATTTACCTGACAGACAAGGGGCAGCACAGCAAGACCACACCACAAAAAGACCACGCACACCTCCACCAACAGACCTCCACACCAAAAATACCTGCACAATTGACCTCCTCGAACAGACCTCCATGTCGAGAAGAAACCAGATAGGTAGAGGGGTGACAGGATGGCAGATGTACATGTCATACGGCTGGGTGACGTGGAGGGGGATGACAAGCAACGACCAACCAATCGGGTGGTGAGACAAGATGGGTGGCGAGATGTGTGGGGAGATGAGATTGGCAAGACGGGTGACAGGAGGATCAAGATGATGACAAATCGCTTCCGGCGAAAACAACGAAAATGAGGCAATAGCTGACCTTATATGGTGAAAAATTATTCGGCCAAACAATTATTCGGCCAAACAATTATTCGGCCGAACAATTATTCAGCTGAATAACTACTCAGATGAATAATCGCTCAACCGAATAATTGTTTGGTCGAATAATTATTCGGCCAAATAATTATTGAAATGCAGGTAAAAATGACCGGCCGACAATCCATTCCATCAAATTAAACGGTTACCATTAGAGTTTATTCGGTCGAATAAATGATTCGTTATTTGAATGAATAACTATAATTATTCGGTCGAATAACTCCATTATTTGGCTGAATAAATACAGTTATTCGGCCGAATAACATCTGCTATGTTCTTTCGGCACCCAATTCTCATAGAGGTGTTACCCAACTTTGAGTTTTCACCCTACACCCAACGACTTCAATTAAGCAAGTTGGTAAGGTTCCTAGGGAAGAGAAATCCCCACCCAACTGCATAAACCTTGTTTTGGTAGTTACCCATCAGATATATCTTGGGTGAGACTACATCTGCATCCCAGGTGCTACAGACTAAGCCTCATTCTGCTGGGATGAAATAATGAGCTTTGTTGTGCTCAAAAGAGAGTCTAATTGTGGTTCAAAGCAAGAAACCCAAACACTCATTCTTTATCCAATTTGTGATCTCTTGGAATTATTTGGAAATTGTTTTAAACACCTATGGGGTGTTTTCATATTTCATAAGCCTTCTTTATGAGGTACCATGAGTTGTCTCGATATAAAATATTTTTTTCCTCTCAAGGATGTATTATTTATGCATACTATTGTTGACTAATAACACATGGAAGTAGTGGGACATCCATTTGTTGGTAGTCCTACAGGTTGGACCACAGAATGAATGATATCAGGATGAGCAACCAGAAGTAGTGGAATTTGTGATTAAGCTCCTCATGTGCCTGTTGCACGTCATTTATTAGTTCATTGAGCAGAAATTGCGACCAATTGAAAATCACTCC
The DNA here is from genome assembly GCA_001517045.1 of Pseudotsuga menziesii. Classification (NCBI taxonomy): domain Eukaryota; kingdom Viridiplantae; phylum Streptophyta; class Pinopsida; order Pinales; family Pinaceae; genus Pseudotsuga; species Pseudotsuga menziesii. Next base: position 76,438 of record LPNX010518456.1, read on the forward strand.
TTGTCTTTGTTATTTTTTCAACATTAAACTAGCATTATTAGGATCTTTAACTGAGAGAATAACAAGCACAACAATCAAACACAAGAGACAATGAACGTAGTGTTTTTCCTTAGGGAAACCATAAAGGAGAAAACCCTACAACTTTCTCAAAGATAGAATCAGCACAAAAATAGAAAAGCACAAAATAGTAAGTGATATTTCGACAGCAGTAATCTTCTTCTTGTCTAGCCCCACTGTCTTCTCCTTCCTCAACTATGCGCTACACTTGAGTGTGTGTGAGTTGTGTGATAAATAGAGACTCTAGTTCTCTATTTATACTAATCCTGGCATGACTAAAACCCTACTAGGGTCGACCTCTACTAGGAGAGCCTAATAACTCTAGTGCCCCGAAACTGCGAGGACTTTAACCCTTAGACAACTGGAGGGTTACCCACTATGACTTGACATGACTTGTTTACATAATAGATCCTCTTGATCGAAACATCAGGGAATGACAAAATGACTCAATTACATAATAGATACATCTCGAAATAAACATTGGGTTACAAGACATAAGATACATAGATGAATACATTCCGAAGTTACAAATACATCAACACTCCCTCTTAACTAGGAAGGTATTCTTTCAACACGATTTTCAGCACTGGTCTTCTTCTCTGCATCAAATGGATCATCTCATTATCTTCAAGTCTTCTTAGTCTTCAAGTCTTCACACTAGTACATTTTGATCCAAAATCCGACGGTTTTTTCCGACGGCGCGTGGATTTTTTCTTTTAACCGTGCCAAAAATCAGAAAGATTAAATTTTTTTTTGAAATGGTGGGGATAAGTGTCGCTTAAGCGACGGAAATGCTCCTAAGTGTCGCTTAAGCGACGGATATCTTCCTAAGTGTCGCTTAAGCGACGGCTCTAAAATTGCTTATTTTTATGTTTGACTTAAGAAAACAAAGTACTATGTAAATGGTATCACTCATTTGCAACAAAATAGAGAGATTTTTTAAAACGACGGCGGGATTTAGAAAATGGGAGGGAGAGGGAAGCAAGTACCGCGGCCTCCTGGTCTCATTGCTCACCAACTCGCTCCCTCTCTTATTAACCAGCAAGTCTTGAAACTACCCAGAGTATTGTACTATTTTCTGGTGATCTCACATGCAGAGAACTTTGAATCTCAGAGAATTGCTGGTGATCTCACATGCAGAGAATGTTGAATCTCAGAGAATAATTTTGAATCGCTCCTTTTGTCAATATTGCTAATTGGGGGTTTAATGTATTTAACATTA
>LPNX010518461.1:3376-142579 GCA_001517045.1 Pseudotsuga menziesii
TTCCATCATGCTATGTGAGGATTGCACCTACAACATAATATTAGGCATCTAACTTAAACTTAACTTATTGTTGTTTGTTTGGTGACATGAAGATTGGTGATAAGCATAGGTGACATTCGAAATCCTTGAATGCTTTCCACTACACCTTGGATAAAGAGAATTATCTTTGGATCTATCCTTGATCACCTTGCTTAGGGGGGAAGTGATGTGAAAGAACCTAAATTCAAACCTATGGCCGAAGTTGGAAAGGCCCAAGAAGTTGCAAAAGTCCCTTAGTGTCACTAGGGTTGGGTAATCATAAATGACATGGATCTTCGTTGGATCCACATGCACAACACGATCATTTATGATATGTATCCTAAATATTGAATTCTTTGAATGCTAAATGAATAATTATTTATATCGGTATATGACTTATGTTGTTGAAGGGTGTTGAACACTTAATAATGCGCTTTATATGTTCCTTCTAGGTTTTACTAAAGATGAGGACATCATCTAGATATATGACCACAAAGGAAGTTGTGAATGGGCATACATTATCATCCATCATCCGTATGAACAATTTTGGGAATTATTTAAGTTTAAAAGCATTTTCAACCACTCAAAGGTACCTTCTCTATACCTGAATTGATTGAGAAGATCATTGATCTAGGGAACTATATTGTGGTTCTTGGTTGTGATTTGTCTCTATGGTTCATATAGGTTTGTTTAGTTGGTGTTTTATGGATTTTTTTCAATCCTCCATGAATTCACGGAGGATTGAAAAAAATCGGGCAGCATTTCGGCTTGCCCGGGACACATTTCAAAATTAAAGCGGTCGCATAAACGCTACCGGTTGACATAATTTTTATATATATAACAAATTAACAAAAAAATTCAATTTAACTACAAATTTTCAAAAATCCGACAGCATTTCTGCTTGCCGGTACACATTTTAAACATGAAAATAATAAAAACATACATTTACCATATTTTAAAATAAATTTTATAAATTTATTTAAAAAAAAATTTTAATTCCATTTAAATTGAAAAACAATTATTTAAACTGAAAAACAATTATTTTAACTGTTACCTCTTGGGTCCGACGCCATCGTGACGAGGTTGGGTTGCTTCGGGGTGTTTGGGTTGCTTCAGGGTGCCAATGCTTATGTCGCTCTCACTTTGTATCTCGGTCGAGCTTTCACGTTGTGGTTTTGTGAAACAAAGGGCGGGGGCCCGCGGCCCCTATTTATAATTTTTTCAATACAGTCACCTCGGTCGAGGTAAATACCTCAACCGAGGTGCATACCCCGATCGAGGTATTTATTAACCCTCGGTCGAGGTTTTAATAGCTCGACCAAGGGTTAGTAAATACCTCGGTCGAGGGATTAAAAGAACCTCGGTCGAGGGCTTGATAAAACCTTGGTCGAGATATGAAAACCTCGGTCGAGGGCTTGTTAAACCCTCGACCGAGGTGCGTTTTTTCCTTTTTGCCAAAACGCGCTTGCCAAAAAGTGTTACCCAGGTCCACGGATTCACCCTATGATTATAGCCACATTACATACAATATCCCCTTAGGTACCCCATATTATCATCCATAGGTGCATAGTATTCCATCCCCCTTTGCATGTTTCATCCTCAAAACATGGGAGGAAGCCATATAATAAGATATACTAAGAAATTTATCCAATTAGTACCAAGCACATGCATCCATCCATCCTACTAAAATGTGTACATGGAGTCCACCCGGTTACTCACCACCTTAATGTTGATTTTGGTTGCTCCGCTGGTTCCATGTTGTTGTGATATTTTGGTATCTTTATGCATTGTTTTCAATCCTCCACATTGTTCACCTTCTTAGTTCCCTATTCACTAATGCTCCCAACCTTTCCATGATTATTTATATTTCTCATCATGTTGTAAGTGCTAATATACTGAAACCTTATCTATGGTCCTTCTTTATTTGAATCTTGAACCTATTATTCCTTGGGTTCATGTAGTTGGGGTCTTGAACGTCTTTTTATTGTTTACCTCATTCTTGGGTATTTCTTAATGTGTTGAACTATAACTTTTATTCTTCTAATTTAAGCTCGACCTCTACACATGTCATGTATGTATAGTATTCAACTATTTTACTTGCATGGAATTTTTCATGTGACCCCCTAGTCCCTTGTTATTTAGTAAGATAGATATCCTGCAAGGTGATTTTCTTTTTAGTTTACTAAAGATTCAAAATTTTATTTTCTGCATTAATATTAATTGTTGGCAAGGGGATCAAGTGCGCAAGGTCTGACAAAGAAGACATTGACAAGTGGAAAGTTCAAATGTGTAGGAGAAAGATATTGACAAATGTGGTCAGATTGGTAGCAGTAGTTAGAAGTTTTGGTCCAAATTAGTTAGGGATTCGACCCATGTGGACCATTTTGTAACAACTTAAGCCTATAAATAGACTTAGAAGTAGGATCTATGAGATATCTTGGATAGTACCATCAAAGGATAGTTTTTTTTGTGATTGATTGATCTACGGATTAATGTGTTTTGGTGTGAGACTTCGGACCAAGGGGTGTGTTATGATATTTGAATCTAATATAAGACAAATATCAATGATGTAATTCCTGTCTCTTTCTGGTTGAATCTGTGATGGCGTGATCTATGATTTTTCATGTCTAAATTTGAATGATGTGAATTCTTATGGTGATTAATGGGTTAATACATGTTGATGTCTTCATTAAGTTAGTTTGAATTACATTGTTATGATGTCTAATGCTAATCATGATAAGTAATTGATGCACTTAAACCCTAGATCTCTGAATGAAACCGTGATAGAATAAGAACATTGTGAAATTCCTCTTCCTTCTGCAAAAACATGGTTCCTATAGCCATCCCTTAAGCATCTCAGGTGAGACTGCATCTTATTTGCAAGTGTTGTTAGATAGGGTAAAACCTATCCAGGTCGGTGTTTAGGGAGATTGCGTCAAAGGGTGTCAACATATATGTAGGTGAACCCATGTCGACTTAACTATTATGTCAATAAATGGTTTCATTGTTGGGACCACAGTGTGAGGAAGAAGAGGACATATTGTGGCATCCGATGAAACCATAGATCCAGGATTGGTTTGATGAAAAGGTTCGGGAGTTCACGACAGAAGAAAACCAGAACTCCAAATTATCGACAGAAGAGTGGCTAGGATAATATATCTACTCTAATATTCATGAATTTTTCTTTGTTGAGTTTCCAATAATTGTGTACAATTGGTTGGCGCAAATTACTTTCCAAAGAGGAAATTCCAAGGAGGAGAACCTGATCAATGGACCCTAGAACTGATCCAGTAGTTGCGAAGGGTAAAAAACAAGGCTTCAAGAGCTAACAAGGTGTGGATAGACAAAATTTTGGAAGGATATATCACTGAGTTTGATGTCAACACAGTCAATTCATACAGTGACGTAGAGAGAGAGAATTCTTCAAGGGATGAAGAGGGATATTTCTACTGTCTTTACAACTGTGGATTAAGATGCTCATATGTGAAAAAGGAATACTAAAGATGAACTCTGACAAGTAAATATTTGGTGTGCAGAGGTTTCAGGTATCACAAAGAAAATGGTTGGATGGAATGATATGCGGTAGATGTATGGGAGCTAAGATGAGAATGTGATGGAAGTTGAGGAAGAGTGTGGTCTCTTATGAAGTGGGGCGATGTTCCGACAAGAGAAGAGGCAGAGGAATGAGGAGAGTCCTAGTGAGACTTGAATAAAAAACTGCGAGGAGACCACAAGGGACTAAGAATCCCTACAATTATGAAGGAAACGACCAGGATACACCCAATCCCGAGGAAGGACTGACCCAAAGCAACAACGTACCTACACCTTTGTGCACTGTGCCAAGTTCAGGAGGCAGAAACATTAACGTATTTCAAGGTTGTCCTATGTGTCAAAAAAATAGTAACAGTAGTGTGAAAACTTGAAGAATACACAAAATGGAAGGAGATGACATAAAGTTACCCTTTGTTCAAGGGTAATGGGACTGAATATCCCGAACAGTATTGGTTTCTATGTGAAAAAGTATGGAATGTAACGCAAGTACAAGATCAAGACATCAAGAAAGGAAATTTAGCAACAACATTTCAAGGTCAAGCATTGGATTGGTACATGAAATTTGTACAAGTATCAATAGGGCATCAGTAGAAGACCCTAGTGCAGATCCAGATTGGACTAATCTAGGAATTTAAAAATCCCAAATCTGAGTCGCAATACATTACTGAGATGAAGGAAATAAAGCAATATCAAAATGAGTCTGTATAGGATTTTGATCAATGGTTTAAACTTTCTAATGGATAAGGTCAGCTTTGGGATGAGCGATGTCCAACACAAGGAATGGTCTATCACAGCTTTAGTACCACACATTCATATGTCATTAATGCAGCAGAAGATTGCATTGCAAACTGAGGCTTTGGAGATTGTGATGAAGTTGGAAGCCTCACTAGTTGTCGAAATGGGGGTTGGCATGAACCATATTCAATCGTAATTATCAAACCTTATTATTCAATTGCAGTATATCAAGAAGAGAAGAGACATCTTTGAAGAAGTATGGTGCACCTGATGTCGGACATAAGGGCATCATAAGGATCAAAGTCAATAATTCCGCAAGTATCTGCAAGCAGGGGCTCCAAATCCATTAATTCAAGAAGGACTGCCATTGTGTCGGATTTGTCAGACCAAAGTGCATCGGTTGAAGGAATGTGTATACCTTCAAAAGGTTGTGTTAAAACCATCAAACTTGTTCTGTAAATTTTTTCAATCAATTGGCCATGAAGAAAAGGATTGCAGATCATATGAATTTTTCCAAGAGAGAACCATGGATACATAATTTATGAAGGGAGAGGAGCAGCGACCGATAGAAAGACCGTTACCACAGTCGCAGTATAATCCACCACAACCGTGGTCCTTCAACAACAACCATAGTTTGCTCAACAGCAACAAAAACTGTAGTATACTCAACCACAGTATACTCAAACATGGTACGCTCAACCACATCCTAATCAGCAACATCAGTTTAACCAACCACAGTATCAACCACAAGGATGATTCCATGGAGGTCAGAATGGAGGCTTTGGTCATGGAGGAGGTATGGGATGAGGTCATGGACCCATGACATGATATAATTGTGGATTATTAAAGCATGACCAAAGAGACTGTTTAAATATACAGTCTCAGTGTACCTATTGCAGCACCGCAAATTCGCATCATAATTGATCCCATAATCCATTGTACCTTGTAGGTACCTCATTACATGCTTTGCAGATATCATGTGAACATATCTCAGATCCATCGGGAACTGGATCAGGGTGTTCACCACAAAACATATGTATGGTATCTTATTTTTCATATACATCAATGAGACAATAATCTGACGATACATCGTGGCATCAACCAACTTAGATGAAGCATCACCTAGAAGATTCAAGTTAGATGACATAGGTGTGGTTATCACCTTGCAGTCCAACATTTTGAATCTCTTCAAAATATCCACTACATACTTCCCTTTCCCAAGGAGGATTCCATCTGTACTCTACCACACCTCCATGCCTAAGAATTAGTGCATCATACCTAGGTCTTTCATCTTGAACTCTATAACAAGTCTCCTCCTTGCATATTTAATGAGTTCCTCTTCACCTGTCAGATACAAGTCATCGATGACATATAGTAGGAGTATCACAGGTCTTCCATCTTCCACTTTGAAGTAGATTTTGGAATTTGCTTTAGTCTTGGTAAAGTTCAAGCTCGTCGGGAATCTATCCATCATGTTGTACCATGTCCTAGGTGCTTGTTTCAATCCATAGAAAGCATTCTTCAATTTTCACACATCACTAGTACATGTGAACCTTTTTCCCATGGAAAATCGTTGCTATAGAAACACATATCCATCGCTATAGTGACATTTAGAATCCTAAATTTTTGTCACAAAATTATCGTCGCATTAGCCATTCTTCGAATTTTTTGTCGATATAGCGACAGAACATCGATAACACGTGGTGATTGTGGATTTTTCTTCAAAAATAAATAATATTCGATATAGTGGCATGTATGTGTCACTATAGCCATTAATTTGTGTCGCTACAACAATGGTTTATTGTGGGAAAAACAAGCGACTAAGTCAAATTGCATCGTTTGAGAGTTGTTTGGGCGTCGCTATAGAAACGAACAATTGTCACAAAAACAATGGACATTTTCATATTGATTTGCGGGAGTGATGGAAATTTGTCACAAAATAAAGATATTATTTCATATTACTTTGATTTAGCGACCTAGACATGAAATTATGTTGACTCCAAGAAATGGCCAAGTCATTGTCCGTTGCTATAGTGACAGTTTATCATTGTTATAAACATGGCAAACTATCACTGTAGTGACGAGCGTATGTCACAACTTAGAAGATACTAAGCATTGATTTGTCGCTATAGCACTACAAGTATGTTGTTATAGTGACAATTATTATGTATTTTAAAATATATATATATAAAATTCACAGCAAAGATTGTATTTCAAATCTAGGAATAACTGCATTCTAGAAAGGAATTACAGTTGTGATGATGGAATTACCTGGAAATTATGTTCCTTCAACTGATTATGGCATAATTCTTTCTATTATTTACTACTTATTCTCCCATGAGGAAGGTTAGGTGTTCACCCAAACATTGAGAACAAAAATAGTTACAGTTTCACAAAAATAAAATCTCTCAATAAACAACTAACCAACAGTCTTATGGCAAATAAAAACCCACTTAAAATCCTTTGCATTGCATACAACTCATTGAAGAGCCACTAATCAAATCACATTGAATGCATCTAAGTAGTGTATTTCGAGAGCTCAAGAATTTAATTCAACCAGCTGAGGCCAATATTGTTGGGTTATATGCCAGCATGTGCTTGGTTCAAATACCCTTGGATTATCCACATTAGTCCATGACTCTACATTGATATATTTACCATGGATTCCATCAACAACGGTGAAAGCATCACTTGGGTTTCACTTCGAAAAGGTGAATATGAAAAGGAGTTGAAAAAATGTGAAGATAACTTACAAGACTAAACTCACTCGGGTGAATATAAAATGGGGTTGGTAAAATATGGAAAATATACAAGACTGAAATCAAGCAGGTGAACATGAAAAAGGGTGAGAAAAATATACAAGGTTGAACACACTCAGGTGCACATGGAAAAGGGTGAGAAAAAGATAGATATTGATCTAACAAAGGTGATTATGAGAAAAAAAATGTAAGACTGGTCTATGTTCATTTAAGGTCAATAAAAAGTGAGTAGGATGACACATTAAACATGCTATATGAATAAAACCTAAAATTTGAACTGCAAAAAGAAATCCGACAACAAATGCTTTGCAAAAATAAAACAAGATCCAAGAATATTTCCCTACTTTCCTAAACATTCAGGTAGTAAGACAATAAATCCCAAATGGAACTAAATCAAGGGGAATGGAACAACTTCATTGTGGACTACAATATCTCTCCTAAGGGATCAAACAATGGGTGCTTCTCTAAAATCAAACATAATCCATGTATTTTTTCCTATCTGCTTAAATCTTGGGGTAATGAGAAAAAAACACCAATTGGAGGTAGAAATAGGGCCATGAAACGACTTATTCTTGTTCTTCACTTTCCAGTTCTTTGTTACATTGATCATGTGGCACATAATGAGAAAACTTGATCCCTAGAAGGTGAAAACAAACCCTAGACTAGATGAAAATATTTATCTTATTTTGTGACAACAAAAATCCCAGCGAAGGAAATGTGGGGAACATCAATACTTTGGAATAAAATAAAATGAAAGATTGGTATGATTGGTATATAGGGCAGCCCCTCATGTTGAAGCAAATACTATGTAGAGAAACAGACAAGGAATCCCAACTGAATGTGTGCCTGTCACACCAACACCATAAGGTGAAAGTGTGCCACATAACAACCTCTCTAGTGGAATACCACACCACTCCATTCCTTCAACATTGTACCTTTAATCAATTACAATGTCCTTTAGAATTTAGAACATAATCCACTCAATTTTCCACTGCTGAAGCCTCAATTAATCCTTTACATTTCATTCGATGACTCAAATGCATGTGAGACTGTCACAAACCCCAATTTTGTAAAATAATGTTAATTGTTTTTATTATGTTCCTGAGACATTATGTTAAATTTAATGCTAAGTAGGAACTGATGACTCAGCAGAGTCAACAGAGTGGAATGTAATTCAGAATATTTTATTATTAATAAATAAATTGTGGAGACAACAGCATGGGAGAGCTGTTAAAAAGAGGTTACTGGTCAAACTGGTGGAGGGCAAAAGACAAGTGGCAGCATCCTCAAACACTTCCTAAGTTGTAGGTGGAAACTTCCCTATATTTGGGGTCATGATCCCCCAAGAAAGTGGAATCATAGCAGGTGGCTCATTAAATGACAACTAACCCAAAAAAGACCTAGGCAATCTTTTAAAAGTACCCAATGAATAGAGCTGAGGCTGCTCAGATATTTTCCAAAGAGGATTCATTCAGGTGAATGATATTCAGGAAATTCATTGGGGAAGAAAGGGAAAAATAGTAAGGAAGTTGTTTGAGAGGAATGCTGCAGTAACTTGGTTTATTACTGCTTGTTAGCTGGGAGAACTTACTGATAAGTTCAGATTTGATACTGAGTTTTGAAGACTGGTATTTGACTATTGCTGCACCTAGTTCCAGCTAGGGAGACTAGAGAAAGCTCGGGGGTACTGAGGATTCGATGTTTGAGCGCTCTCCAGGAGTTGTAGGGAGGAACGGCCTCCCATTGCTGCTGTTGTCCAAAGCTTAAGCAGGTTCTGTCACCTAACTGTTTTTTGTTTTAGTAACTGTGAATGGTTGGATGTTATGTAAGTATTTATTGAAATGGTTTAATGATGAAAGTGTTTTAGTTAATCAGTAATAGAATCTTGATGAAAGATAAGAACCCACTATGTTTTTCCACATCTGGGTTTTTACCAGACCGTACTCCAGCACAGGGGAAAATTTAAATAAGGATAGTAAGATGAGATTGTAGAATAGTAAATTGTTTCTTTACCTATTTTCCAAAAAGATGTCCTACTGATAGGTAGTATGATTTTATAGTTGAAATCATTTTATTATTGACCTTCTTTTATTCTAGACTGAGCTCGAACAGTTTCGAGAGCTGTTATTCTTTTATTATGAATGAATGTTAAGATCTATGCTTATAAGATACACTATAGATAGAGTTAATTAAATTCTTGATATATAAATAAATATCATAACCAATAAAACAAAATAATTACAAAAGAACATAGATAGTATAGCATAAATTATACAAGAATTAAATAACAAAGTGTTATCTTTCGATATGTTTATAGGATTATTATTACTGTTATTATAAAGTAGGGTTCTTACTATTTTTAGTACAACCTAGAATTAATTATACTGTCTGAGCTACAAGTATACTGACAGTACTTAAAAATTATTGTGAAATTAAATACATAGAAACCCTATATCATTAAATGGTATAGATTATACATCATTATTTACATGATTTTTTTTATTAACCAGAAAGTCAATTTATCAACCAAGTACAGAAACCCTAATAATATTTTTAATAGTAAAAATCAAATGCATATCTGTACAGGAAATAAATGCCAGAATGGCAAAATGCTCGACCTTCGAGCTTAACTAAATCTACTATAACATAACTGGAAACCATCATGATCGCAGCAGCATAGTATAATTAACAGTAAGTATTAAGAATTCTTAATCAACAGGTTTTTTATACACAGAGAATAATTATTATTTCCATTTATACCTATAAAAGAACCTAAACAGAGCTAGCAGTTAAGGTAATAAGCATTTCCAGGTAGGGTAATTTAATTAATACAATAAGTAATAATTGTTGCATTATTATTTACTGTATAAAACTAATATGAATTAGGTATCACAGTAATGTTTAACCTATTAATAATAAGCAGAAAATTTATGTAAAGACCTATAACCAAGGTTACACTGTTAATGACTTGAGAATCCCATTAAAACATTCAGATGTTATAATTTACAAAGTATAACCATTATAACAATTATACAATTCTTTGAGTAAATTATTAACCTGATATATTATTAATATACACGAAAAACCCTACCAGCTAATACCACAAATCTTTTACAAGAGTAAATTAGATATTTATTAAATCGGAGGTATCGAAAACAGATAGGCTTAATAAGCCGAGTGTACACATGGTATTGTATCAAAAACTATACAGTAACAAAATATTAATTCAAGAAAATTGTTTGGACAGCTTATAGCTCCAACTTCAGGGTAAACCCTGTCAAAACTAACAAGTATGTACTTAGATTCATCAAAAGATGGAGTTCTATCTCCTTTGTAACTCACGGCTACCAACTCGTTTACAAAATAAAACTTAAAGCCTGTACAATATTAATATATATTTATGCATGTTTAAACAGTAATCAAATGAAGACCCAAAACCCACAGTCTTGGCTTCAGCCAAGCACCCTTGCTAAACAAAGAGTGAAACTCGTTTAAACAGCGTTCAGGTTCACTAAACTGAACCAAGGTAACCACGAGGGTTACAAACCATGAAGTCAAAGCCATGACTGCCCTAGAGGACCAGCAAGGAGGAGAACACCATGGGTAAAACCAGGCTTACCGGGAGAAGCCAGCTGGTGAACTCTTGCGCTTTCCACGCCAAGAGAAGAGGTCAAACCCTACATCGAAGGATAAACTTTAATATTAAAAACCTTACTAAATGTTGATGGTTAAGCTAATACTGCAAAAGGAAACTGATTGAAACCATGTAACATACCTTAAATTTTAATAGAGATACGGCCACTAAAGAACAGCAAGACAACCACCAGTAGGAGGAAGGGTAAACCCTTCATTTACCACTGAAGAAAAAGAGCTCGCTGAAGCGATGGGTAACCTGTCAAGGTGGAGGACGAATGGCAGCACTAAGTTAAGGCGACGGCCTGTACAGTAAAGATTCCAAGCGAGGGATGCCAATGGAGAAAACCCTAAGAGAATCGACGCTACCCAAACATACCACAACAAGTTTTCAACACAGTATCTTCCTCACAATGCAGCAGATGAGCCACGAGGAGTTAAACCAGCATAGGAATTGACAAGCAGACAGTGCAAGCAGCGAGATGGACCAGGAGGTTTTGCAGAGCGGCCGGAGGCCCGCAGGCAGTGGAGAAATGACGACTAGGGTTGAGTCAAACCTTTTTAAACAACAATGCATGACTGGGAAGAGCCCACGTAATCCTTTTGATAATTGACATGCAGTGGGTAGGAACTCTATAGTTCCACGACAAAGATCATCAATGATTTCTTTTCACAACCCAAATCATATCACGGGGATTCCATAAGGTTCATCATACCATAGCTATCACCTGTGTTATAAAATCAACCACATAAACATTAGAATAATGTTTATAAAACATTATAATATAGGATTGGTTCATCGTTGGTCTCATATATTTAGGTATGGAAAGATGTATTTGTTTATAATGAGATATAAGAGTAAAATAAGTAATACTAGTTACCATGGTGTAGTTTATCTATAAACCTATTTTCTATATTATCTATTACCCTAGTTTACAAATGAAGTAAAGGGAATAATAATATAAAGTTTTAGAATTGTAATAATTCATATGAAGTGATCAATTGAACATGATGATGGTTTTACTCTTAATCTTATGAACCTTATTTATTTGTAAAATATCAATCCTATTAATATTCATAGAACCATTTTTGTTGTGACAATTAGACTTTTATCAAATTCAAGTCCAAGGGTTATAGAAGATATTATAAGAGTCTTTATATGATAGGTAGCTTGGGTAAGTTAGCCTTCTTTGTTTGATAGTATAGCCATGAAACTCATAAAGCAGTGTTGAGTATAATAAATCTAGGAATGATTTAAAGGTTTTGGTTTCATCCAAATATTGAACATGGAATAGAAGTAGTATTCCAAAACAATGCAGATCCTTAAAGTATCAAAGGAAGATTTGTATCAAGTAATAAACCTTGTGAATGCTTGAAATAAGAAAATTATAGGTTTGATATTTAAACCTCCTTATCTTTTTACAGTTACAGTTACCATTTCAATCTTGGCTGAATGCAGTAGTTATGAACAGTTAACAATTAGATCTTGATGTTGTAACCCAGCTATACTTACTGTGCTAAATAAGAAACATTTATTTACATTTACACTTGCATTTCAGTAGACACATCAAACGTTTCAGTACTCCATAGGGATATTAATCCTGCTATCATGAAGGAGAAATAGCTGTCATCTTTACTAGTAGAATTCAACTCTCTATCAGTAAGATCTTAAAAGAAATCATAGTTAAAGTTTTACCTTTAGAAGCCTGGTAAATCTGACTAGCATGTATATACTTTTACTGAATAAATTTGTACAGTGAATCGTTATTGAATACTTTAGATATTTTTTAGCAGTGACCCGAACATCTTACCTCTATATCTGTAAGAGAAGGAAAACTGTTGCATTAGCTCGGAAGCTAAGTAAGCCCAGTCTTTCATGACAATCCCACCTTGTGGTCGCAAACAGAAAACAAATCAGTAACTGAAAAGAAACTATTCTTTAAAGATAAGTATAATCAAAAGATCATTCAGTTATAATTCTAGTAACATAAAACTAATCAAACAGTTAATGGCTACATTTATTAAGAATATATGCTATTTTAAAAAAAATTAATTTTTTCGGAAATTTTGGGGTTTTGACATGTGGTATCAGAGCATGGTTCAAATACTAGGCCTTGATGCGGCCCAACTAGTTTCCATAGAACAATAAAATAATCTACTAACCTTTATTTTGTTTTATGTAAAGAACAGAAAATTTCTTTTTCTTAATCTAACAGGCAGGGATGGAGAAGATAGGAGAATATGCTCAGGAGGAGTCTCCCAACACCGAGACAAGACAAATGTCCAGAGAACCTATGTTAGAAGAGGAAACTGCTCACTCTTCAGAGCTGATGCAGACTATAAAGGATTTGAAGACTAAAATGGAATCAGTCAAGAAGGACAATGAAAGGATTCTGAAGACTCAAGAAGAGTTGAACCAAATTTTGATGGAAAAATTTCAGACTGAAGGAAGGAACAAAAGATTCGAATTTGAGGAAGCTATCCATCATAAAGGATCTAAAAAGATGAAGCTGGCTAAACCTGAAAGCAGTTCATCATCTGAAGGGTTTAGGGAACAACAAAGCTATTACACTACTAGTGACAGTAGTGAGGCTAAGTTGTATGAAAGAAAGAAGAAGTATAGGCCATATGAAGAGATTTTCGGGGAGTTTAAAAAAATAAAGCCCCCAACTTTTAACAAAGAGACCGAAAAAGGGGAAGAATCAGAGTTCTGGTTATCCAGGATGAGGAAGTATTTTCAGATATACAATTATTCAAATCAGCTGAAGGCAGGAATGACCATCTATAATCTCTCTAGAAAAGCAGACATATGGTGGCAAGATCTGAAAAGATTCAAGGGGATCAAAGAAAAAGAAGTTAATTGGAGTACCTTTAAAAGGTACTTCAAGAAGAAATTTATATCTGAACAATATTATGAAGAAAGAGCTAAAGAATTTTACGAGTTAAAGTTAGGATCCATGACTATGAAGGATTTAAACAGTAAATTCTTAAGCTTGTTGAGGTATGTACCTTATTTAGTCAATGAGAAACCTAAAATGCAACGGTTTCTCAACTGTCTGCCATATCATATCAAGGACAGAATCGAGTATGATAACCCGAAGACTCTGGAATAAGCCATGCGGAAGGCTAATTTCTGTTTTGAACAAAACAAGAAGAAAGAAGGTATAGCCAACTGGAAGGCTAAAAAGAACAGTAATCAGCATGAGTTTAAAAAGAAAGAATTTTTACCCCAAAATAATTCCAAGAATAATAAGAACATAAATCATTCTAACGGTAAGAACTTCCAGGGGAATAGAAATGGTGCTTCTAATAATTCTAATAATTCCAGCAACTTTAAAGGCAGGGAAGCTGCCAACAATCATGGGAATTTCACTAAGAATTTTGAAAGAAAGGAGCATGTTAAGTGCTGGGAATGTAATGGCCCGCACTATGCCTCGGTCTGCCCAAATCGGAAAAATTCAAACAGCAATATTTACACTGTGCAAGATGAAATGACTGTTGGAGAACTTGCAAGGACTATGCCCAGAATAAATGTAGCATTGGAGAACTGCCAAGCTGATTATTAGACTTCCATGGTGGAAGTAGAAGGTATGGTTAACCAAACCCCTGTAACCATTTTAATTGATCCAAGGGCTAGTCTTAGTTACATTTCACCTCAGATAGTGGAAAAGTGTAAATTGACTGTTGAAAAGTTTGATAGTTCCTCGTTAGTTCAATTAGCCACTGGGGCAGAAAGGAAAGTAACTTGTTATGTGAAAGAATGTGCTTTAGTTATGAATGATTTTAAAACTACAGTTAAGCGTAATGTTTTGCCACTTGGCTCGTATGATTTACTGATTGGTATGGATTGGTTAGAGCAGCACAAAATAGTTTTAAACTGTTTTGATAAAACCTTTACATGCGTAAATAATAATGAACAACCAGTAACAGTTAAGGCTATTCCTAGGAAAACTGTAAGCAGGCATATTTCTGCCTTACAACTTAAAAGAGCAGTTAGAAAAGGGTGCAAAGCCTATGCTGTAACTATTACAGATGAGGCAAGTAAATCTGAAAAAGATAAGTTAAAAATAGAGGATATTCCTATTTTAAATGAATTTACTGATGTTTTTCTGGAGGAAATTCCAGGATTACCTCCCAGGAGGGAACTGGATTTCACTATTGAGCTGGTACCAGGTGCTGTACCTAGCTCGAAAGCTCCGTATCGTATGAATATTTTAGAACTCAATGAATTAAAATCACAGTTAAAAGAGTTAATATATAAGAAGTACATTCGACCTAGTGTGTCCCCTTGGGGAGCACCGGTCATCTTTGTCAAAAAGAAAGACGGAACTATGCGACTATGCATAGATTACCATCAACTAAATAAGATGACAATTAAAAATAGATATCCGTTGCCCCGCATAGATGATCTGTTTAATCAGCTACATGGAGCTATGGTGTTCTCCAAGATAGACCTGAGATCAAGATATCATCAGGTAAGAATTAAATATGAGGCCATCTTCAAGACAGCCTTCAGAACAAGGTATGGACATTACGAATTTGTCGTAATGCCATTTGGGCTTACCAATGCCCCAGTTGTCTTTATGTGCTTAATGAATAATATAATGCATAAATACTTAGATAAATTTGTTGTCATGTTTATCGATGACATCTTAATTTATTCTAAAAATGAAGGAGAACATAAGGAACACTTACGGATAGTCTTACAAGAGCTGCGAGAGCAACAGCTTTTTGCGAAGTTCAGCAAGTGTGATTTCTTTAGAGATGAAATCCAGTACCTAGGTCACGTAGTGACTAAAGAAGGGATTTCAGTCGATCCCGAAAAGATTCGGGCAATCGAAGATTGGCCAGTTCCAAAGGACATAACAGATGTTAGGTCATTTATGGGAATTACCAGTTATTACCGGAGATTCATTGAAGGCTTTTCAAAAATAGCTAATCCAATCACTTCCTTGCAAAAGAAAGGCAAGAAATTCGATTGGAACTTAAAGTGTGAAGAAATTTTTAAGAAATTAAAAACCTTATTAACAACTGTGCCTATTCTAAGAATAGCAGATCCTAATAAGGATTTCGTGGTATGCACCGATGCTTGTAATGACAGTTTAGGTGGTGTGCTGACTCAAGACGGGCATGTCATTGCCTATGAGTCTAGGAAGTTAAAGATCCACGAAAAGAATTATGCAACTTATGATTTAGAACTTGCTATTGTTATACATGCCTTAAAAATGTGGCGACGCCACTTAATAGGCAGAAGGTTTATTTTAATGACTGATAATAAAGGTCTGAAATACCTTTTAGATCAGCCCAACTTAAATGCAAGACAAGCAAGGTGGTTAGCCTTCTTAAGTGAATACGATTTTGAAATCCAACACATAAAAGGAAAAGAAAATAAGGTGGCTGATGCTTTAAGCAGAAACACAAAGCTGAATTTTACAGCAACGATCAGCACTTATGCTTCTGCTTTAAATGAACAGCTTACAGAAGGGGTAAACCAGGATGAAATTTATCAAAAATGACAAGTTACAGCTAAAGAAGAACCTATAGAAACCTTAATAAAAGGTTATAGTCTAAATGAAGATGGATTTTTATTGTTTAAGGACAAACTGTATGTGCCTAATGTGCCTAAGGTCAAGTTGCTGATTTTGGACGAAGTTCATAAAACACCTTACTCAAGACATCCAAGTTACCAAAAGACTGTAACCATGTTAAGAAAAGAATATTTCTGGCCTAATATGAAATCTGAAGTAGCTGAATACATAGCTAGATGTTTGGATTGTCAACAAGTGAAAACTGAACACCAACATCCAGCTGGTTTACTGCAACCTTTGACTATTCCTAGTTGGAAATGGGAAGTAATCAGCTTGGATTTTATTACTGGATTGCCCAGAAATCAGAATCAGAATGATTCAATTATGGTGGTGGTTGAAAAGTTAAGTAAAGCAGCACATTTCATTCCTATCAAGACTACCTACAAGGCTGCCAATATAGCTGATATATTTCTAAAGCATATTTTTAGGTTACATGGAGTACCTAAGGTTATCATTTCAGACAGGGATCCTAAATTCACAGGGAATTTTTGGAGGTCCTTGTTTAAGGGATTAAACACAACACTAAATTTCAGCACCTCTTTCCATCCTCAAACAGACGGACAAACTGAAAGAGTGAATCAGGTGCTGGAAGATCTGTTAAGAATGTATGTTAAGGATCATCCAAGTAAGTGGGAGGACTACTTGCATCTAGCAGAGTTTGCATATAATAATAACTACCATTTATCAGCTAAGTTTAGTCCATTTGAAATTTTGTATGGGTGTAAATGCAACACTCCTATCTCCTGGAATAATCCAGTAGATAGATTGGTGTTAGGACCTGAATTATTAAAGGAAATGGAACAGATTGTGAGACAAGTGCAAGAAAATTTGAAGGTAGCACAGGATCAGAAAAAGAGCTAAGCAGATTTGAAAAGAACTCCCAAAGAGTTCCAGGTGGGTGAGCACGTGTTTATAAATGTAAGACCAAAGAAAAGCTCCCTAAGACTGGGGAGTTGTGCAAAACTAGCACCATGTTACTGTGGTCCGTTTGAAATTTTATCCAGAATTGGTCAAGTTGCATATCAGCTAGCGTTACCACCTAACTTGAAAGTGCATAATGTTTTCCATATTTCTATTCTGAAAAAGTATGTTCATGATGCTACTCATGTGATTGATTGGAATGTTGTACAGGTGGAACCAGAAGGAGAAATTCTGGTGGAACCGGATTGTATCCTCGGGAGGAGGGAAATTACTCTGCGGAACCGTGCAATTGGACAGGTGAAGGTGCAATGGAAGCACCTTAGTCCTGAAGAGGCTACTTGGGAACTGGAAAGTAAGATGCGGGAAGCATACCCGAATCTGTTCCAGGTGGTTGCAGGGGATGAAGAATAAGTAACATCGAGGACGATGTTACATTTTAAGGGGGTGTGTATGTCACATACCCCAATTTTGTAAAATAATGTTAATTTTTTTTATTATGTTCCTGAGACATTATGTTAAATTTAATGCTAAGTAGGAACTGATGACTCAGCAGAGTCAACAGAGTGGAATGTAATTCAGAATATTTTATTATTAATAAATAAATTATGGAGACAACAGCATGGGAGAGCTGTTAAAAAGAGGTTACTGGTCAAATTGGTGGATGGAACTAGGTGGAGGGCAAAAGACAAGTGGCAGTATCCTCAAACACTTCCTAAGTTGCAGGTTGCAACTTCCCTATATTTGGGGTCATGATCCCCCAAGAAAGTGGGATCAGAGCAGGTGGCTCATTAAATAACAACTAACCCAAAAAAGACCTAGGCAATCTTTTAAAAGTACCCAATGAATAGAGATGAGGTTGCTCAGATATTTTCCAGAGAGGATTCATTCAGGTGAATGATATTCAGGAAATTCATTGGGGAAGAAAAGGAAAAACAGTAAGGTAGTTGTTTGAGAGGAATGCTGCAGTAACTTGGTTTATTACCGCTTGTTAGCTGGGAGAACTTACTGATAAGTTCATATTTGATACTGAGTTTTGAAGACTGGTATTTGACTATTGTTGCACCTAGTTCCAACCAGGGAGACCAGAGCAAGCTCGGGGGTCCTGAGGAGTCGTTGTTTGAGCGCTCTCCATGAGTTGGTAGGGAGGAACGACCTCCCATTGCTGTTGTTGTCCAAAGCTTAAGCAGGTTCTGTCACCTAACTGTTTTTTGTTTTAGTAACTGTGAATGGTTGGATGTTATGTTAGTAGTTATTTAAATTTTTTAATGATGAAATTGTTTTAGTTAATCAGTAATAGAATCTTTGATGAAAGATAAGAACCCACTGTGTTTTTCCACATCTGGGTTTTTACCAGACCGTACTCCAGCACAGGGGAAAATTTAAATAAGGATAGTAAGATGAGATTGTAGAATAGTAAATTGTTTCTTTACCTATTTTCCAAAAAGATGTCCTACCGATAAGTAGTATGAGTTTATAGTTGAAATCATTTTATTATTGACCTTGTTTTATTCTAGACTGAGCTCGAACAGTTTTGAGAGCTGTTATTCTTTTATTATGAATGAATGTTAAGATCTATGCTTATAAGATAGACTATAGATAGAGTTAATTAAATTCTTGATATATAAATAAATATCATAACCAATAAAACAAACTAATTACAAAAGAACATAGATAGTATAGCATAAATTATACAAGAATTAAATAACAAAGTGTAATCTTTCGATATGTTTATAGGATTATTATTACTGTTATTATAAAGTAGGGTTCTTATTATTTTTAGTACAACCCAGAATTAATTATACTGTCTGAGCTACAAGTATACTGACAGTACTTAAAAATTATTGTGAAATTAAATAAATAGAAACCCTATATCATTAAAGGGTATAGATTATACATCATTATTTATAGATTTTTTTTATTAACCAGAAAGTCAATTTATCAACCAAGTACGAAAACCCTAATAATATTTTTAATAGTAAAAATCAAATGCATATCTGTACAGGAAATAAATGCTAGAATGGCAGAATGCTCGACCTTCGAGCTTAACTAAATCTACTATAACATAACTGGAAACCATTATGATAGTAGTAGCATAGTATAATTAACAGTAAGTATTAAGAATTCTTAATCAACAGGTTATTTATACACAGAGAATAATTATTATTTCCATTTATACCTATAAAAGAACCTAAACAGAGCTATCAGTTAAGGTAATAAGCATTTCTAGGTAGGGTAATTTAATTAATACAATAAGTAATAATTGTTGCATTATTATTTACTGTATAAAACTAATATGAATTAGGTATCACAGTAATGTTTAACCTATTAATAATAAACAGAAAATTTATGTAAAGAATTGTAACCAAGGTTACACTGTTAATGACTTGAGAATGCCATTAAAACATTCAGATGTTATAATTTACAAAGTATAACCATTATAACAATTATACAATTATTTGAGTAAATTATTAACCTGATATATTATTAATATACAAGAAAAACCCTACCAGCTAATACCACAAATCTTTTACAAGAGTAAATTAGATATTTATTAAATCGGAGGTATCGAACACAGATAGGCTTAATAAGCCGAGTGTACACATGGTATTGTCTCAAAAACTGTACAGTGACAAAATATTAATTCAAGAAAATTGTTTGGACAACTTATAGCTCCAAGTTCAGGGTAAACCCTGTCAAAACTAACAAGTATGTACTTAGATTCATCAAAAGATGGAGTTCTATCTCCTTTGTAACTCACGGCTACCAACTCGTTTACAAAATAAAACTTACAGCCTGTAAAATATTAATATATATTTATGCATGTTTAAACAATAATCA
Source organism: Pseudotsuga menziesii (assembly GCA_001517045.1). Classification (NCBI taxonomy): domain Eukaryota; kingdom Viridiplantae; phylum Streptophyta; class Pinopsida; order Pinales; family Pinaceae; genus Pseudotsuga; species Pseudotsuga menziesii. The sequence continues at coordinate 23,421 of LPNX010518461.1, forward strand.
AACGAAGACCCAAAACCCACAGTCTTGGCTTCAGCCAAGAACCCTTGCTAAACAAAGAGTGAAACTCGTTTAAACAGCGTTCAGGTTCACTAAACTGAACCAAGGTAACCACGAGGGTTACAAACCATGAAGTCAAAGCCATGACTTCCCTAGAGGACCAGTAAGGAGAAGAACGCCATGGGTAAAGCCAGGCTTACCGGGAGAAGCCAGCTGGTGAAGTATTGTGCTTTCCACGCCAAGAGAAGAGGTCAAACCCTACATCGAAGGATAAAATTTAATATTAAAAACCTTACTAAATGTTTATGGTTAAGGTAATACTGCGAAAGGAAATTGATTGAAACCCTGTAACATACCTTAAATTTTAATAGAGATACGGTCATTGAAGAACAGCAAGACAACCACCAGCAGGAGGAAGGGTAAACCCTTCATTTACCATCGAAGAAAAAGATCTCACTGAAGCGATGGGTAACCTGTCAAGGTGGAGGACGAATGGCGGCACTAAGTTAAGGCGACGGCCTGTATAGTAAAGAGTCCGAGCGAGGGATGCCAATGGAGAAAACCCTAAGAGAATCGATGCTACCCAAACATCTCACAACAAGTTTTCAACACAGTATCTTCCTTACAATGCAGCAGATGAGCCACGAGGAGTTAAACCAATATAGGAATTGACAAGCAGACAGTGCAAGCATCGAGATGGACCAGGAGGTTTTGCAGAGCGGCCGGAGGCCCGTAGGCAGTGGAGAAATGACGACTAGGGTTGAGTCAAACCTTTTTAAACAACAGTGCATGGCTGGGAAGAGCCCACGTAATCCTTTTGATAATTGACATGCAGTGGGTAGGAACTCTATAGTTCCACGACAAAGATCACCAATGATTTCTTTTCACAACCCAAATCATATCGCGGGGATTCCATAAGGTTCATCATACCATAGCTATCACCTGCGTTATAAAATCAACCACATAAACATTAGAATAATGTTTATAAAACATTATAATATAGGATTGGTTCATCATTGGTCTCATATATTTAGGTATGGAAAGATGTATTTTTTTATAGTGAGATATAAGAGTAAAGGAAGTAATACTAGTTACCATGGTGTAGTTTATCTATAAACCTATTTTCTATATTATCTATTACCCTAGTTCACAAATGTAGTAAAGGGAATAATAATATGAAGTTTTAGAATTGTAATAATTCATATGAAGTGATCAATTGAACATGATGATGGTTTTACTCTTAATCTTATGAACCTTATTTATTTGTAAAATATCAATCCTATTAATATTCATAGAACCATTTTTGTTGTGACAATTAGACTTTTATCAAATTCAAGTCCAAGGGTTATAGAAGATATTATAAGAGTCTTTATATGATAGGTAGCTTGGGTAATTTAGCCTTCTTTGTTTGGTAGTATAGCCATGAAACTCATAAAGCAGTGTTGAGTATAATAAATCTAGGAATGATTTAAAGGTTTTGGTTTCATCCAAATATTGAACATGGAATAGAAGTAGTATTCCAAAACAATGCAGATCCTTAAAGTATCAAAGGAAGATTTGTATCAAGTAATAAACCTTGTGAATGCTTGAAATAAGAAAAGTATAGGTTTGATATTTAAACCTCCTTATCTTTTTACAGTTACAGTTACCATTTCAATCTTGGCTGAATGCAGCAGTGATGAATAGTTAACAATTAGATCTTGATGTTGTAACCTAGCTATACTTACTGTGCTAAATAAGAAACATTTATTTACATTTACACTTGCATTTCAGTAGACACATCAAATGGTTCAGTGCTCCATAGGGATATTAATCCTGCTATCATGAAGGAGAAATAGCTGTCATCTTTACTAGTAGAATTCAACTCTCTATCAGTAAGATCTTAAAAGAAATCATAGTTAAAGTTTTACCTTTAGAAGCCTGGTAAATCTGACTAGCATGTATATACTTTTACTGAATAAATTTGTACAGTGAATCGTTATTGAATACTTTAGAGATTTGTTAGCAGCGACCCAAACATCTTACCTGTATATCTGTAAGAGAAGGAAAACTGTTGCGTTAGCTTGGAATCTAAGTAAGCCCAGTCTTTCATGACAATCCCACCTTGTGGTCGCAAACAGAAAACAAATCAGTAACTGAAAAGAAACTATTCTTTAAAGATAAGTATAATGAAAACATCATCATTCAGTTATAATTCTAGTAACATAAAACTAATCAAACACTTAATGGCTGCATTTATTAAGAATATATGCTATTTAAAAAAAATTAAAAAAATTCGGAAATTTTGGGGTTTTGACAGAGACATAAGTCCCAACTTTCTAAATCATCAAATGGATCTAAATGTGGCAAGTTAATAATTGAAAGAAATCCTAAAATGAATTATACTTGTGTGGGATATCGGGAGAGCTATTATCATAAGGTAACATGTAAAATAGCACCTCTCAGATCTTCAGATAAGGAAATTCATGTACAGATAAACCAAGAAGATAAACTAACAGTTTTAGGCAGTGAATTAGAGAGGAAAAAACATCTACAATTTTGTGTCTCACACAGTCAAAAGACATGTTGAAAATAAGAAGGAAATTTTGGTAGGTTATAATTTACGAAGACCTAAAACTACTGAAGAGTTCAAGAAGGATATTGACAGTAGGACTTCCCTTGTTGAATCTAAACCCATAACAACAATATAAAGGATGAAAATGAGAACTTTATGAGTGAGTTGTCGATACTCACCATTGACTTGACATTCCAGAAGTTGAGTAATCATTCATGACCAATGAGATTTTGAAGCAATCAAAGGAAGTAATCATAGCCTTAATACTTTGACCCTTTTAGAAATACCTGAAGAGTAGAGGAAGGAAACTTAGTGAAAAACAATGAAAAATAAATGCCACACTCCATATTTGAAAATTCAAAAAAAGTTCAGGATCAAAGGAATTCAATAGGAGAAATTTTAAAATTACTTACCTCAATAGCACCCTATCCTAGTCCTATACCAGGAGAGAAATATTCTCTTTCTTTCAATTCACTTGACTACATAAGGCACCACTTTAAAGACACAAGATCCATAAAAATGTCTAATGCACATTTAAGCTCATTTGGAGAAAAGATGCAAACTCTCAGGTAGATTCAACTCAGTTGTATTTTATAATTATTTTTCTCAATTATTCAAACTCAAAGATGAAACAATGAGATAAGCATGTCCAACATTGAAAAAACATACCTCAATATCCTTCATGCTCGGCATATCCCACAAATAATGAGTTACAATAACCATTAAAGTACTTAAAACAATAACAGTGGTAAGATTAGCGATCTATATCAAATCTAAGTTGTTAATGAAAGATAACAACACATAACAGTAGCATGATATATCAGATCTAAACCAATTATAAACTCAACATAAGATGTTAGGGAAAATCTCCCTTATCCTCAGAAAAAATTCTTCTAGATAGTATTCAACCTCTTAGTGTTAGGTTACTTGCATGAGACTCAACTAGACAAACATACTTGTCAAGGGAGAGAACATAGAACAGGAAAAGAACGTGAAATATATCATCTGACCCTCACAAGTTAAAAATAATAGCAGCACGGTAGTATGGCCAACTCGCAATAAAAAATGACAACAAAGTACTCCAAAAAATGTCATATAAGGTAGCAATATATTGGATGGCACCTAACGAGGGATCTTAAGGTGAACGCAAGGGTGCAAGAGGAGTTTCCGTATATGCCCGCAAGTGGAGTCGACAAATGCCATCTGGTAGACCTCAATAATATCCTCAAGCATCAAATATGCCCGCACTTGAAAGTAAAAATGCCCCTATCTAGTTAAAAATTCCCATAGGGAAATACAGAAATAAAAATGCCCATGGGGAAATACAGTAAAAATGCCCTCAGCTTGTAAAGTTTCCCGCAGCTAGTTAAATATTCCCACATTTAAGTTTCGGAATACACTTACATCAATTCTCCAATTTGGATAAGTAGTTGATTTGGGAAAATGTTTTCATCCTATTGAGAAATGCCCTGCAACTAGTTTCTAAATGCACGTTGGACTGATAAAGTTCCCACGCTACCTTATAAAATCATCACATGCATCAAACATATGCACGCATGTCCAGACAAATTCCCACATAAATGCACAAAAGGTTGAAAATGCCTGCAAGAATCTATAGCAATAGATGAAGTAAAATGCAGGAATAAATTAGGTACAATATGTTTGTAGAAATCCATGGTTGTGAGATATTACTTTTCATCGATTCTGAAGATATATGTGAGACAAATTAAATATCTTAAGATGAACAAACCAGCAAGGTTGTAGGGGGAGCAGTATGGTTAGATAAAGAAAAACAAATAAAGTAAAGTAGCATTGTGTTTTCATTGATGCATGCTTACCTTTTATAAATTTAATAGATGACTATTGATACATTCATTATGCGGGCATAAATGCGCAAAAGGTTGAAAATGCCCACAGCCATCCATAGAAATAGATGAATTAAAATGAAGGAAAAAATTAGGTACAATATGTTTTCATAAATCTACAGTTGTGAGATATTACTTTTCAATGATTCTGAAGATATATGTTAGACAAATTACATATCTTGAGATGGACAGACCAGCAAGGTTTCAGGGGGAGCAGTATGGTTAGATAAAGAAAAACAAATAAAGTGAAGCAGTATTGTGATGTTGTCATTGATGCATGATTACCTTTTATGAATTTACTAGATGACTGTTGATACATTCATTATTTGGGCATGTCCTTAGATGTCACCGGAATTTCAATGATAAATTTAAACACTTGACAAGTACAGCTAAAGTAAAGCTATTATGGGAAGCCTGAGCTTATAAGGATATTCTCCAACTATATTGTACAACCACTTGGATGGAGGATTCCCATGACAGGTACAACAGTAAAGGAAAAAGGATGTTGATGGAAAAGGATGATCACATTGCAAAAAGGAATATAAATGTTTATGAAAAAGGACGATGACATGGAAAAAAGGACAAGACAGTTTGGACATCAATTCAACATGAGGGTAGGTTACCTGCCCTTCTCAGTTGTATGTGGTCATATGTCTCATGTGTCTCATGAAAAGAGTGGAAGCTCATAATCATCATGATTAGATAAGGAAGATCATGTGTTCATCTCATATTCCTCAGGTTAATTTAGAAAGGGGTGGCCATCCCCATGAGGATAACCATAATCCTCGAAATATGTCACACATATTAAAAAATAAGCTATGCAACACAATTGAACAAACTTTTTTCATATAAATTGTAAAAGGCACAAATATAGGTATATTAATTGTTTTAATCAGCACGGTACTATAAAATAGAGAGATGCATTCAAAATCATTAAATTAATGAAAACAAAAATATTAATAACCATAATCATTTAAATGCTACAATATTTGAATATACTGAAAGCGGGGGGGGGGGATGAATCGGTATTGTTACCTTTTTCATAATTTTATCCACTTTTAAAATAATAAATAATAGACATAATCAACAAGATACAAAGAAAAAATTTTATCGTGGAAGCCCAACTAGTCAAAACAACAAACACTTTCTATAACTTCAAAATTTTCAATTTCAAAAATATCTTATATCTTATACTTATGTCAATACAAAGTACCTGGTCTATGTCAAAAATGCCTGCTACAACCCATCATCAAAGGGTGTACAAAATAAATCCTCAATCCAACACCAAAAATACATTCCATGCAGTCAAAAGAAGCACATAATGAGCCCTAGAGACTTATCCAAGGAAGCACTTACGAGGTAAAGTGAAAATCCCCCCAAAGTAAGGCATTTATAAGCCATGAAAAAAGCTCATCCAAAGGAGCAACCAGTAGAGCATAGTCAAAGGCTCAAAAAAACTTGAATCTTTTCTAATAAAGATGATTAAGCCACAACAGTTATGTTGAATAACATAACTTAAAAGAATAGAATGGTATCGCTCCCAATAGACTCTCCATCCAACATCTCAATATAGGATAGTTTTCCCATCTCAAGAGAAAGTTCTTCTTTGGATAAAACATCATCACTCATATTGTGCTCCCTTTAAATGTGTTGAAAGTCTTATTCATAGTGGATGTATCCCCAAGCACGAAAAAGAAATCCCTCCCATACGCATAGCTCCCAGAAATAAAAATAAACCACCCTAGTTCATAATACCCTCATACCTTCACCCACTATTTTGGTTTTTCATGTTGTAGTATGGCCCAACTGGGAAAAACAACAAACACTTTCTATAACTTCAAAATTACATTTTGATTTGGTTTTATTTATTTCATAAGTATCTTATATATTATACTTTTGTCAGTATAAATTACCCAATTTATGTCAAAAATGTATCCTACAGCCCATCATCAAAGGGTGTACAAAATCAAGCCTCAATCCAACACCAAAAAGACACTCCACACAGTCAAACGAAGCACATAATGAGCCCTGAAGGATTATCCAAGGAAGCACCTAGGGGGTAAAGTGAACATCACCCCCCAAAGTAAAGCATTTATATGCCATGAAAACTGCTCGTCCAAAGGAGCAATCAGTAGATCATAGTCAAAGGCTCAAAAAAAATTGAATCTTTTCTAAGAAAGATGAGTAAGGCACAGTAGTTATGTTGAATAACATAACATAAAATAACATGATGGTATCGCTCCCAATAGACTCTCCATCCAACATCTCAATATAGGAGAGTCTTCCCATATCAAGTTAATGTGCTTCCTTGGATAAAACATTAGCACTCATATTGTGCTCCCTTTAAATGTGTTGAAATTCTTCTTCATAATGGATGTATCCCCAAGCGCGAAAAAGAAATCCCTCCCATACTCATAGCTCCCAAAAACAAAAATAAACCACCCTAGTTCACAATACCTTCATACCTTCATCCACTATTTTGGTTTTTCATGTTGTAGTATAGCCTTTGACAATGGCATAGGACATAAGAACCACGAGATGGTCTTTATCTAGCATCCTCTATGTGTCAAAATTTGAAATGATCACCATATTACACTCATATGACAAATCGTTTTCAAGAAAGGGTTTATTTAGGATGATATTCTCTATGATGTTCTCTATGTTGACGATGATGGCCATAAAGACAATGATCATAATAATCATGCCAACTATGATGACAACGATAATTAATAAAAATTAAAAAAACAACAAACAATTAAACCTATCCATCTTACCTTCCCTTTGTCACAACAACAAAATTTTACATCTTTCACTTACCTCACCCACGAACTAGGCCCAAGTTCACAAAGGAGTTTTCAAGGTTGCATACGAGATTTTTTAGTTACCTCACCCATGAACTAGGCCCAAGGTCACAGAAGAGATTCCAAGGTTGAAAAGGATGTAACTCTTGTTCGTTCAGCGAACCCCTTCCTTGACACAACCAGAAAGCTAGCTTGTGAGTGTGGTGAAACCCTTAAGTTGCACCAGACACAGATCAATTTATTGTTTGACTCAATTTTTATAGTACGATTTCTTCCTACAGACCGCTTTTTATTGGGTGTGCATCGGTCTTCATCTCAATTTTAATGGCATCCCATCTTTGGGGGTTTTCTATCCTTAAGGATATCCACCCCCTTCATATCCAAAAGCTATGCATAGGTACATTGGTAGATTGACATCAAGACCCATAAGAAAAGGTGAAGGACACTAAGGCATCGGGAAAAGCATAGGTGTTGGCCTCTAACTCTTTATTTGTCTCGACCCACAGTTCAATCAACAACACAATACCAACATAACACCACAAGACATCAGCCTGATAGATCAATCTCAGTCGACAATGCTAGCGAGGCAGGAGCAGTCTCACCCGAGCTATCTTAATGGGTAACTTCCAGACCCATGTTTTCACAGTTGGCGAGGGATTATAGTCGCTTGGTGCGCAGCCAAGGTGCTCAATAAAGGCAATGGCATGATGGAATCTTTCACTGCATGACCGGGGCGCAATTCTATGTCAACACGCACATGACACAACCATGTCCTTACCCTCAAACAATTGGTGCAACTTGTGTGACACAGCTGATTCCTTGCACTTGATAGACAGTGTGCAACTTATATTTTAACTTTGAATTTTAATCATGAACTCATACATAACATTCCGGTAATGCTTTAAACATGCATTCATTCGCTGATTAATAACATGGTGTCATACATTCAACAGTAACTCATCAATATACAAAAAGAAACTACTTGACATTCACATAAACATTCAATATCAGTCAGTCATTCAACATAGGAATAATGTGGAAACCCATCTAGGAAAAACCACCAAGGTTCTCTTCATCTAGCATGAGAATTGGTGTATAGAAACTTGCGGTCTATGACCTGCAAACTATTCTTAAGATATGTATTTCTGAGTCAATCTTCTTGCTCTCATGATCTCTGGTTTATTCTTATATCTACTCCTATTGATCCACACACAGCCTGGATCGACTCTACTGTAACACCACGGTTTGGACCCCGTGGTATTGAATTTCATATGATGCAAATATTATATTAAATAATGGTGTGGAGCTCAAGCCAAAGGCCCCACCATGAGTTTAGTTTTTTATGTTTCAATGATTAAAATCGATGCTGATGATTTATGTGCTAGCCAGGAACAATATGTTTGAGACATCATGTAAAATGCAAATTAATAAAAATACCACAACTAGCTATGCCCCACAACGTTAAAGATATGGGGGCATGATTTCACAAGGAATAGAGAGGGGGAATGTTTAACATTGAGCCATTGGGGAAAATCCATGTGTCAAAGGAAAACCCATCAAAACTGTCAACCACCCATTTCTTGTATTTTTCCCCAATCATTTATTTCTGCCATAATTTGGTTGAGGTAATTATTGCATGGGAATGGGAAGAGTATGGGAAAAAATTTGAAATGGGCAGAGCACCCATTCTTGAAAAACGTGTTTTGACTTCATGGGAAAGAAAACACCCAAAAATGTATGCCCATTCCCTCATGCATTCACGTTTTCATCTTCCCTCATGTTTTGGGGAGCGGCGGGACATTTTTTATCATCCATCCTTCATTCACTGTGTTGTGTATGCTCATCATCATGGTTCATCCAAACCTACAACAAGAACCATGTATTTTCTCTGTGTAATTTGTTTTGAACCGTTTACCCTTATGCAACAGTCGTGAACCTCACGGGTTGAGCGATTTGTTGTTTTGATAAGAGATTGGGTGGTGGAAATCACTCGATTTTATGAAAGAGTGCTCCTCCAAGCTTTCCCCAGTGTCATCGAGCATCGGTTCATAATTTTGAATGGTGATCTGATTTACCTAAGTCGTGGAAGGTGTTTCCGCAATGTTATCCTCTGTTATAAAGTGAGTGGAGCATGTTTACTATGTTTTACCTTGTGGTTGTTGTGATGTGCACCTTGGTTTGGGTCTGATTTGTATGCAAGAATTAGGGGTGGAAGAGAAGAGGATTGGGCTTGTTAACCTAGTGCTAAGAGGAACCTCATGAAAATATAAGAGTGGCTGGTAAATCCCCACTACATGGCCCTGAATAGCACTAGAAGAGAAGGCATAGCCTGAGGAACTGTGGAGTAGAGAAGGGGGTGCTTCCTTGTGTTGTGGTGCAGTTATTGTGGATACCAGGCTAGATAGATATTGTGTAGGTGTCCCTAGCTCTTGAATGAACCACTAGCTTAGCGTTTCTACCTTTACACAACCTTAGCAACCTGTTAACCCAATTGGATCTTGGATTGGTTGTCTTGTTGTGCACTTGGACTTATGTGTAATCCTTGGCTAGATAGCCTGATAAACCCAACTTTGTTGGCTTGGATAAGTTTTTGTTGTATCCTTGACTATGTGTGAGTCTGCTAGTGTTCCCTTATTCCTTGTGGAAATCATTCCCAGCTCGAGGGTGGAAGTCTTGCTAAGATATTGATGAGCACAATGTAATATGGTTGGGTGGAACGTTGCAACGACTTAAATTGTTGTGGGCTGATTTTCTTTCAAACATAAGTATCTCTGTGTTAATCTCTACATTTTCTTTTGCTTGATGAAATATGATGAACATGTTTAATGTGTTGAATGAATGAATTGCTTCCATTGTATAATTGAAATTGTATGCATCTGTGTATGTTCTCTTTCAATGCATTTTCAAATTACGTTAAGGGTATTATATTTCTTGGATTTGTGATGGCCTGAATGACCAAATATATCCAAGAATTCTACTAACAGGTTAAATTTCCTGACAGAAATATTCTTTCTGCAACTTGCGGGATGCGGAAACGTCCTGCTATAAATTCTATTCCTCATAGATTTCCTTCTGCAACTCTCCTTTCTACAACTTATGGGATGCAGCTTCACAATATCTATTTCCACAATGGTCTATTCCACATACAGGATGTGGGATTCAGGATCACAATTTCCCTGCAGATCCCCTTCCGTAACTCTCCTTTCTGCAATGGTTTATTCCGCATGTGGGATACGGGATGCAGGATGCAAGAGGCGGGATTGTAATCTTCATATTTCCTGATTCCACAAACTCAATCTTTTCGCACCGTTGATTCTTGCGGGTTGATTCTTAGCCATTGATCTATTTCCATATGCAGAACAAATTATGACCATCAATTTCCGTCGTGATCTTTCTCCATCGTTCGATCTCCTATGATATTTTTCTTCATAAATCATCGAATGGATCACTGATAGGGTCAATTTCTCTATTAATGGGAAGTTAGATAATTTATACATAGACTTGAATAGATTGTAGTTCGAGTTGGATGCTCTTGCATTGACAGTGTGGAACTATGTTTGGGTTCTCTCTCTAGTGGACGAGAGTGGACGTGACATCTTCTAACTTTAATATCTATGCACTCAACTGCAAATTACTTCTACTACTAGCGATGTGCACATACGGCTGCAATATCTCCGGTTCAACAACCTTCTACTACTACCAGACTCATCTCTGAGTATTCCTTCCTACAAACCCTAACTTCCTTAACAAATTAAGTGACTTAGCAAATGAACCCTTTTACAGAGTGGGTTCTTCCTATTTATAACTTCTACAAGACCACGCAGGGTCGACTACATACTGTTCATCTGTTATAGGTCATAATCAGCCATAAAAAACAGTTACAAGTTGTCATAGACTGACACAAGGCGCTATTGTCCTGACTTACACATATTCCTTCATACATGCGATGTCCACTGGCTTATACCAAATTTAGCAACCGCGATCTTCCTGACCTGTTGCTTTCTAGACGTTCCCCATTTGCACGCCTGCAATCTCGCTTTTCCTCCGTTGCACGCATGTTCCATCTTTCTACTTCAGTCCCTTTTCTTCCTTCTTGACCTACTTTCCCTTTTTGTCACACGCACACTTTTCCTTCCTTGCTTGTGTTTCGGCTTCTTCCTTGTGCACTTTTCCTTGCCCAAAAGGCCTCTAACAAGCAAATGTGGCTCAAACCGAGCCACTAAGAAAAAAGGGAAGTCTTCGCAAAATTTCCTACCGTAAAACTGTAGTTTCTCCTGACCACTTATGTTTCTGACGTAGGCTCAGGCTGTGCAAGAAGACTAACCTTGTCCTGAAATTCCTTCACCATATGTTTCACTCTAGTAACTTCCATTGTTACCTATTATTCCTATGCGGCCAACTGCTCCACTCGGTTGAAGCTGATATGTTCCAACGGGCCTGCCTCTATTAATTGCATAATGGTTTGAAGTTTCTGCTGCACTGGTTGAATAAGGCTTGTGAGCCACAGTACTTTCGACTGGTGTGATTCCACTTTTGCCTCCCTAGTCTGCTCTTGGTCACAGAAAGCTTGGACTTCTAGCTGTAGTTGTTTGATCTCAGCCATCTTGATAAACTTCTCTTGAAATGGTAGGTTCTTAATCTCTGCCTTTTCTCCAGTTATTTTGTCCTTAGCTTTGTGCACATTTTCCCTTCTCTTTTTTGTAGTCGCATCTTCCAGAAGCGATTCACATATCATGGAAACGGCTTCAATTGCCTTAGTGCAGAATTTCTTTCCTTTACTTATTTTACCAGCATCCTCAGATGCTTCTCCTCTTCGCTCTTTGATCACCTCAAGAGGTGTGCTCGGTACCTACCTAGACTAAACCTCCTCCACCTGCTTCTTTAGTTTTGGTGCGATCTGTGACAGCTGAGCAACATTATCTGTCAAATATTCATCTTCCTATCCCTCTTCTGGAGGGAATTCTGTGAATGCACTTTTAATGATTTCAGACAATGTACACGAGTTTTCTCACGCGCCTCAATTTCTTGTTCTTTCTCCTTCAGAAGGGCCTTGTGCTGCTTCGCCTTCCTTTATTGTTTTGTTGCCCGATAGGCAACATCATTCTCCCATAGCCATATTTTTGTCGTAGCTACCTGTTGTATCTCATAGACTTCTCCCAATGAAATCTTGGATAATTCTATCTACAATGTGGTAAATTCCTTGACCACATCATGAAATGCACCTGTTACCATCCCTGTCTCCATTACACGCCCACTTATTTGTACTTTAATTGGTGGCACTAGCTTTGTTGTTACAACAGGAACGTTGGGATCCACGCCATATGTCTCGGCCTCAATAGTGGTTTTGACATCGTTAATGGAATATATAAGGTTATTCAAGTGCTCAAAAACTTGACCAACCAAGTTTACCTACTACATCTTTAGCACCTCAAGGATTTTCTTGGCGACCTCAACTATGACTCCTACTAGCTCTTGAACATCGTCCTTTATCAACATGTTTGTGTTGGTCGCTCTGTCAGATTTTCTTTTCTTGTGCAGTGGTCTGTGCTATTGTTGTTGTTCTTTCCATGGATTATGGGTCTCCTCATCAGTTGGCATCTGCTCTTCATCGCTTCGATGGGAGACACCATCACCACTATTATCATCTTTTTCTTCTTGTGACTAGTTGTCTTGACCATCGCCTTCATTGTTTCCTTGAACATTTCCTTGGCCCATTCCAGCATCATCGCCCACGCCATCATTTCCACCTTGGTTAGCTGGTGGGTATTCTTGGTTTCTCTTTAGGCAGCGGCGCCGCCAGTGGGCCGCACCATTCCTCGGGTCATCCTGCGACAATGGCATCCACATCATCATCACTGATCATGAACCTTTCCTGGTGTGTTTTGCTTGGTCAGGTCATTCCTTGTTTCCAGGATCATGTTATGTGCACCCACCTAGAAATTTATGAAGTCGGCATACCTGTGCACTGTTGAATCATGGACTCGGTGGGATCACCTGAGAACATTACACAGCGCCTCAGCATGCAGAAAAGACTCGATGTTACTATCGTTATAGCAGATCTTTTTTTTTTTATCCTCCCACAGGTTCTGGTACTTTGCGCCATGGAAAGGTAATGGGACATCCATTTGTATATAATCTAGTGGATTGGCCCACAAGGTGAACAATATTAGGATGAGCAGCCAAGAGTACTGAGATTTTCACTTGGGGTCCTCCTAGTCCTGCACTACATTGTCTATCAGTCCATTCAATAGGAACTGTGACTAGTTGAAATTCACACATTGTGCACATTGCAATGCAAACTCTACCATTGCAGCGATTCATTCATTTGGTCACATCCTGTACAATAGCTTGCATGACAGGATCCTTGCGACAAACCTCACGACAACATCTTCGATGAGGGGAATCAAGAATCATCTACCTATGCTCTGAAGCTTATAATTCGTTTTCATCTTAGTGGTATCCCTACCTTGGCACAAACACAGCGCGAGGTCTTCTCCTGAATTTGGAAGTCCTATGATCGATGAGATAAGCTTGACATCGACTGGGTATGGTCGATCAAGCCATAGGAACCCTCTATAGAAACATACCAAGAGTTGTTTCACATATGTGTTGGCCTGCAGGCTATGGCCAAAATGCAACATGAAAATCAAGTTCATTAATCATTCCTGGTCGATGCCTGCAACCCACTTCATTGGTTTCACAACCACAAGCCCAGTTGGCATAGTTTGAATCATGACCATGTAGTTTGTTCTTTCCAAAACCTCCTACAGTGGACTGCCAAAATCCTCAAAATTCAACTTGGTGAGACTTGACATTATTCCCATGAGCAGCGGTATGTGCTCAGGGATATGAGGTGCTACTAAAAATGTATTGGCTTTCGTGGGAAGCTCCACTGGCTCCGCCTTGGCTCTCCTCGGTCGGACATAATGGGGGGAGTTTTCATCTTGATCCTCAGCTTGCGGGTCTCTACGGGGTGGGGAGTCCTCCATCAGCTCTTCCTTGAGCACGTCTTCCTCCATTAGCTCTTTCCTAGTGTCATCTGCAAGATCCTTGGCCTTGTGTTTTTTTTTACAATGGTGGCCTAGACGAATCTCTAGCTACTCTCTCCCCAGCCTATCTCAGCTCCACGACAAGTCGTGGAGGTGCAGCTGGTGGGTTTTGAACAGGTTTTAGCACCACACCCGAACCAAGAGGTTGAATAGGGCCTAAAACATGAGGTCAAACAAGGCCCAAACCAGGAGGTCGAACAAAGCCCAGAGCAGGCATAGGAGGCTTCCTCGTCCGTTCCATCAATTCGAGTTCTAGTTCTTGTTTTGTTTGTTGTACTTCAGTTAATTGAATATCTTCCTCAATTAGGCACACTAAGGTGACAGTTACGTCAGATAAATCATTGGCACTATAAATATCAATAACCATGGGTTGTGGCTCTCGCGGAATTACAGGATTCGGCTTTGTAACTATTGGCTCTGGTTCTCTTATGCTCTCTTTGTGTGTGTAAAATACTTTTTAATGTTGAATCCTTGTATTTATACCTATCGATGCGTCTTGCATTCGTCATACGATGGGAGGTTGGGATCTAATCGGTCACATGATCTTCTCAACCGACATGTTTCTTCATTAACTTGGAAACTTGAGTACCGTGATGTACCTGTCTGAATAGTTATGGCAATTATGTCAAGGACGGCTGATGGGACCAAAAAGCGCACCGTCATTCTCCTCATATCTCATCGAATTAATGACGCTTAGCTATCATAACCACCTCAATATTCACCAAATATTTCCACTTTAATGTCGTCCACCCTGTCATTTTTTCTCTTTTTCCTACACTTTCTACCTTTTCCTAAGCTGTGCGCTTTTTCCTGCGCTTTTAGCTGGTTCCGCCATAGACGTGTGACAGAACAGTTTACGTCTTTTCACTTTGTCCCACTTCTTTTTTTTCATGCATGGCATGATTCTAGGTAGGGATGTTATGACCATCATCGTATGGTTTCTGGCGACTGCCATTCACCATACCCACAACATACATACCATCTAGTTTCTTTAATTTTACTGTGCCCACATCAGTGATGTGGGCGATCACATATGGCCCTAGCCAATGTGTCTTTAGTTTACCTGGGTGTTTGAAAAAATTGGTGTCATACAGCAACACGACTACTATGACTTTGAATGATTTGATATGGATATGGAGATCATGCCATGCTTTCTGTCATTGCTTCTCAACTATCTGATGAAATCCTGCGACGAAGCACTCCTCTTCCATCTAAATGAGCTGCGACAACCTATGTTCGATAGCATCCCCATCGGTCATCTCTGTCAGCACAGAAATCCGCAGGCTCGGCACAATGTACTCCATTGGTACAATAGCTTCCTATCCATATACTAGTCTAAATAGAGTGTGCCTTGTCAGTTTCTTGCAAGTTGTGTGATATGCCCATAGCACAGCTAAGAATTTCTGATCCTGGTCATCTCAGTGCACATTGCATACCTTAGTTAATGCATTCTCTAGAATCTTGTTGAAAGATTCGACCGTTCCATTTTCCTAAGGATGATAGGGTGTTGTCTTCTTATGATGGATATGAAACTCTACAGTCATCTCAGCAATCATTTTGTTAAAAAAATGTGTACCTTGGTCACTTAATAGTATTTTTAGACAGGAAAATTTGGTGACTACGTTTTCAAACAAAATATTTTCCACAGTCATAGCAGTACAATATTTAGCAGGCACAACCTCATCCCATCGAGTTAAATAGTTTGTTGCAGTGATAATGTAGCGTACGCCATTTCTCTTTCTTGGTGAAATGATCAGTCCAACAAAATCAAATTCCCACTTGTCGAATGCTTGAACATTTATCTGCAGGACAAGCGGTATCTCATCGTGGCGCGACGGTTTTCCTGTTCTCTAGAAGATATCACAGTTCCTGTAGAAGCTTTAAGTATCCATGTGTATGGTAGTCCACCATAGTCATGCCTGCAATATCTTGCGCACAGTTTCTTTTCCCGTGTAGTGTCCTCCTACGACACCAGCATGTGTTTCGCTCATTACCCAAGGTCGTTCATAAAAAAAACACAGCGACATAGTATTTCATCTATACCCAACTTATATAGATGTCCCGCAATTAATGTGTAATTGACAGCTTTGACAACCAAACATTTCTTCTGATTAGTTGACATTCCTTCAGGTGCATAGCCTTTGCTCAAAAATTGAATGGTTGCGTTAAAATCATGGTTCTGATCATCCATCATGTGGATCGCAAATAGTTGTGCGTCAGGAAAATTATCTTCCAGGCTGGTTGGCTCTTCACCACTTTCTATCCTTGATAGGTGGTTTGGCCCGACGTTTAGTCGATCGAGTTTGAAAACGACCTCAAAATCAAATTCTTTAAAGAGGAGAAGCCATCTGCAGATATTCCCCCCCAACAATTGCTTTTTGACTAGGTATTTCAGCGTTGAATGATCAATATACATCTAAAAATGCCCACCCAACAAATAGTGTCTAAACTTTTGAAATGCATAACCATGGCAAGGCTTTCCTTCTCCATGTAGTTATTTTCTGTTGTTGATAGTTTTCTGCTTGCAAAAGCAATAGGGTGGTCTAGCGCACCCTCTCCTGGTTGTGTCAAGACTATGCTGAGCGCGACAGACAATGCGTCGACATGAACATGGAACTCCCTCTTCCAGTTGGGGAACACAAGTATTGGCGCAGTGGCCATCTTGTTTTTTAATTTGTCCAAGCTTTCCTGGAAATTTGGAGTCCACTGAAACTTTGCATCCTTTTTCAACAATTTCTCCATAGGTGCGGTGATCTCTGCATATCCTCTAATGAACTTTTTGTAGCATCTCATGTGTCCTAGCACTGATCTTAGTTGCATGAATAATGTAGGTGGTGGTAATTCGAGCATAATCACAACTTTTGTTGGGTCGACCAAAATATCATCCCAACACAAGACGTGACCCAACAAAACACCAAATGGTGCAGAAAAAGATACATTTCTTGGAATTGAGCATAATCTGATACTTGCAACAGTGGCCCAGCATCATGCGCAGACTCTCAATATGGTCTCTTACTAGACCAAACACAGTCCAATCATCAAATTAGACGTCAAGAAATTTATGAATAAAATATTTAAAATCATAGACTACTATTCTAGAAAAAAATAGCAGGTGCATTCTTGATTCCAAAGGTCATTACCGTATAGTGGTAGCATGCCCATTCTGTGACGAAGGTCATTTTGTGGTGATCCTCCTTTGAGGTTTTGACTTGATGATAGCCACAGAAGCCATCAGTGAATGAATACATTTCTTTCCCTCCGATGCTTTCAAGCACTTCATTTGTAAACGGTTTTGGGAATGGATAGTGTAAGCATGCATCGTTTAGCTTCCTCAGGTCAACACAAATTCTGAATTCACATGTTGTCTTCTTATCCTAGATTACTATATCGCTGAATCATTCTGATTCCTCAATAGGTTCAATGATTCCTACGTCGAGCATGCGATCCAATTATGTTTTTATCTTTTCTATATACCTTGGATTCAACCAATAGGGTCGCTTCTTACTGGTTTTAGCATCTGGTCGTAGGGGTATTTTCATCTCCCCTATATCTCCTACTATCCCCTTCATCTCCAAAACGTTGGTAGGGAATAGGTCCCGGTACTCATGCAATAAGTCTGTGATCTTTGCTACTGTATCTTCATCCCAATAATATCTTATATTGGTGAACTTCAGTCTTTCTGATGACCCAATGTTTACTTTCTTGATTTTCAATGACTTAAGGAATTGGCCGCTTGAAATACCACTTCCTTCTACTGCACGGGTACCCTATTATTCCGGTATCTTTATGTTAGTTGGATCATCATCTAGGTCTCCAGCTAGATTGTATCAATCCATCCATTCCTGAATGGTCGCACTGCACTGGTGAGAATTGGCCTCTTCAACAGGGATTTCAGTGAACATATTCTCCTTTATCGTTTGAATCGCAGCATCAACTGTGGGTTGCTCATCCGCAAATTCAAATGTGTGTGCGAACTTCTTAGCGAGTCCTTCCCAACCCTAGGTTCCTTGTCGCAATTCCATAGATGCATACCAGGTTCTAGGTGTCATTTCCAATGTATGTATGAAATGATGGACCCATTCTTGTCTCGGGTATTCTGCAAATATCGTGTGACAATGGTTAAGATATTGAACAGGGTTCGCCAGTCCTGAAGACTTATGATTCACAAGGGTGACCTCTTCGTCGAATCTGACTTGCATAAATCTTCTGCACTATGGCCAATCTATTATGGATTGCTTGTGCGCATCCCACCATATAGTGGGTGTAGCTTTGAGCACGTGATCTAGAATAGAAAATAACTATGATTATGTTACAAGTCCTTCAAACCCAGTTAAGAAGCTCACAAGATTAGTTAAACCCTCATAGGTGGGTATCTCTTTTAACTCATTCTCCACCTGTCGCACAGACCTTGTAACTCTTATGCACCTCCTCATAGAGACCTCATGTAGTCTGTTTTTCCAATTCTCCAAGGCCTCCCCTGAGTCGGATGTGTAGGAACTAGCACTCTTCTAGCTTAGGTTTCCATCTGTTGTTGGATTGATGCAGTCTTCTTGCATGGAAGTGACATTGTAGATATGGTTGAGATAGTTAACCTATCCCTCATTGTAGACAGGCTCAATGTATCTTTGTCCCTCTAATGAGAGAATATTTTTCTTGAAGTTTATAATGGCCTGGTTTTCTATGGCCCAATCTATCCCTAGCAGCATGGGGTATGGATTCGTGTCATCAACAATGTTAATGACTTCTAAGTCCGCGAATGTGCACAACCCTTCAATTTCAACAAGAACCTAACTCAACCGGCCAATGGGTAGGACCTTCACCTGATCTACAAGTCACAACTAGACTGGGGACCAGTCCAAACATGGATTTCCCATACTTTCCCAAGTTTGTCACGTCAAAATATTGACATCAAATCCTAGGTCTAAGATGATGTATGTTATCAGGAACATATCACCTTCTGCGGATAGAAGTTGTTTCTATGGTCTGAATGGTTCAGATCCAGAACAAATGAGTGAATAACCCAGTTGAAGACCTTTCCTGAACGTTATAGACACCTGGAATGTAACTCTAATGAAGGACCTGTATACCTATAAAACATATCAAACATACAAAGACATCAAAGCTACCAGAAAATCATCTACACATCCATATTAGTGACTAAGGAATCCAATAACATATATCTGATTTTAACGCAACAAACATGTGAAACGGAAATCAACCTTACATTAGAAAATAAATGAAAGAGCTTACAACCATGTGCCTTAGTGCCGATACACTCCTTCATAAGACTAGCACCTTGTCCCTGATAGCTCCAACATGCTCCACAATTGCTCTCTGATGGATTAGGCCAGGGTATCAATTCAACAACATAACTCTACTATTCTTCTCTCTCCCTCAACCATGGAGTATGAGCTTATATTTATAGGGCTCAAATGGATAGGATGGTTGAGATATCAGTGGGTGAGGTGGCTACAAGATCCTACAAAGAGGGATCTCGACCTTAACCAATCTAGGTGAGTAGGGATAAGGATAGACATGAGGCTCTTGTTCTAGAAGCCTCGAGAAACCTCCTTTTTTTTAGTTTTTACCAAGGGTACCACTTATACCCCTTTATGACAGAGTAGTGATGGGTAGGAACTATGCGAACAACATAGGTTAAAGGAAGTGGCACCGCCTGGTTCTCACACAACTAGTGCGGTGCTGAACAGGGTATCGCTTATATGCTTGAGGGTAGAAGCAGTGCTGCAATTTTGTATGTTGGAATCGACACCTAGAGCAGGATTCTCTTCAAGTTTGGGATTTGAGGGAAAATGCCTGTGTTAGGGATCCTATCACATGCTGGTGACATATTTTGAGTGTAACAGAATGCCCCCCAAAACATGAGGCTAGAGGGATATGATAGGTGAGAGCTTTGATAGAGCAAGTTATCACTTCAAGGTAAGAGCCAGCTTGATCGGAGAGTGTCATCAAACAGGCATCTGCAATACATCAATACTTTGACTTATGAATACATGTAACCTCATCATGGTTGTCATGAGAGGAATAAACAACCATGGCTACTAGAATACAGTGTAGATCCATGTGATAGAAGACTCAAACTTGGACATAGCTACCAGATATACAACGTAGATCTATGTCATACAGACACAAATTTGAGCATGGCCATGACCATACAAATGTGGATCCATGCTGGTACTTCATACAATATACTCCATCGCAACCTAGGGAGCAAGCTATGAGCACTTAAAAAATACCTAGGGTCTCCGTCTCGTCTTCCACAAAGTACGATTATATCCATGTGATTACAATGTTTTGAAGTCGAACATGGTAGAAACCACTTGATTACCAGTCATTGAGGTGAACCATTAACAAGTGCGAGGGAAACCACCATTGATGTCAATGATTCCCAAGGTACCCCAGTAAAATCTACTAAGTGTGAATATATGTCTTGGTGTCGAACACCCAACAAATTCTTCAGATTAAAGGACAATGATGTGAACCTTTTTTGATAGTGAGATAATCTATCATTAAGGCATATAGATCTCAAGGTACTAAAAAATTTTCTAAGACTATTTCCTGGATGATGATTTGACGTCGACAGGAATAGTCTCGTCGAAGGAGGGCCATGATGAATCCCACATCGACGACATGAAACTTGGAACAAATTTTTGGAATATCGTAGATAATGTAACCATAGGACTGACTCAAAGTACTAACACAAAGGTTGTTTTAACTGCTGATCCGGTGGATTATTCATCTTCAAAATTACATTGATCCAACATGGTACAATAGCTATTAATCTATGGTTCAAATAACATAACATATGCTAAACATAGTGCGTGACTAGCCTTAGGGGCCACGCGGTCCGACATAACATCATGTAGCTTGCGCAGCTTGTATGGGTCGCGCAGCTTGCATGGCCCGCACAGCTTGCATGGGCCGCGTAGTTTGTGCACCGTCAAGAGGTAATATAAAATGGGTCGTGGAAAAGCCCACGTGATCACATATACTACGATGTTGCGACATTGGTCATATGCTGCGATGGTCCGACATTGGTCATATGCTGCGATGCTGTGACATTGGTCATATGCTGCGATGCTGCAACATTGGTCATATGCTGCGATGGTCCGACATTGGTCATATGCTACGATGCTGCGACATTGGTTATATGCTGTGACATTGGTCATATGCTGCGATGATGCGACATTGGTGAATTTGGTGGTGACATCAAATGGTTACGTTACATGTGGCATAGCCCGGTTGCAGGTTATTGCAATGTGTTGTGAGTCAACACATGTGCGTGGAGTTAGTTGCGACGTTTCGGGGATATGGAACATCGTGGTAACATAAAGCTTGTGCAGCGATTTGGCGGGATTGCATGGTTCAGTTTAGAGTATGGTTGTAACGATAATAAAGAAGATAACAGCTGTGATGATAAAGATGAGTCGAACCCGTTACTTATCCAAAACGTTAAATAGAGGGTTTTCTGGCCACATTAAGGAGACGAAGGAAGAGATTCAGATTGTGTTAGAGCGCAGGGCTTCGTTTTTTATGTTATGAGAAACTTGGGGAGTTGCTGTGAAGTGCGCAGACATTGTTCTTTTGAAGTCGACATTCTCTGTTATAATTTAGCTTTGTTTTCCTTTCGAGGGCTAATTGTAAATTTCTAGAAGAGAGGTCTTGAAGACTTTGTACATCATTCTGCTTGCAGTTGCTGAAGTTGATTCCAGAACCATTTTGTACCATCTTAAAGAGATTAATTGGATCGGTACCCATTGGAGAGGGACCCGGAGACGTAGCCTAGTGGAGGGGGTAAACTCTGTTATCAACTTCTATTTGTGACTCTTGTTTCAGTGTTTCTCATTTATGTTTCAGTTTTGCTATTTCATTTCCTGTTTAGTTTGTTGTTATATCAGATTTCAGCATTTAATTAACTGTTAAAGCTATTTGATGAATTCAATAATTGATTAACGCATTCATTAAACTTTTTAATGCACATAAGTTGAGATCCGACAGATCATATTATGGTATCAGAGCAGGTTAACTGCTGGTGCAAGTTTGTGAATGCTTACCAGGTCCAGGTTAAAGCATGGTGAAGGAGAATTAATCGAAGGAGATCCTGAGATCGGCTCGAGGAGAACATTCTCAAGAACCATGTCTTCTCCACGAGGGGAAGAAGAAGGACATATAGAACGGGAAAAACCTGTTATTTCAGAAACTAAGTTTTTGGAGGCTTTTATGAGCATGAAAGCCATGATGGAAATTCTACTCGATGAGTGAGCAGAAAGGAAGAAGAAAGAAGAAGGATCTTCATCCAAAGATGTAGAAGTGAAGAAGGAAGAAAAGGGTAAAGGAGGAGGAGGTGATGGTGATCCTCCTGAAACTAATCAAACTTTCTCTTCTTTTCATACTTCTCATTCAAATAATGCAAATCCTAATATGCCTTATTTCAAATTGGATGTGAAATTTGAATTGCCAATTTATAATGGAGATTTAGATGCTAAAAAGTTAGACAATTGGATCAAGCAGCTTGAAGTATATTGCAGGGTGTAGGGCATTAATGATGACCCTTCCAGGATTCAATTGGACACTTGGTATGGCTCTTACTTGGTGGGAGAGAAAGATTCAGTAAGATCTTCGAAAGAATGGTAAAATTATTTCAGTTTGGAATGAATTCATCGAAGTATTAAGGAAGCAATTTTATCCTTTAGGCCATATTCAGCAATTAACTATGAGTTGGCAAATGTTTAGACAAGCTAAAGGACAAAGCATTCAAGATTATACTCATGAATTTAGAAAGAGGGCTATTGCATTGAATGTTTCATTAGATACACAAGAAACTCTTCTTAAGTACATTGGTGGCATGCATTCTTATTTGAAGCATACTTTGTTGATGTTTAACCCCAGTAATTTGGATGATGTATGTGTTCAAGCTACACATTTAGAAGCTAGGGGTAAACATGCTAATGATACTTTTGTGAAGAAATCGTTTAAATTTGACAGCAAATCAAAAGGTAAAGATACAGGGAAAAAGAAGATGGCTACTGTTAAGCAAGAGGGTGAAAATCCTACATGTTCGCATTGTCAGAAGGGACATGATGTCTCTATGTGTTGGAAACTTCATCCGGAGTTAAGGCCAAAGAAGTACGAAGGAAACAAAGATAAAGGAAAAGAAAACGCTACTGCAACAGTTATTCAAGACTTGGGATCCGACTCAGGTGATGAAATAAAGGTTACAGTTGTCAGAATCCAGGCTAAGAATAAAAGTATCTCACTTCCCATTGATGCAAAATCAAGTTCTAGTGCAAGTACAAATCTGCCATCTACTTCTAAGCAAAATGATAAAAATACTGAGTGCAATGTTTCATGTTCGTGTCATTGCAAATCACACAAAGATTGATACATTGTTTGATAGTGGTTCACAAGTGAATATGATATCAGAAGAAGTGGTTAAGAAATTGAATTTAGTTACTATGCCTCATGAAAAACCCTATCCTCTTGGTTGGGTTACTAATGATACATGATTGCAAGTTACAAAGAAATGTGTTTTGAAATTTGCAATCACTGAAAAGTTTATGGATGAGGTAGAACTAGATGTAGTACTACTTGACATTTGTGGAATAGTACTTGGGAGTCCATATTTGTATGACCGGAAATCAATATTTTATAGAGAGCAGAATAAGTATCATCTTTTTAAAGATGGTGTGGAATATATTGTACGAGCACATAAGATAAGAACAAACCTAGTAATAGTTTCTGCAGGACAAATGAAGAGGCTGGTAAATTCTAGTAAGAATTTTGTGTTAATGATGGTTAAGATGAAAAATGATGAGATCTCTAAATATTTTAAGGGATGTGATCCTAAACATAAATCTGAACTGATTGAAATCATTTCTAAGTATGATGATTTGTTTCAAGATCCGAAGGGGTTGCCACCAAAGAGAGAGATTCAACATGAGATGCATTTGCAACAGGATGTGCCACTCCTGAACATAGCCATGTACCGGATGTTTGTAATGCAGAACGAGGAAATCAAGAAGCAGGTTCAGGAGCTGATTGAGAAAGGGGTCATCCGGCCAAGTACTTCTCCTTGTGGCTCTCCTATAGTCTTGGTTCCGAAGAAGGATGAGTCTTGGAGGATGTGCATTGACTATAGGGCCCTTAACAAAATCACCATTAAAAACAGGTATCCTCTTCCTCGCATTGATGATTTGCTTGATCAGTTGAAACATGCAACTTACTTTACAAAATTAGATCTGCGTAGTGGGTATCATCAAATCCGGGTTGCTGAAAATGATGCCTGGAAAACAGCGTTTAAAACAAAACAGGGTTTGTATGAATGGCTTATGATGCCTTTCGGGCTCTGTAACGCACCTACTACTTTCATGCGGGTCATGAATGATGTCTTTCGACCATTCATTGATGATTTTGTAATTGTATATCTGGATGATATCCTAGTGTTTAGCAAAACCTGGGAGGAACACCTTGAACATGTGAAAAAAGTTTTAGATGTACTAAGGAAGGAGAAGCTTTATGTAAAAATGTCTAAATGTGAGTTTGCTAAAACTTCTTTAGTATATCTGGGCCATATTATTGGTGGAGGCCACCTGCGAGTGGGCCCAGCCAAGGTTGTTGTCATTGTAAACTAGCCACAGCCTAACACCGTTACTAAAATCAGAATTTTTCTGGGTGTGGTTCAGTATTGGAGGAAATTCATTTCTGGGTTTTCCTCCATTGCTACGCCATTACATGCATTGACAAGCATCAAAGAGATTTTCTAGTGGGGAGGCAAGCATCAGAGAGCCTTCGACACTTTGAAGGAAAGGATTAGCACAGCACCAGTTCTGACGTTGCCAGATTTGCAGCAGCCATTTGAGATCGAAACAGATGCCAGCGGGTTTGCCATGGGATCCTTTTTGATGCAAGGGAGGAAGCCAGTCTGTTGCCATTCAAAAATGTTCTCTACTACGATAAGTAACTATCCGACTTATGACAAATAATTATATGCTTTAGTACAGAGTGTGAAGAAGTGGAAACATTATATAATGGGAAAAGAAACAATCATACATACTGATCATCAGCCACTTCAATATCTACAATCTCAAACTAAATTACAACAAAGTAGGCATCTAAGATGGATGGGATTCTTACAACAGTTTCATCTCGTAATTAAGTACAAAAAGGGAATTCACAATAAGGTAGAAGACATTTTATCAAGGCCTCCTACAAATGCTTCAATCATTCTTCAAAACAGTTCATTAACACATGAAAGTTACATTGAACAATATGCAGAAGATAAAGATTTTAAGAAAGTATATGCATCACTAATACATGGTAAATAGGAAGAGAACTATTATGTGCATAATCAACTCTTGTATCATCTCGGTAAACTCTGTATTCCAGAAAAAGAGAGAGTGCATGTGATTCAAGAAGCACATAGTTCATTGATTACAGGACATTTTGGTGCAAGTAAAACATTGTTTGTATTGCAGAATCATTGTTATTGGCCTCAGATGCAAGAAACTATAGCTAAATATATATGAGGATGTGTTGTGTGTGCAACAAGTAAGCCTAGCAATAGGAAATTGGGTTTGTACACACCTCTTCCAGTTTCTTCTTGTCCCTGGGAAAGCATTTCTATGGACTTTGTAGGAGGACTACCTATGTCTAGAAAAGGTCATGATTATCTATATGTTGTTGTGGACAGATTCAGCAAAATGTGTATCTTAATGCCATGTAACAAACAGATCACTGCAGAACAAACAGCTCATCTATTCTTTCAAAATGTTTGGGTACATTTTGGGCTACCCATGTCTATTGTATCTGATCGGGATTCCTGGTTCTTGGGAGAATTCTGGTCAACCTTATGGGAGCTTATGCATACCAGACTTAAGAAAAGTACAACTTTTCATCCACAAACAGATGGGAAAACAGAGGTAGTAAACAGAATAGTGGTTTAGCTGCTCAGGGGATATTGCAATAAACATCCTAAACTTTGGGATGAGCAGTTGCAGTATATACAGCATGCTTACAATCATGCAGTTCATTCTTCCACGAAAAGATCTCCTTTTGAAACTTGTTTTGGTTATTTGCCAAAAACACCAATGGACTTCTCTTTTGGAAAAGATGCAGTGGATGGACATCATGATGCAGATAAAGCTCTAAGATTCATCCAGAGAAACCAAGCGGTGCAGCAAGTAGTTCAAGAACAGTTGGAGAAGATCCAGGCAAAGTACAAAGCCAGGCATGACAAGCATCGGGTTGATCATCAATTTCAGGTTGGTGACAGAGTTTGGTTACATATCACCAAAGAAAGAATGAAAGGTGAAGGTAAAAAGCTTAAGCCTATCAAGTATGGTCCTTTTGAGATCTTGGAAAATATCAGTACAAATGCTTTTCGCTTGAAGTTACCTCCATACATGAAAATCTATTCAGTTGTCAATGTTGAGAATCTTAAATTGTATGAGCCTCCTATGATCATGGATGAGGAAACTAACATATAGATTCCTTCAGTTGATGATATGGCACCTGAATACATGAAAGAGTTGCAGGATGATGTTATTCTTGACAGAAATATAAGGACTTCGTGAAGGGGGAATGTTGAGTACCTTCGTGTGGGGCTTAAAGGCATTCATCATAGCAAGGAAAGATGGATGGAGATTGGAAAAGTGAGGGAGTTGTACCCTCCCTTACTTGCAGAGTGACTCAGGATTTTGGTGGTCCAAAAGCTCTCCAATGGGGAGGAATGATCCGGTGGATTATTCATCTTCAAAATTACACTGATCCAACATGGTACAATAGCTATTAATCTATGGTTCAAAGAACATAACATATGCTAAACATAGTGCGTGACTAGCCTTAGGGGCCGCACGGTTCGACATAACATCGCGCAGCTTGTATGGGCTGCGCAGCTTGCATGGGCCATGCATCTTGTGTAGCTTGCATGGGCCACGCAGCTTGTGTAGTGATAGTATGGGCCACGCAGCTTGCGTAGTGATAGTATGGGCCACGCAGTTTGTGCACCGTTAAAAGGTAATATAAAATGGGTTGTGGCAAAGCCCACGTGGTCACATATGCTGCGATGCTGCAACATTGGTCATATGCTGCGATGGTCCGACATTGGTCATATGCTGCAATGGTGTGACATTGGTCATATGCTGCGACATTGGTCATATGTTGCGATGGTCCGACATTGGTCATATGCTGTGATGCTGCGACATTGGTTATATGTTGCGACATTGGTCATATGCTTCGATGCTACAACATTGGTCATATGTTGCAATGCTGCGACATTGGTGAAGTTGGTGGTGACATCAAATGGTTACGTTACATGTGGCATAGCCCGGTTGCGGGTTATTTCAACGTGTTGTGAGTCAACACATGTGCGTGGAGTTAGTTGCAACGTTTCGGGGATATGGAACGTTGTGGTAACATAACACTTATGCAAGGATTTGGCAGGATTGCATGGTTCAGTTTAGCGTATGGTTGTAATGATAATAAAGAAGATAACAGCTATGATGATAAAGACGAGTCGAACCCATTACTTATCCAAAATTTTAAATAGAGGGTTTTCTGGCCACATTAAGGAGACGGAGGAAGAGATTCAGATTGTGTTAGAGCGCGGGGCTTCATTTTTTCTGTTATGAGAAACTTGGGGAGTTGCTGTGAAGTGCACAGACGCTGTTCTTTTGAAGTCGACATTCTCTGTTATAATTTAGCTTGCTTTGCCTTTCAAGGGCTAATTGTAAATTTCTAGAAGAGAGGTCTTGAAGACTTTATACAGCATTCTGCTTGCAGTTGTTGAAGTTGATTCTAGGACCATTTTGTACCATCTTAAAGAGATTAATTGGATCGGTACCCATTGGAGAGGGACCCAGAGACGTAGCCCAGTGGAGGGGGTGAACTCCATTATCAACTTCTATTTGTGACTCTTGTTTCAGTGTTTCTCATTTCTGTTTCAGTTTTGCTGTTTCATTTCCTGTTTAGTTTGCTATTATATCATATTTCAGCATTAAATTAACTATTAAAGCTATTTGATGAATTCAGCAAACTGATTAACGCATTCATTAAAATTTTTAATGCACATAAGTTGAGATCCGATAGATCAACTGCAGAGGTAAACTTCTTTCTTCCTTTGAACATTGGGTGGCTCGAAAAAAGACTTGGCATCATGACTAGACTGGACAGACACACGATGTGACAGTGGACAATGCATTCTTTTGAAAAACTCAAAGGAGTGACATGACTCATGAAAGTGGATCGACTTGTAAGTCAGCTGAATACCCAATTGACTGAATGATATGTAGACAAGTGCCATGTTCAAAGGTGACAAACAACTGCCATTGGATTTGCCAAATGATTCCCTTCCCTTAATTCCCCCATCATGATTGATGAGTGCCTCTTTTCATTTTTATGAGTTCAAAGAGGGTAACAAAAACTCATTTAAGCTTATCCAAAGACAAGTCCATTCCCATATATTTCACAAACCTGAGAAAGGAGGGGTTCGATCCCAAAAAAGGGTCTCTCAATGTTTAATTTAATGAGTCCAATGAAAGAAAACTCAGTATCATTCATATTTAGAGAGTCTGAACGAAGACAAAAGAAAACTTCAAAGGGTCCTTTTTCGTAAAATAGTATATCCAAACTGAAAAAGAGATAACCTACCATCGGAGAGATGACTCTTCAATTAATTTTACGAGTATGAAGAAGACAAGTACTCGACAATCTTTTCATATTTAGGGAGTCCAAAAAGAGTTTAAAGGAGACTCCATTAGGTCTCTTTTTAATGATGAACAGTTTTACGAGCCTAAAAAGAATAAAAAAAAGACTCAGAACTTTGATACTGAGTTTTGAGAGCGTGACCAAATTATCGAAACAAACACTCGAGGACTTTTTCTGTTTTAAGGAAGTACGAGAAATTCAAAAACAAACTTCCCATAGATTTTTACTGTTTTCATTTCTACTCCTACAAAACTCAATAGCAATGTTAATTTCTCAAAAAATGACTTTTAATGAGTCATATGGATGGATTTTATAATGATAACGATTTTAAAATATTAAAATGACATTAGAAAACCCTAAAATAGCTATAAAAGTCATTTCAAATAGTAAAAATCAAAACATTTCACTATTTACCACTAGTCAAGAGCATTTTGGAGAAACTTTGAATGAGATCTTCAGCTGCTGATTCTGGGAGATTCGACCGTCCGATTTGAGCGCCGTCAGAGCCAGGTAAATGACAAAACCCTAAGCTTTCACTTTTAAGTATTTATTTTTTTATTTTAGGAGGGTTTTTGGCCATTTTAGGCAGGTCCTAAACTTAAAATACGGGCACTGCTCCTACCCCTTGCGAGATAGGCAGTGCACCATGAGAACCACGCTTATAACACTGCGCTCAGGCGGTACCACT
Source organism: Pseudotsuga menziesii (assembly GCA_001517045.1). Classification (NCBI taxonomy): domain Eukaryota; kingdom Viridiplantae; phylum Streptophyta; class Pinopsida; order Pinales; family Pinaceae; genus Pseudotsuga; species Pseudotsuga menziesii. Next base: position 53,096 of record LPNX010518461.1, read on the forward strand.
GCTCTGTGAAAACAAAGCTCAGGCAGTGTCAGTCGTGAGTTGGGAAAAATGTATGGATCGGCAAAAACACAAGATTTTAATTAATTTTGATGATTGGATATGTTTTTAACTATTCCATTAATGGTTTTTGGCAGGTTTCCAGCAGTTGAAAATGGTGATATGGAAGGAACAGAAGAATGATGATGATGATGCCCGTGCTGAAAGAAATGCGCGATGTATAGCCACATTGAGGAACTACAGCCTCCTCAAGTTCTTATGCACACCTAGTATGGTGTCTCATGAGAGATTGCTGGAGTATATACTCCATATGTGGAACCCGGAACAACAATCACTACAACAAATCCTAGAATTAGCATCCCATTTAGCGTCCTTTTTTAGTGTAATTTTTTTTTACATTGAGTGATCAAAATAGACGCTAAATGGGATGCGTCATGGAGAAAACTTAAAGCATCCCAAAAAATGTCTTTTTTTGCTTCCTAAATAACATCCTTTATGGCGTCCAAAATAGAGTCTCTTTTTTTGCTTCCAGAATAGCGTCCAACTTTTCTTCCTAAACAATGTCGAGGTTTGCTTCCAAAACAACATCCAACTTTGCTTCCTAAACAACGTCAAGGTTTGCTTCCTAAATAACATCCTATTTTTCTTCCTTGCGAGTGTCTACTTTTGCTTCTTAAATGACACCCCCATTAGCGCCATATTTGCATCCTTAATAGAACCATGTTAGCATCCAATATTGCATCCATTTTTGCTACCACTTTAGCATCCCATTTTGCACCATGTTTTACTTCTAAATATGTGCCAATTTTTGCTTCCAAATTTGCACCAATTTTGCTTCCTTTTTTGCATCATGTTTTGATACCAAAATGACGCCAAATATTTCTTCTATTGTTGCACCATATTTTGCTTCCTATGTAGTGCCATGTTTTGCATCCAAAGTGACATCTTATTTTTCTACCATATCAACACCATGTTTGTCTTCATCATTAGCGCCATGTGTTGCATCCCTTTTAATGCCTAGTTTCGCATCTCTCATGTTTTGGTCACTAATTTAGTCGTTTTTAGTAATTTTATATACAAGTTTTGGCCATTTTGTTTGGTCACCTATATCTTATTTTTGGCTTGCTAATTTAGTTGTTTTTAACCGATATTATAATATCATTAGGGCATGGAGGAATCAAACCACCAACCTCCTGCTTGTAAGGCAGGCGCTCTTCCATTGAGCTAGAACCCTTTAAGAATTTGGGAACCTAACTTACAGAGTCTTCTATAATGGTAAAAAGGATCAATACACAACTTTGAGTATCTAATGGTCAATAAAGGATGATAGATTGTATTATCTTCAACATGGGATTGATTACGTTCCTTGCTTCTATGTATATCATTTTGCTATGATTGTTAAGTTTCTATCATTACAGTACCAACATCTGTAGCTTGTGAGGCAGAAGTATCACCTTTTTCCTGTGATCTGGTGGTATCATGGGCCTAATCTGATTGAGTGTCATCAACCAGTTGATCCCTCTATAACTAAGAAACAAAATTATCCTCAATTCCTAATTCTATTGTAGTGCCACTCATTCCTCTAAGTTGTTGACTATCATCAACCCAGCTACTCAAACAATTTATTGGTCTCCCACTTCGAAGTGTTCAGTAAATATAATCCAAATGGGACGGATATGAAGTACTTTCAATATTACTCCCTACTACAAACCTATCATTCTCTGCAATCATAGACACATTACATTATATATGTCCTTAAACTATGAATTCTAAAGTTCGAATCTAAGAAAAACAATTTATAATCTAGTAGATGTTCAACAACCAGAAATTTTAAAATACATATTGCTCAACAAAAAACTGATCTAAATGGGGTAGATGGTCTAATGAGAACTTGATGTTGAAATTTCATTCCACAATCATCAGTCCTTCCTTATAAGATTATAGATAGAGGTATTACTTCCCTATCGTTGATTTTGAACTTTTTCAATAGGCATCACATGATATGGATCAAACAGAAAATCACCTTCAGCTCAACCAAGCAAAGTTTGAGATAACAAGAGCTAAGTTTGAGATAAAAGTATGAGGACTCAACCATCCACTTATATTTTGATTTAAAGCAGCTACAATATCTTGTCAAATTTCTAACTCCATAGCTTCCTGAAGCGTACAAGAATCCTCAAGAATATGACAAACAATAGTTGATGCAACACTGTTAAACCCTGAAAATAAGCAACTGGTAGGAAAGATGAGCAAAGAAACCAATCCACCTCTTTCAAGGAAACACATTTCTATGGCATGCACCCTTTTTAGCCTTGCACATAGTTGGAGAAGATCTTGTACAACAGTTGAGGTAAGATTCATCTGAATGAAGTTGCAGACTATGTCAATAATTTTTTTCTATTCTTCAGTAGTTATGGACCCTTCAGGCACGACCAACATGTGCTTTGTATGATTTTGATGAGTAGACTCCAAATTCTCGTTATTCTCAACATCACCATCTTTTTTCTTGGACTGTTTAAATATCATAATATTAGAATCGAATTTTTGCTTCAACTATAGAAAATTATCAACAACTAGTAGCATGGGGATCACATACTTAAAATCTAGAAGGTTGTCATGTTTTGATGGATCCAGGTAAAAACTAGACAAGATATCCAGCAAAACACTAACAAGACCATTGTCAGCAACAATTTCACAAGTTGTATTGTATTAATGTAAAATTAGATCCAAAACATGAGATGGTAGGGAAAACATGCTATTATCCTTTCAAAGATCCCAATTACAATATTTCAGTTGTTCTACAAGAAATAATATAACTTTGGCTCTTGCTTAACCATTGTTTTGAGTGCATGATGTTAGCGGCAAGTCCTTCAAAGGAAAAGCTAGAGATTCCTCAATTCCTATATTTGTGGAGGTCACTGCTCCTTAAGTAAGATGACATGTGGCAAAAGGGAATAGTGGCATTTAGTGTCTTTGGATGGTTTAGTGGACTTCTCTTTGGTTTGGTGCAGTTCTGTTTGCTGGAGTGCTGAAAACTGTTGTTTTTGTTGAATTTAAATTTTTGGATGGGATGCTATTTTCTTCAAATGAGGTCTGATGAGGTTGGAACCCATCTCAAACATCCTGAAACAATTAATAATAATATAAAAAATTTAAGGATTTCCCCTTTCTACCCTTATACACTAAGAATGATATTTTATCATTCAGGGACCACCCCGGAAGCACCTCAAAGACCTTGAGAACATCCTCCTAAGGGCACTTCCTGAAAACTCCCTCTCAGAGCATGCTTTGAGAACAAAGTGTGAGAGGCCAGGGCTCCCCTACAATGTAGCTTCAAAGAGTCCAGACCAAAGTCACAAGAATCGTGAGTCAAATCACGATTTTCTGATTTAAATTGGACTCTGCAGTCAAAAGATCCAATTCAAAACTTTCTGAGTTTTACTTGGGTTCACCACGTTGACTCAGTCATCACAAGTCAAACTCATGACTTAACCCTTGACTAGCAATTTATGGAAGACAACACCCAGGAAAAGGTTTTAAACCCAATTTTCACTGTTTTTCTCATTCTTTTGCTTGATGGAGGTGTTTTCTACTTGCTGGTGTGAAGGGACAGTGATCAAATCATCCACAAAGAGGCTACCTAGACAGGTTTAACTCAGACAGATTTTTATTTGGATTATGGACTCACCTTATGGATGAGAATCGAGATTATCATCATATTATAGATGATATCTATTCATTGTGAAAGTTTGAAGATCTATTGAAGTCTTGTAATATATGAACATGGTTATTTCAAATATCAATGAAAAGTGTTTTTAATTCAAAACATCTGTATATATTTAATTTATAAATGCTGATTTTTTCCTGATCCAATTCAAAACTTTGATTATTTTTTCCTGATCCAATTCAAAACTTTGATTATTTTTCCCTGTCAATTTATTGATGATTCCAAGTCTAGTGGCTGTGGTCCAAATAGAAGAAATTGAAACCGAATAACATTCGGTTCTCTTCTTCTAGTGTCCAGATATAAAATATTGCTAACTAGTTTTACAATGAAATCCAACCTACGGGACAAACATCTGGTATTTTTAGAATAATCCTAACCCACATGTTGAACATCTAATAGCAAACTTAAATCTCGCCATGAGAAGGATCAAAATTTTACATTGGGATTCTGGATAGATAGATCACAGGTGCAGCATAATTTTAGAGGTATTAAACCTTGAAAATCAATTGATGCTGACTAAAGAAATTATAAAAACGCATTATACAAGCCAAGTCATATTTGAAAGAACAAAATTTTAAAAAATAAAAAGATAATGTCTTTTCAGCAATAGAGCAAATGTAATGATATCATGTGGTGAACACCTTGAAGTAAGACACAGAAATAAATAAGTACAAAAATATAATATTCTAATGTTCTCGCCACTTTGTGCTTTTCTTTTTTGAATGCTATCATAAAAGTTGTAACAAAATATAAGCATGTGGAGCCTAACAACTTTGGAATTATTGTGATCTCATCCATTTTTAACTCCAAATAAAATTAAAAGAATTAATGACCAAGAAATAAAAAAAAATTACACACTTGTCGACTCTTAAAGTGTAATTCTATGAATCCAACGTTTTAACCTTTATCTCAACTATTGCATCTAAACATTCACCTTGATCTCTTTCAGCAATTATGATTTCATTTATATTCCTGTCTGCCATCCTCTGATGCCACTTGATTCCTGAAAGAAATTCATAATATCAGACAGTAACTCCCAAAATAAGTGGACATCCCAATTTACATTGACACTCTATGAATACCATATTTTCTTATACACCTAGAATACTACTATTACAAATTCAAACATTCCAAAGAGAGTGAAATAATGGTCGTAAGCTCAAACCATCTCAATCACCTGTGACAATTACAATTGTTGATAAAAAAATGCTTCTATGGTATGAACATATCGACCATTAAATTAAATGCTTGCAAAGTGTACTGAATGCAAAGAGGTGATATTTAGACCAGATAAAAAGGAATTGGACATCCTATTATGTTAACATAGACTTGTGATATCCACTTGGTGCAGATTGTAAAGATGTCAATTTGTTGTAGTTGTTCAACTTGGAAGTTGGAACACAAGCAAACAAGCATCATAAATCTTTTAAGATATTTTATGCTCTGCTTTGCATGCATCAACTTTTCTGAATTCATGCTCAGTGGAACAGTTAAAGGGAGATTTGTTGGATTTTGATTTCATCTTGTAGAATGTGATATATGTCTATGCAAAATTAGCAAGATACATGCTATTGGTTTGGAGTATTTGGATTTCCATTGAGTTAAGAAGCCTTTATATGGACTTTCTCACACACATATATGCTCATCATACCTTGAAAAGTAGAATGCAAGAGTACTTTGTGAATACAAGGGGTTACAAGTAGATGAATAAATTGATAACGAAAAAGATGTAAGTTACGGCTCCATAAAATTTATGTTCAAACCACTTGCAAGAACCATCCCTTTGTCTTTGCCTGTGTTATCTATATTTGCATTGTGTGCAAATTATAAACATCTGAAATAATCAGAATTTTAAAAAATCAGAACTCACTTTATAATTTAAGGCTTTCTTTTTCTCACGCAAAAACAAGAGAGACCCTCATGCTTTGCTACTCCACACTGAAAAGTGAAACCCAGTCACAAAAGAACTAAATTTGAAATTCTGAAATAGACCATACCTCTAACTTAGTTTTTCTTAACAAGGAATAACGAAAGTTTATTGTTGAAAATAGGATGTATTAACAAATATCACATAGACAACATTTGTAAGACAAATCAATGCAATAGGAGCACTGCATTATCCATATCCATCAACTGCGGGACTAAACATTTACTATATTATACCATAAACAATTGGGCTCCACATTTATCATTTTTTCCAATTTTTTCGAGGCCAATAGTAATTGGACGGTAATCTTGAATTCGAGACTTCTAGTAGAAAAAGGATGTTCACGATAAATGCTTACAATAGTGGGATTAAATCAGCAAGACAATGTTGGTTTCAAACATTTACCAGTTGGAATGAGCGTTTACCATTTTCACATGGACCAGTTGCGACAGTTGATATAGGTTTCACGATATAGACCAACTTGTCTGCACCTTCCTTCTTAAAAGTGTTGTGAGATCAATTTTGGGTATTAAACTTAAGGATGATAAACAATAAGTTTCCTGAAGTTATAATGGTTGGTTAGAATAATATCACTTCTGATCTCATGGACAAGGAAATGTATTTATCTTTAGAGCAGTACCAGCACTTACGACTGTGACACTGAGTTCCAGCAAAAACACTGCAGTTGAACAATATGACACAATAATAACCAATTTTCAGTTGGGCACAGCCAAATGGAGAAAATATAGATGCAAAGGGGTTGCACTTTAATGTTTCATATAGTAAATTATATTCCATACTTACCTTCCATGCTGGTAGGGAAGTATACTCTTCTAGTGATAAAGTTCTTAAAAAACAGTATCCATAGTGGCAAACTTACCATGATTTATTTTAATTGAAGAAAACAATAGATAAAAAACAAACATGCAAGCAGAGGAAAAAAGTCTAGTAAATTGAGGTAAAAAGCGTGAAGAATATTAAAATCGTTGAAGTTCTTGCAAACGTCTACCCAAAAATTGCAGAAAATTTGATTTAAACATAGAGATTTAATATCTATGCATAAAAAATAACCATAGAAGAAAGTGTTGGAATATCTTTCAGAAGTGGTGTGTTTAGGACTAGTAGATGGTGGCTAGTACTTAGTATTAAAGTTTTAGTGTATTGTCATTGATGGCAATCTTCTATAAAAAGAAGGGGAACTGATGTCAAACGGATGTGGCAATCTACTGAAAAAGAGGCAGGCACGCAGGCCAAGATGTTGCCATTCTGTCAAACTTTGCAACACATGGAACGAATGGACTTTATTAACAGAAGCAACAGTGAGCTTCAGATAGACAACGAGGTCCACGAGATCATTAGATCTATCGGCGTCGAACACTCTATGAATTGGATGGTTAGCGCATTACGCAGCCGCAATGGCGGGAGACGGAAAGACTATGGGCTCCGCGGCAAACCAAACTCTTAATCGGAAGTCGAAAGATATTTACATCGGAAGCTGAATGACTTTCCCAGCCGCAATGGCGGAAAAGGAAAGGTTAAAGACACGCGACTAAAATACTGATAAGCATCGACAGTCGGAGCGCTTTTGACTTCGGACGCTTAGTTTCTTTGGGAGCCGCAACGGCGGAAGAAACAAAGACAAGTCATCCAAAGCAATCGGAATATGGAAGATATTTAAATCGGAAGTTGAATGACTTTCCCAGCCGCAACAACGGAAAAGGAAAGGTTAAAGACACGTGCGACTAAAAGACTGATAAGCATCGGTAGTCGGAGCGCTTTGGACTTCGGATGCTTAGTTGCTTTGAGAGCCACAACGGCGGAAGCAAGAAAGACAAGTCATCCCACCATAGGCAAAGCCATTCTGTCAAACTTTGAAGAATAGGATCGTCGGCATGATAGCGAATAGCAGAATAGCGGAATCAAGATATTATCGCCGGCATGATAGCAAAATCAGGAGCCGCAATGGCGGAAGGATAGTGTCTTTCTCATCCGCAACAGTGGAAGCCCACAACTCAACAATCAGCTAACTAAGGCAAATACATCGGAGAAGAATACCGAGACTGAAGCCGATTATCTTTCATCAATGATGGAGGTATAAGAAAATAAACTTTCGATGAATTTAAACAAGCAGCGGCTCAACTCCAGCATTGGACAATGTCTTTCTGAAGAATTATGAGATGTCTATCATTCAAGCAATTGATGACCAAAACCGCAGAAGGTGATGAATAGCACAGATGGCTTAAAGAGCAGAGGAAGTCTCCATATTCGGAATCGAGCCCAGGGATCTTTGAACTGGAAGTAGTGGAACATGAAGAGTCTAGCACAGTATTGATTTGATGAGGAGCCAATGGGATCATAGAATTAGAGAATGACTATTTGTGGAATGCAGAGAGTCAGGAAAGCTGGGTATTCGAAGGTTCTTTCAGTTAGATATCTTGAGAATCTATGGTATTCGTGGAATGTGAATCGTTTTTGTATAGATCAGCGTTCGAGATGTTGAGAGCCTTGACAGTTAGAAATCTATGAATGGTTTCTCAGTTGCAATTAGATGGTACATGAAGAGTCTGAAGCATGGGTTGCATTCCTTAAAGAGAATTCTGAAGCATTTGCTAAATTCAAGATATTTAAAGCCCTGACTGAAAATCAGACTAGAAGAAAGATTCAAGCTATCAGATCTGATGGAGGAGGATAATTCAGTTCAAGACAGTTTAAAGAATTCTGTGATGAGCATGGCATCAGGAAAGAATATACAATGGCTGGAACTCCTCAGCAAATGGAGTGGTAGAAAGACAAAACAGAACAGTCCAACAGATGGCTAGATCAATAATGAAGGAAAGGGATATTTCTCAAGGCTTCTGGGTGGAAGCTATCCATACATCTGTGTACATTCTTAACAAAGCTCATTTGAGACCAAACAGTGACAAAACACCATATCATTTATGGTTTGGAAGACCTGCAACCATTAAACATTTCAGAGTTTTTGGGAGTAAATGCTATATCAAGAATAATGATGAAAATTTGGGCAAGTATGATGACAGAGCAGATGAAGGAATCTTTTTAGGATATGCTACAGAAAGCAAAGGCTATAGGTGTTATAACAAGAGGCTACATAAAATAGTAGATTGCATAGATGTGAAAGTAAATGAATATTGTCATGGAAATATCAGTCAAAGGAATGATGAAGATTCATGTTTGGAAGATACAAATGAAGAGACAGAAGAACAGGTCCAAGAATCCCAGAAGGAAGAATCTGAATCCTCAGAGTATGAGGAAGCTAAACCTGAACAACACACTATACAATCTTCTGCCAGAATGATTAGAAAAAATCACCCTGAAAGCCAAATCATTGGTAATAAGAGTAAAGGTGTTCAGACTAGAAGGAAGATTTTGCAGGAATCTGAATAGTCTCATATTGCTCTTCTCTCTACAATTGAGCCCCAATGTTTTAATGAATCCAGCAAAGACAAAGACTGGGTAGCAGCCATGAATGAAGAGCTGGACCATATTGAAAAGAATAGCACTTGGGAACTTGTTCCTAGACCATCAGACAAGAATGTGATTGGATCCAAATTAAATGAACAAGGACAGATTGTAAGGAATAAAGCAAGACTGGTTTGCAAATTTTATGCTCAGATTGAAGGACAAGACTTCGATGAAACATTTGCTCCAGTGGCAAGAATGGAGGCTATCAGAATGTTTCTATCCTATGCTTGTTACAAACGATTTAGAGTATACTAGATGGATGTCAAGTCAGCATTTCTCAATGGAAATTTAGAAGAAGAAGTGTATGTGGAGCAACCTGAAGGATTTTTACTCACAGATAAATCTGACTATGTATGCAAGATGAAAAAGGCTTTGTATGGGTTGAAGCAAGCACCTAGAGCCTGGTATGCCAGACTAGACAAATATCTACAAGACAAAGGCTTCAAGAAAGGGTCTGTGGACAGCAATTTATATATCAAAACTGAAGGTGATGACTTACTGAGTGTATTGGTTTATGTTGATGATATCATCTTTGGCTGTACTAATAATCTTTATGTTCAGTGGTTTGCTAACTCTATGAAATCTGAGTTGGAAATGTCAATGATTGGTGAGCTGTCATATTTCCTTGGTCTTCAAATCTGTCAAAAGACTGAAGGTATGTTTGTTTCTCAAGAAAAGTATCTAAAGGAGATGTTAAAGAAGTTTCGAATGGAAGACTCCACACCTGTGAGTACACCCATAGTCAGTGGCTGCAAGTTGAGCAAAGATGATTATTCACCTGAAGTGGATCAAAAGATGTACAGGTCTATGATAGGAAGCCTGTTATATATTACTACATCAAGACCTGATATCATGCATGTTGTTGGGATGGTAGGAAGGTTTCAAGCTGATCCTAAACAAAGTCATCTACTAGCTGTGAAACGTATATTCAAATACCTTAAAGAAACGCTCTCTTATGGTCTATGGTATCCCAGAAATCAAAACTTTCAGCTAATAACATATTCAGATGCAGATTAGGCTAATTGTGTAGATGAAAGAAAAAGTACAAGTGGCGGAGCATTCTTCTTAGGAGAGTCTTTGGTTTCCTGGCTAAGTAAAAAGCAAAGTTCCATTTCTTTATCCACTACTGAGGCAGAGTAAATAGCTACTGGTACTTGTTGTACTCAAATTTTATGGATGGTTCAATATCTTGCTGACCTAGACGTAAAGTATTCTGAGCCTATTCCCATTCACTATGACAATACTAGTGCTATCAGTGTTTCCAAGAACCCTGTTCTTCATTCCAAAACTAAACACATTCCCATAAAGTACCATTTCTTGCGCGAATAGGTGGCTACTCAAGCGTTGTTGTTGCATTATATTCCTTCTACTGAACAGATTGCTGACATTTTTACTAAGCCTTTACCCATAGCTCAGTTTGAATATCTGCGTCAGAATCTGGGTGTTCAATCCTTGTCTCAGTAGCTCATGCATTGTGCTAGGGGGAGTCTGCGCTTATTGTATATCTTATTTCTGTTTACAGCATGGAATGGCAGTTCGTTTTCTTAGTGCATCTTGTCAGGGGGAGACTAGTCATCAGACATACCGTATCTACCCAGGTTTATCCTTTGCCCTTGATGACAAAGGGGGAGAAATGTGACCAGTTGAATGAGATATTGCCATCAATGTCAAAGGGGGAGATTGTTGGAATATCTTTCAGAAGTGGTGTGTTCAGGACTAGTAGATGGTGGCTAGTACTCAGTCTTAAAGTTTTAGTGTATTGTCATTGATGGAAATCTTCTATAAAGAGAAGGGGAACTGATGTCAAATGGATGTGGCAATCTACTGAAAAAGAGGCAGGCACACAGGCCAAGATGTTGCCATTTTGTCAAACTTTGTAGCACATGGAATGAATGGACTTTATTAACAGCAGCAACGGCGAGCTTCAGACAGACAATGAGGTCCACAAGATCATTAGATCTATCGGCGTCGAAAACTCTATGAATCGGATGGTTAGCACATTACGCAGCCACAATGGCAGGAGACGGAAATACTATGGGCTCCGCGGCAAACCAAAATCTTAATAGGAAGTCGAAATATATTTACATCGGAAGCTGAATGAATTTCCTAGCCGCAACGGCGAAAAAGGAAAGGTTAAAGACATGTGACTAAAAGACTGATAAGCATCGGCAGTCAGAGCGCTTTTGACTTCGGACGCTTAGTTTCTTTGGGAGCCGCAACGGCGGAAGCAACAAAGACAAGTCATCCAAAGCAATCGAAAGACGGAAGATATTTACATCGGAAGCTGAATGACTTTCCCAGCCGCAACGATGGAAAAGGAAAGGTTAAAGACACATGCGACTAAAAGAATCATAAGCATCGGCAGTCGAAGCACTTTGGACTTCGGACGCTTAGTTTCTTTGAGAGCCACAATGGCTGAAGCAATAAAGACAAGTCATCCCACCATAGGCAAAGTCATTATGTCAAACTTTGCAGAATAGCATCGTCGGCATGATAGCGAATAGCAGAATCAGGATATTATCATCGGCATGATAGCAAAATCAGGAGCCGCAACGGCGGAAGGATAGTGTCTTTCTTATCCGCAACAGCGGAAGTCCACAACTCAACAATCAGCTGACTAAGGCAAATACATCGGAGAAGAATACCGAGACTGAAGCCGATTATCTTTCCGCAACGATGGGGGTATAAGCAAATAAACTTCCGATGAATTTAAACAAGCAGCGGCTCAACTCCAGCATTGGACAAGGTCTTTCTGAAGAATCATGAGATGTCTATCATTCAAGCAATTGATGACCAAAACCGCAGAAGGTGATGAATAGCACAGATGGCTTAAAGAGCAGAGGAAGTCTCCATATTCAGAATCGAGCCTAGGGCTCTTTGAACTAGAAGCAGTGGAACGTGAAGATTCTAGCACAGTATTGATTTGATGAGGAGCCAATGGGATCAGAGAATTAGAGAATGACTATTCATGGAATGAAGAGAGTCAGGAAAGCTGGGTATTCGAAGGGTCTTTCAGTTAGAGATCTTGAGAATCTATGGTATTCGTGGAATGTGAATCATTTTTGTACAGATCAGCGTTCGATATGTTGAGAGCCTTGACAGTTAGAAATCTATGAACGGTTTCTCAGTTGCAATTAGATGGTACATGAAGAGTCTGTAACCGTTTCTGTAATGAATGGAGAGAATGAGAACCGACTGAAATTGATGTATATATATTGTAGCAAGAAAAAAATGTGATGAGCTATTTTTGAGGAGAGTAATGGTGTGTAGAGTATTAAGAGATCAGTACTGTAAACTGATAGTGAATGAGCAGAGCAGCAGAGTAGAGGAACTGAAGAATGTGCTGAACAGTTGAATAGAACAGAGGAACAAAGAGCCGATGTTGAACAGAGAAGGGTGGTTTGGTAAGCAAAGACATATCTGTATTGTTGCATTTTGATTCTATTGGAAAGTCTAGCAAATAAGGGAGGTAGGGAGGTGCTAGGTGATACTTTATGTCTTTGTCTGCAAGTGGGTGCTTGTAGATATTGAAGATTGGTGTCTTCACCCAGTTGATGCTGGGTCACAGTGAGAGTTGATGCTCTCAGCAAGTTGGTGCTTGCATTTAGAGGTTGCAGCCTCTTTGAGTCGATGCTCAAATAAGAAGTGATGTATTGCCATTGAAGCCTTTGACATCATAAGAAGAAGAGGTTTTTCCCTTATGGGTTTCCTCATGAAATATCTGTGTATCATATATGTGATTAAATGTTGTGATNCGGCTCTCATGTTTATAACTCTGAATTCATAGCAAAGATTGACTGCCATAAAGTTTATTGATTCTAAGTTAAAAGAAGTATTATTGTAGCAAATATTAACTAACTAATTCACCCCCCCTCTCAGTTATTTTATACCTATAACAGAAAGAGGGATTTCCCAGATCGCTCAAACCCTGACCAAAAAAGTAGTGAGTTGAGAAAATATCACAAGCCCTCACAGAAAACTTGACAAATCTATATTGACGAGAATAATGAATAAACCCGTACTAGGACCCTTAGACCTTGTAACCAATAAAATGAGAAACCTGTCAAACAAGAAAAAATGAAAGGGGAGAAGGAAGAGCATCTTTATGGGGAAGTCACTCTAGAACCCTTAGACCTTGTAACCAATAAAATGAGAAACCTCTCAAACAAGAAAAAATGAAAGGGGAGAAGGAAGAGCATCTAGACAGGGAGACAAGCTGGAGATACTCAATGCAGAAGCTAATGACAAAGTATTGGAGGCAAGGGAAAATGTGATACATCCATTCGAAATGAAACACAATGAAATCATTCAAACAATTTTCCATTTTTTGAATTACTATGTTTCTAAGCCAGCCTACATTTTCCAACACAATGAAATCATTCAAACAATTTTCCAATTTTTTGGTTTACTATGTTTCTAAGCCAGCCTACATTTTCCAAAATCTTGACTGGAGAAGATCATAATGTTTTCAAGTGTTTGGTATCTCTTGATGTTAAGGATTACAAGGCTGTAATCCTCCATCCTAATCCTTATTTTGAAGATACAAAGCTAGTCAAAGCGTTTTCATTCTATGACAATGGAAGCACAAAGATAATTGGCACTATTTTAAAATGGAAAGATGGAATGGATGAGACGAATGGAGTTATACCAAAGAATGGATGAAATGAGTTTTCTTCTCAATAATAAAGTTTATTCACTTCGTTTCGCAAAACCTACAAGGATCCTCTAGATGGAATACATGATGAGGTAGCTGAAATGATTAAGGAAGATCTATGGCAAAGACCTTAAAGGACTTCAATAATGAAGATAATGAAGGTACTAGAAAAAGCATTGATGGCATTAACAAGAATAATGAAGATGAATATGACAATGAGGATGAGGCCTGCTGAAAACAACTCTTGTATAAGGCATTGATTTTGTACTAAGTACTTACTAACAGCAAAAGGTTACCACCACATGAGAAAACTACTCAACACTAAGAAATTAGTGGAGCTACCTAAAAACTAGTTCAGATGCCAGAAAAAGTCTTCCATCTTCTTAAGAAGGTTATCCATGGATGTAGTGTTTGTGGCATACCCTCTGAGAAACCTGTTGTAGTAGCCCATGTGTCCCAAGGTTTACCACAATGTGTGCTCATTTGTTTAGGTTGTCAGGTTTACAATGGCCGCAATCTTGGTTGGGTCCAACAGAACTCCAACCTTGAATAAAATGTGACCCAACAGATTTCCAAACGGTGTGCACAAAAGGAACTTCTTTAGGTTTAGCAATATATATAGTTGTGACACCTTTAAAACATTAGGCGCAATAACACAATATGGTGCTTTAGGAAACTGTAGACAGCCCAGTCATCCAAGCAGACATCCAGGAACTTATGTATGTAATCATAGAAGGCATCTATAACTATCGTCAAGAATATGGCTAGGGAATTATTCAAGACAAAGCACAATACATTAATTAGGAGCCCCGTTCTATGACAAACGTTGTATTCTTCTTGTATTCTTCAACTATCCACTACAATGAGCAGAAGGACGTCTGGAGGTGACTGTGGATTTGGGTGAGGTCTCATGAAAACATAATGAATTTTGTTTTGAAACCAAACATAACCATCATACTTATCTACATTATTCCTAGGGATGCGGATATCCTTGATAGTTTCTTGAATCATCAGCATATACCATCACTAGAATGCAGCATTTGTATCCTCTTGTCATTCCTTATCCGAATTATATTGCCAAATATTTAAATTAGGTGTTGGAAGTGTGTTTGTGACCTCAGTATTGAACTCTCTTCCCTCCAGAGATTTCCTGAAAATAATGGCAAGAATAAAAATTACTTAACTATAATGAAAATCCTTACCATTTTCCTCCACATTTAGACAATCTACTATGAACTCATTCTAAAGGTATATGGCCCATGGCATCTTTATTCCTTGAACACATATTTCTACAGCATGGATGGCTGGGTATTCATCTTTCTAACATTTTCATATCATTTTGCAATCTAATAGCCGAGTTGCAAACCGAACTTTTGGATCATTGATCAATGAAATGATGACTCTGCATGTTCCACGATGCATTCCATATTTATTGTCAATTTATTTAGGATTCACATTATTTGTTGGGATTAAATTAGTTGCATCCTCGTTGAGTCTAGGTAATCCCGATACTTGATGCATGGAATCGGGGTTGATAGGATAGGGTTTGTCCAACTAGAGGTTCCATACAGCTTGCTGACTCAAAATCTGACACACTTAATCACGTTTGAGCTCCATCCAAAATGTGAACATCTGCAAAATAATAATCCGTATTGAAATCAACTTCGGGCCCATGTCTTCTCTATATATTAGTCACTTCCATCCTAGAAATTCCTTGTTTCAGCATAATGATGTGTTATGGAAAGTGTGTTGCATCCTGAATGTTCAAATCCTAAAAATCAATGAATGACGTTTCTAAGTTGCATACTAATTCTCAGAGACCAAACCTGAAATTTCACTATTAAGTAAGTAAATAGCAGCTTCAATTCTTAAAAGATAAGAATTTGGAAGTTTATAATCCACTGAACCCCCCCGCAATTCCCCTGACTCAATCCTTGATTGATGATTTGGAAAAAAAGGGTGTATATTCGACACTTGAAATGGGGATATATCGCGGCCTCATTGTGTGTTGGTATCTCTGTCCCTACAGCGTAAAATAGCAGGATCCGATCTCCAAATAGTATACCACCTGCTCCATTCTTGCCTGGATTACCATCGAAAACTTTGTTGAAGTTTTAGCAAAAGGGGCATGGAGTTTCCATAACAAGATCGTTAGGGTGGCCATATCCAAAACCCCCCAAATACTTCCTTTCAATTGAAAAAACCAATATTTTTCCTGTATGTTGAAGATCCTCTAATATTGCACTGCACGCTCATGGATGCTAAAGACGTACTAGGGTTAATAGATTTGATCAGTGCATTCACCATGTGAGTAGATCATGGAAATATCCTGGTAACATTATCTACATCAAAGGTGGGTTTATGCGGCTTGACATATTTATTCAAAATTGGCAATAGCAACCAGTAATTTATCATAAATCTGATTTGAAACAAATATCCTAGCACACTGTTATCTACCTAACTTTACCCTAAATCAACATGACCTTCACGGAGTTATTTATTTATCTTTCCTTAAATCAAGGTGGCCTCCCTTGGGAAGCCACCTGAAATCAATCTAATCCGCCACAAACAGACTTTAAAGATTTGCTATTCTTTAAGGGGGTGTGATTTACTAACCGCGAAAGAGAAAGTGACATTTCCACGATGGATTCAACAGTTGTAAACCCTGAGGGATATTAGCAGAGGGTTTGATTATATCGTCCTTGACTGCATCAGGGCTCACCAATGCCAGTGATGATGATGGGGATGCATTCCTCGTCATCCCAGAAATGGCGGGCATCTTCGTCCCACCGTTCGCAACATCTTTTCACCGGTATTGTACCTCCAAAGCCGGATCACCCACCTGCAATAATCCCTGATAAACCAACATAAATTCCAGATCAAGATGATTTCAAGGAATGGCTTGTACCAAAAAAAGAAAAACAACACAAGTTTATTACAGAGTCGAGAAAGAATAAGGCTAACAGCTTCTTGAAGAGAAGGAGATGGAAGACGATGAAGAACCTTGAGATAAGGATACCTAGGTGGATTGCATGATAGAAGAATAGGTGAAGAGGGCACTTAAGGGCACAATAAGGGGAACTTGTCAAGATCCAACCATAATAAGAGTAACTAGTCGAGATCCGACCAGTGATCAAATTTGAAGGGTGGGTCTTAATTTCAATTGGAAGGGTATTTATTTTTTGAGCCCTTTGAGAGATGAGTAAAATAAATAATTCTACTTTTTCAATTGACAAGTATATTCTTTCACCAAAAAAATTCAAAAGACAAATATTGTTCCTTCAAATTTTTATAATTTTAAACAATTGAGCACTTCTTAATATCTACATGAAAAAATGATATATTTTCAATATAACTTATTTTGAACACATTAAGTTGTCATATGTGTATCATTAATTTTACAGTTCGGTAACATAACTATTCTATTGTATTTTTTTCCAATTGGAGCACACTTCATTATACCAAAAAAACTACATAGACTATGCCATAACCATATTGGATCATTCACTTGCAATCCAAGCTTGAGAGATGTAAGAATGACAAGGATTGGGCACCTAAGAAAAAATAATACACAACTAAAAAAAACATTTTCATTTTAGAGAGATCCCACTAACATTACACAAATCTAAACCAAGGGCCATAAGGTTTGAAGTGAGCACAGATGGAAGAAATGAGAAGAGGAATCCATGCGTGAGTGCAATGGCTCCCTCACTTGGGATTAATGAGACAAGACTTGTTGTGCATTGGAATGGGTGAAGATGCCAGATGGAGCACATGCCCAATTTATCACCAAATACACATTTTAACTTCAAACATTTGCAGTCTAAATTGAAATTTCTAAGGCAGCCATCTTCTATTTGTGGGGTCCTTATTTTACACTATAATTCCCTTGTCTAACTTGATTGCATCATTAGAAAGTTGATCTGCAACTGAATTGTTGATATGTGTGAGGTGCATAAGTTTCACGTCGTCGAGGCTTTGAAGGTTCCAATTAATACACTCATAATTCTTACATTGTATATTCCCTTCCCTAATTTTTTTCCCCTTTATATGCTTTATGACAAGAAACGAGTTTCTAAAAATTATAATCATGTTGTAGTTGAAGATTCTTCACAATTTTTGTACATGGAAGGAAGGTGTACATTTCATCCTAGTTACTTGTCTCCACACCTATACCCATGAAAATTCCATTTCTTCCTTTCCATCAATATGCAAAAAAACCCTACACTTGCCACCCCCTAGCATTACTTATATTATATTCTATTAACATAAATTCTAATTATAAAAAAAAATAGAATCATTTTTACGAAACACTCCCAAAGTGGGGAGGAAATGAAACATACCTTTTGTTCATTTTAGACATACTGAAGTTCTTTTCGATGTTTCATTTCCCTGGCTTTGAGGGTATGCTAGTACTATATATTTTCATTTCATCAAATAATGTTGACCTACCCAACTTTTTGCTTCACTTCGCTTTGCTTTGATCTCTGCATGTGTTTTTCACGAAGACACACATGCAGGAAGCGACTCTCACTGGTTTTATTTGATGTGTGGCCCGTGTTCAAACTGCCTATGGTGGATTTCCCTCCTCATGCGCTTTCATTCTTATAGTCTTGACTAAGACTCCAAAGCTATTTTTAAATTTCAAACTTCTAAAAAAGGGACAAATAGCAGTGACATTTCATGAATATGTTTCTTAACTCCACTACAAACAAAGGAGGTTAAAAGCTTAACAGAATAATACAAATAAGCAAGATCAGTGAATAACACTGTATGGAAGATAAACCAAATCCAAAATGAAAGATTCATTCAGATGAGCTATTTCTAAGTCCACCTCTTCCCCGACCAAGTTCAGAGACTAATTATATAGTGAAATACAACAGACTAAAAACATAAATCATCATAAAAAAAATACTACTCATAAATCGACAACGCTATTGTTTTTCGAATATCCACTTCCCTTAAATATATGGGGTTACTTTTTATTTTCCCTTTGTTTTCCATGGAAACCCACACTTGACCATGAAGTGAGAAACCCTTCAAAACTTTATGTGACTACGGTGAGAGTTTTACATGTTGTTGGATTGATCGTTTTTACATCCAACATATAGGATGGCCCTATCACATGGTTTACTGGTCTGTTGTGCGACTACAGTGCTAGCTGAGTGGTTTCTCATATTCCTTGATTCAAGGAAGATTTTTTTTTTAACAAATAAGGTATAGAAATGCATGAGGGAATCGGTGGATATATTGTAAAAAGGGACAATGAGGTACAACATTATTTTTCCAAGTTCGGTTACATTGGATATTCATTATTGCTTTTTCAAATCCTTGCTTATCTTAAATATATGGGATTACTCTTCCTTTTCCCTTTGCTTCTCAACAACCAAGTTTTCGTATAACAAGCATACTCTAAAATTGGGTAAGGAAATGAAAAACATAATCAGAGTGGATATATTGTAGAATGGGACAACGAAAGGAGAAACATTATTTTTTTAAGTTGGGTTGTATTGGATATTATCTTGCAAATATTGGCGCTCTTGCTTTTAGGATGCAACTTATAATCTTGTTGTTATTCTTTCAAGATCGTAGAGTCCCTTGTTGTGACCCACAATTCAAAATTACATGGGTGTGTGTTCTTTTGTGGGAGGACTAAAGGCACTGGCAAGTGGAGTCACAACACTTCTTTCGCCATTGCATGAAGATAAGGGAGACTATTATTGTTGTTAAATGTACAACATCTATTAAGTTTTCTTATTCCTTAGATGATATTCCAAAATAATTTAAGATGGTAGGATCACTAAAATAATAACAAGTACAGTCACACAAGAGAAAAAAATATTTATCCTGGGAAACCCTCATGGGGGAGAAATCCCAACAAAACTTCCTCATTATAGAACTCAACCAAAACAACGTAAAACCCAAGACAATTTATTCTCTCTTCTTTCTAGTGCACTTCTTCTTCTCTCTCTTGCAAACTTGCTTGAGTGGATGGCACTGATTATGAAACCCTAAAGACATTCAATTAAAATCCTAACTAATGGTCAAGCAGTTAGTTAATCAGTTCACATTTAGTTAAAGGAGTTAACACTTGGTGAATTAATGGTGTAGTTCTTGTAGGAGATTTTGCCTTAGGTTGAATCATACACTTGCAAAATGGGAACCTTATAGTTGGCGGTTGTATGTCAGCAAGTCACGTGCAAATCCCCTTCAAATGTGAAAGATCGATTAGTCAAAACAGTGTAGTTTTAACACGTGCATGATAATGTGATAAAATTAGAGAAAGATAGTGATTAAGGCTAGGTAATATTGGCACTTACACAATAATTAGGAAGCAGATGCATGGAGAAAAGATGATGTTTGTTATAGTCAACATGCAAGGCGCCTTTGCTCAGTCAAACTAACTATGATATTCTAGGATCAAAATCAGACAGTTCAAGTGCAATTGTGTTTTAGTGCTATGCAAAGCAAGAGAGGGAACACTCCTAATTTAGTCTCAAAGCTTCACACCTTTAGTTAACTAAACAAAAATTCAAGGCTTAGCTACAGTAGTAGTTGTATGCTTATTTAAGAAAGCATGGCACTAGTTAACTGGTTTTCCTACTTTTAGTTAAGGTGATTAGTCTTTGAAAGGTATGCAGGCTAGGTTTGAACTACAGTTAGGAATTAGCTACAGTGGTAGTTAAGGGACTAATCAAATGAGTTCTCATGAACAGTTGCCACTTGAGTTTTCATGTGGTTCAAGACTAAAACACATAAATCTGAGTTTTCTATAGCAGCCTCCATTTATGAGTTTGTGAGAGTGATTTTGGGTAAAATATATTTGGTGATTTATTTTTCTAAACAGTGAACAATCTCTTCAATAAGTTGGGCAAATTATTTGCTATCTGTCATAGCACCTAGTGTGAGTAGAATTAATTCTGCTCCAACTATGGACCTGTTAACAAAAAATTTGCCCCAATGTGTATTTTCTAATGAGGCATTCATTTAGATTAATGAAATTTAAGAGTTTCTCGGTGTGTATATGTCCATACTTTGCTAATGAGGTACCATATCTTACAAGGAGGTTGCTCTTGAATGTTCTGATTAAGTTGATCCAAATACATAGTCTATATGCGTAGTAAATACAACAGTAAGGAAATAGTGACAAACCTCTAATAGAAAACATGAAGAGACATTACAACAATTATAATGTTACCACTATTATGCAAGCCTAGCATGACATACAGGAATTGATGTATAGATTTTATTGGTTCATCTTCAGTACATGAGGCATTGGCATACAAAGAATGATGACAGAAAGGACATAATGAGTGGTCACATCATCTTAATTGACAGTTCATGTTGTTGGCTTATTTATCAAATCAAGGAAGATTCAGGATGATTTCAATCATCATTTCCGAAACGCTTAGTGGAGACATCAGTGAAGCAATGTTGGGAATGATTTGATGATAATTGTGGTCCCTAAAGAAATATATAGGTACTTCAGATCCATGGGGTTCTCTTTTTGGATTCAAACCCTATTTGGGATAGAGATTCAGTTCCGTAGAAGATCTTGTCATAGAATTTGGTACTGTGTCGAATTATCAAGATGGTTTTGCCAGAGCTTTGAAAAGGAAATATGAAGGACAGAAAAGCTATTATAATTCAGGGAGTACATTTAGATCCTAGTATTTTGACTTATGAAAATTCACCTTTCTTTGTAGGACACTTCACTTGTTCATGACATAAGATCAAAGGAAGAAAACACTTCAACAGATTCCCTGGTCACTGAAGCTTATGATTCTCTAGAATCTAAGGTTACAACCATAGTGGCCACATGCCATTACAACACAAAGAAACCTAAAGTTTCAATGAAACAATGGTGAGCAACACACCCATTGATGTTAATTAATGTCAGGGAATTCCTACTTTCCTGAAGATGGTTGATTTTGATCAGAAAGGTCGTCTAGAGCTATGATACATGGGATTGCCCGCCACCCCCTCGCTCCCACTCCTAAAGCTTGCTTCCTTCAAAAGCGAGCTCCCAGTTTTGGGAGCACGCTCCCAAGGTGCTCCCTTCCTTTCCTATACTAAAATCTCCTATACTAGCTTAATCGTTTGATGACAATGTTATGGTACCTCCCTTCTTTGTGAAACTCCTACAAAGGTTTTTATGGTTGATCAATTGATGATAATGTTATAAGTTGTAACTACTAGATGATTGATGTTACATGGTTTAATCCATGCATTCTATAGCTAGTTTAACATCTTACATGTTTTTTAGATATAAATCCATCAAAATATATTAAAATATATACTATACAAAAAATGCTCCTGAAACGGGAGCTTTTGAAAATTTCACATGTCGCTCCCCTCCCACT
Organism: Pseudotsuga menziesii; assembly: GCA_001517045.1. Classification (NCBI taxonomy): domain Eukaryota; kingdom Viridiplantae; phylum Streptophyta; class Pinopsida; order Pinales; family Pinaceae; genus Pseudotsuga; species Pseudotsuga menziesii. The sequence continues at coordinate 75,247 of LPNX010518461.1, forward strand.
CCCCGCTCCCAACAGCATAGTTCTAGAGGAATGGGTGTCTATCAAATCCTTTGATAGTACGTTTACAACTAATGAACAAAAATAGTTTAATAAGCAATTTGAAGACACTTAGATATTAATTTTTCTCATTTGAATCACACAGAAAGACAGTAGTAAATATCTTCGCTGCAAGTTTTCCTCAAAGATTGGTTTGGTTACACAGTATTTTACATTGCACTCAGCAGGGTAACTCAATCAAATACAGGGTGTAATTCCTGTAGTATATGTCTAATAAGAAATATGTAGGGCCTAGTTGCTCTAGTGGATCTTTGGAACTTCAAGTTGTAGTTCTTGTAGCATATTTTTCCTTAGTTTGAATCATACACTTGCAAAAGGGGCACCTTATAGTTGGTGGTTGTATGTCAACAAGTCACATTCAAATCCCCTTCAAATCTAGGAGCTCGATCAGTCAAAACAATGTAGTTTTAACATGTGCATGCTAATGTGATAAAATTAGAGAAAGATAATGATTAAGGCTAGGTAATATTGGCACTTACACAATAGTTCAGGAGCACATGCATGGAGAAAATATGATGTTTGTTATAGTCAACATGCAGGGTGCCTTTACATGCCATGATTACAATCATTTACGTGCCACTATGATAAATCAAGATACAAAAGTACTATCACATGAATCATGATCATTAACATTTAAATTGATCATTATGTCGTACGTTTTCCGAACACAATTCCTAGCTCTAAACCTAGTGCAATTCCTAGCGCGATTCCTTTCGAAATTTCTGGAATTATTCCAAGCACTATACCTGGATCTATACCTGGCACTATGCTGGATGTTTTCTAGGCAGATTTCCTAGCTCTATACTTGGCGCTATGTTGGATGTTTTTCCTGCCAAAACTCATGGCACAATTCCTGTCGCTAACCTTGGATTAATATATGGTGCTATGCTATTCAAGACGTTTTTTTGGAGGCTATTCTTAACGTTATATGGGATTCTTTTTTGGACGTTAATTGAGACGTTAACTTGGATGCTAATTGAGATGATAATTGTGATGCTAATTGGGACACTAATTGGGATTCTAATTAGCATCCAAAATAGTGTCAACTTTTACAAATGGACGCTGATTGGGATGCGAATTGGGACGCTAATTGGGACGTTATTTGGGACGCTAATTGGGACGCTTATTGGGACGCTAATTGGGATGCTAATTAGCATCCAAAATAGTACCAAATTTTAAAAATGGATGCAAATAACCCCATAAAAAATTCCATCCCATGGAAAAGCGTCCACTTTGTCCAAAAAATGATGAAAATTACACTAAAAGTGATAGTGAACGCTAAAAAGGAAGCTAAAAGAGACACTAATCATAGGGTTTTGTTGTAGTAAATACTTTGAGGTGGGGGAACATGTGTTGACCATTAAGGTAGAAGACATATACTTCTTGACTGGATTGTCCAGACGGGGCACCCTGATTTCATTGACTGGTTCCCGTGGAGGGGACGTGACTACTCAGGAGCTGATTGATCGCCACTGCCTTCCCGGTACTAGAACTTCAGGAAAGAAGATTCCCATCAAGGCAGTAGTGGATATTCCTCTTCACGCTCTTCTTTTTACCATGCAGAGGCTAGCTGGGAGCCAAGGGCCTCATCAAGCTTCTAGGGCACATATGTTGTATGCGATAGAGGCTATGGCACCTACAGTTTTCAACTGGGTGGAGGCATTGCTACCGGTATTTAAAGACCAGATAACCAAGACTCGGTAGGGAGAACTAAAATAGTTTGGCTATGGTTCTATCTTAGCCTATTTATTTTTTGAGCGGATCCCTCAGCTGAGACCCCAAGTGGTTTTTACTGAGCTAAGGGCGAGAGACCCTCATATGCTGAGGTGGTTCAGGATCATGGCTCATACAGGATCAGGCGAAGGGAAGGTGAAGTTTGAGTCTCCATTATTCCAATGGCTTAGTGACCAAATCCTCATGGTTGAGGATTATGCTTATGCAGGCATTGATTTCAGCGGTGACCCTAACCTACCACTTCCACCTGGAGGGAAGTGGGGAGACATGGGTAAGAAACAAAACCCTAAGATAGCTATTTGTGTGTTTTGTCCTTTAATGTTTTTTATTTTTTATGTATAGTAACAAGACCTGAAATTTTCATGCAGATGTAGGAGTTGCACGACCTGGGGGATCATCCCCACTGGACAGACGAGTGGGAGCTCGATTTTTTCAATGAGGCGATGACCCTATGGGAGAGCTAGAGGAGAACCTAGAGAGGTTAACTTTGGACATACCTGACGCATCATTGATGATCTCCTGATGCGCTATCAGAGGTACACAGCAGGAGTGCCAAGCCACTTCAGCTGCCTACTTCATAGATTAGTGTGGGATGTTATGTGCTACCATGAGCATCACTAACTCTTACATGATGTATCACTGAAAGATGCCATAGATTTATATTTTTTGTATGATTTTGTGCTTCCTGAAAGCCAGAGTGCTTCAGATGAGGTCTCATGACCTATTTTTGTAAGAACACTTATATATATATATACAGACTTTTGCCTCCGATGTTTATATGCTTCAAATGAAAATTGCATTTACATGAGTTTTATATGTTTTTTACTATTTATTTACAATGTTATTAACCATGTTTAACTTTCATGCTATGAATGAGAAATATACCAATCTAGGATATAATTTTCCAATGAATCAGCAACTGCGCTGTCTGCCCTAGGGATATGCCTATAAGTAATGAATTCAAATGACCTTTCTAATAAATGTACCCTCCGATAGAGACGGAGTAATATAGGGTTTATGATGGTGTAAACCTAGTTTAAATGACAAACCACCAATTGCGAGTCCATGAATACTACCAAGTCACGAATGTCCCAAGATGCAGCCTTAGTCAAAATACCTATGACTGCTTCATACTGGATGATATTGTTGGTAGCAAGACCAATACAAACTGCTCTTGAATTCACAAGATCATGTGCAAGGGAATACATAACCCAAGTAGCTGAGGCAAGGTTTAGGGTATGGCGACAAGCACCATCGGCGAAGCCATAAAAAGCCATCTGATCTGCATAACCAAAACATGGTATAAATATTCTAGACATTAAACTCAAAACCATATTGAAAGTACCAAAACACACTGAGAATTCAAATAATGTACATATATACAAGGTACCATACATGAATGATCTAGGCATAGTACCTCTTCAGGTACAACCCATTGCGAGGTTGCTCGAAGGGGATTCCATCATAATCCATGAGCTCATAGGCCCCTTTTTCTAAAACCTTGGAAATGATAAAAGGACCATACCACATTGATTCAAACTTCCCTTTTCCTATCTTATCATGTCTCTGATCATAAGTCGAGACTAGGTCACCTTCATTAAACACACGAGGTTCGATAGATTTATCGTATTGCGCCTCGACGCATTTCTTATGTGCCTCATTAACCATGGCAGCATCTTGTCTAGTTTCATCAAGGTTGGTTAAGTATAAAAATATTTCTTCCTTGGTAGAAGTATTAGGGAGAATTTCAACGGCAAGTTTCAAAGACGGAATCTGACATTGAATAGGTAGGACAGCTTCTAGTCCATATACTAATTGAAAAGGTGTAAAACCAGTTGCTGTTTTCACTGAAGTTCTATAAGCCCAAAGAGCCGAGAAGAGAGTCTAGTGCCAATTGGATTTGTGATCTCCAACCATCCGATGTAGCATAGTTTTTAAAACTTTGTTAATGGCCTCAACTTGACCATTAGCTTGTGGATAATAGGGGGTTATGTTTTCATGGTGAAAACCCAACTTAGCACTTAACTCTACCATCATCTGATTCTGGAAATGTGATCCATGATCAGTGAAAATAGACTAAGGAACTCCAAACCTAGCTATTACATGGTTAAAAAGGAAGAGGGTGTCAGTCTTACCATCCTCTACATATGTAGGCATAGCCTCAGCCCACTTAGTGAAATAATCCACGGCTACTATGATGTAACCATGCCCCTTGGTTAAGGTAGGCTTACAATGCATGAAATCTATGCCCCATTTGGAGAAAGGGCCAACGACAATGATGGGGTGTAACGGAGTAGGCTGAGTGCACTTTTTCGGGTCAAAGTGTTGATAGGGTGGGAATTTCTTAACAGCCTCATGACAATCTTTAAAAATAGAAGGCCAAAAATAGCCAACATGTAGGATTTTCTAAGCTGTAACCATCCTGGAAAGATGACCGCCACATGCTCCAGAATAGAAATCATTAAGAACTTGTTCATCCTCGTCATGGGTGAGGCATCATCGGAGAATGGTATCTAAACCATGTCTATACAATGTATCATTGAGTATAAGATAGTACTTTGCATGGTGATGAATGCAGCGAAGATCCTCATGAGATATAGTAGGTTGAAAACACTGTGTCTAGAGATAAATGATTAAATCTCCATACCACGGGTCAGCTGTGCTTATTAGGAATAGAAATTCATCCGAAAATGAATAACTGGGCTTAGAATCCATTGAAACACAGGGAATATCACACATCAGCTCGGCAAAAACTAATGACTTCTTTGAAGTAGCTTTGGAAAATTCAAGATCAAACTCCTGTAGGATAACAATCCATCGGGAGTATTTTCCCCCTAGCACCTGACAAGTTAGGATGTAGTGCATAGGGTTTTGTTCTGCGAGTACAGTAGTGTTGCGAAACAGGATGTAGTAACAAAATGTTTGGACAGAAATGATCGTGGCCAATGCTAGCTTCTCCACACGCGGGTATCGAGTTTTGGAATCCAGAATATTCTTACTAGCATAATAAATAACGTGTTCTAGGTCGTTCTGGTCCTCTTGAGCTAACACCATTCCAATAGTAGTAGTAAAGGAAGCAACATACAAGAGAAAATCCTTCAAGTAATCTGGGGGGTGTCTGATGGGTGGATGAGTCAAAGCCTGTTTGAGATTATCTAAGGCTCGTTGGGCCTGGTAATCCCAGACGAATGGAGTGTCCTTCTTAAGGAGTCGCATATAACCATGCGTTTTCTCAGCGAAGTTACAAACAAAACGACGAAGAAAGTTTGCTTTCCCTTGCAAAATTTGGAGTTCAAGTAGGTTGGTTGGGGCAGGTAAAGCGAGTATTGCAGCAATATTTAAGGGATCAATCCGGATACCATCCTTGGAAACTATGAAGCCTGAGAAAGTCATGTCTCAACGCAAAAAAACACATTTGTGTGGTTTCAGCCATATCTCGTAATGGCGACATCTCAGGAAAATGTCTCTAAGATGTCGAGGATTTTATTCCCGTAGCTGTGAGTGCGTAGGGAGATCGTCGAGGTAAGGCTCCACAATATTCTTAATTTCGTGAAAGGCATAGGACATGGCACACTGGAATGTGGCCCCAACGTTCTTAAGGCCAAAAGGTAACTTCTTGTAGGAAAAGGTTCCCCACGGACATATAAATGTCATCTTATGTTGATCGACGAGAAATATCTCAATCTGATTGTAGCCAAAAAATCCATCCATAAATGAGAAGATGACACTCCCAGCATAGTTATTGATAATCTGATCGATGTGTGGAGTCGAAAAGTTGTCCCTGGGACAAGATTTATTCAAATCTCGAAAATCGATGCAGACTCGAATAGTACCCTACTTTTTGTTCATAGGAAAAATATTTGATACCCATTTCGTTATCGGTATAGGATAGATAAATCCTGGCTTCAAAAGTTTTTCAACTTCAGCTTTGATAGCTGCAACCTTTCGCGGTTGGACTTGTCTCAATTTATGCCTAACTAGTCTGGCTATAGGATAGGTTTTGATCTCGTGTACTACAATGGATGAATCTATCCCAGGCATTTCTTCATAAGCCCAAGCAAAAGTATCTCAGAATTCTTTAAAAAGTGCTTTATACTCTTCAGTTTCATCTATTGAAAATTTTTTCCCTATGTGAACATGTTCAATAGTCCCAGACTTGACTGATATGTCGATTGGAACCGTTTTGGTAATGTTGCATAAATTTCCCTCAGACTCTGAATCTTGCAACAAGACAAGTGTTTGCAAATTGTTGACAATATCAGTACCCAAGAGAGATACAAACCCATTATCTAGCGAACTAGTATTGGGTAGGAATGAAGATCTATGATGGTGATACTCCCATACGGATGTAATTGTATTCATAATCTCTATAATATACTCGTCCGATGGAAACATCTGGGAGAGATAATCCATAGTAGGAAGTAAGGTTCTAACCAATAGGGAAGGTGGTAAGGATCTGAGGCCACCAAATGAAGATCATCTATAGGAACATCGGAAACAGATTGGATGGCATCATAAACTGCTTCATGAGGGCTAAGGGAGAATGTCCCAACAACTTGTTTACCCTTAGGATTCTAATGAAATGAAGAGATCATATTTACTGTTGTCATTTTTGTGCTAGAAGGGGTTGACAGAAACACGCCCATGAGGGTGGAGTCTTTCAACATCCCTACCCCAATCGACTGGTAAGGAGGAGGGGACTGACCTAGCAAAGGGATATTATTTGTCATAGGAGTAGTAACATCCAGCGTACAGAAATCAACTTGATCAATTGTTACAATTTTCCCACATGCGGAAACTGGAGGGTTCTAAATACCATGGAAGCGACAGTGGTCATAGCATAAAACAAGTTTCTCCCTAAGAGAAGATTTTAGTCTAACAGGGCATCCACTACTTCCAGCTAAATGGAAACAATTTTTCCCCCTAGTTCAACTGAAAGGGTTGGTATAATACCGTAGGGCTGGAAACCTCTTCCATCAAAGGATTTTAGTGTTGTCGATGACTTTACAAGCTTGGGAGGGCCAATGGATTTCCAACAGGACAAAGAGGAAATAGAGGTTGAAGCACCTTCATCTAGAACAGTCCTAAAGACCTTTTTTCCAACTACTCTAGTTATGACTTGAAAATCCAGTTGGTGAGGTAATCTAGGTTTAAGGTTCTCCGGATTGAAATGAATCGGATTCATGTCACTCGGGTCCGTGGCTCCCAAAGCGGTTAATAAGTTTTTTCGTTGTGTGGGATAGCTTTGGAGCACTTCTAAGGTAGACATTGCACATGGTGCCTGAGCTAGGTCTTCTACGAAATTATAAAATTGTGCAGCTAGAGAATTAGGGTTAAAAACAGTCTTCCTAAGAGTACTCTTGGGCGGACGTAAAATCATGTCGAGATTAGGTTTCTCGATCATTAGGGGACCATTGGACGAGGATGTGGGAGAACTAGTAGAAGGAGCTTTATCAAGAGAAGGTTTCTCAATTTTCTTCTCCTCCATTTTGTCATATGATTGACTTCGAGTTGTTAGATTAATAGTATCTGATGACATCATTCGAATTTCCTCTGTGGAACTAGAATTTCCCTGGTTAGACATGTGGTCTACCAGTTGTTGTTGAGAAGGAAAAGGATCAGTGAGAACTACCGGTTTGGGGTTACTCTTTAAAAATTTATTAATTTCATCATGTCAAGGACACTCTTTCATGAAATGATCACCACCACACAATAGGCAGGGATACTTAGCTTTCCTTTTTCCTTTATTGTCATTCTCTGGGGCCGTAGGTTTGGGGTTTTCCTGTTGCTTTCCAGGTTTCTTGTTTTTACCTTTTCCTTCTTCTTATTACTGGATTATTGTGTACTTTGAATAGCATTCACCTTGGTGGAAACCATAGGTTTGGAAGGAGTAGGAGTGGAAGGATTGCGTTGTTGGGAAGCTTTAACCGTTGACGGGGGCTGGATTGAACAAATAACCCCATCAACAGGAGTTTCTGCAGGTGACTTAGCCAGGTCAATGCTGGGTCGAGGAGCTTGAGGAATGAGGTCATACAAATTTCCAAACTGGGAATAGACCAAGTATAGATACTGCACGTGTCTAATGGCTTGCTCTCTAGTAACAGCACCCCCATAGCCACATCTTTAGCAATGGGTGGCAACAAAGATTTCATGAACCAATCAGCCAAAAGTTGGTCCAAGATAGGAGCTTTAATGAGCCTTCTCTGCCTTCTCCATTCATGAATATGATTTGAAATGTGTGTGGAGGTATTTTGACACAAAGAGGTTAAAAGGTTCGTACCCGTTTCGTATCGAATGGGTAGCTGAAAGTGTGTGAGGAAAATAGTTTCCAAAGCACTAAAATCCACAAACAAGTGTCGTGGAAGTTCGATATACCACTAAAGTGAGCTAGAAGAGCCTTAATAGAATAGAATCATCCATCAAGGAATTGGATGAACACCACAAATGGAAAGTCATAACATGATTTTTGGTATCATCTCCCTGCTTACCATCGAATTTCAGAATATCTGATGGTAACTTGACTGGAATGGGAGGCCACGAAGCATTGTGTTGGATGGGGTCATTGATCAATTTGGACAAATCAGGAAAGTCCAAAGTTGCTAGGAAAGGTAACTAGCTATTCGGTTCAACATACTGGTAATATTGATAAGGCATGTAACCACTAGTAGGACTATAAGTGGAATACACAGGCTGCTGAAAAGGCTTATGAGATGATGAACCTCCGGAAGATGGACCTCTAGGGTTAGGGCCGCCAGGACCACCAGGGCCATTAGGAGGATTAGGAGGATTAGGAGGAGGACCGCCAGGACCTCCAGGACCACCAGGACCTCTGGGGCCGACAGGACCACCGAGACCACCAGGGGGACAACCACCAAGACCTCCAGGACCACCAAGACCTCTGGGACCACCAGGAGGCGGACCACCAGGACCACCAGGAGGTGGACCACTAGGACATCTAGGACCACCAAGAGGAGGACCTATAGGATCACCAAGACCTACAGGAGGAGGACCTCCATAGGGCAGTCCTCTGGCACCTCCAATTGTATGAAGAGGTATTCCCCCCAAAGCTAGCATGTAGGACCAGTTGGGTTGCCCCCATGGAGTAAAAGTATTTCCAGGATATGGAATTCGAGTGTATGACATGCCTATAGGGGTAGGTTGGTAATTCATATTTCCTATAGGTACTTGATTTGCTGGGTAACCATACCCCTAGGAAGCTTGACTAACGATAGGTTGTGCCCCTAAGGGTTGGCCTGAACTCAATGGAGCGTTAACTATATTCGTAGGAGGAATGTAAACCGTGGATGTGCTTGCATTAGAGGCATGTCTATTATGAGTAACAACTCCGCCAGAAGGTAACATAGATTGTGCGAGGGGTTTCCCCCTAGAACTATAAGGTACTGATACAACTAGAGTTGAAGGTTTCCCCCAGCCCTAGAAGACCTAGGAGGACTAGAAACAGACCTAGCATTTGCAACCGTGGGATTGGAAGTTTGACCTGGGTGGGGTGGAGTCTCAACAAGATCAATAGGTTTCATTGAATCAACCAGTGAACAATATCTGTCTAGTCAAGGGTCCGTACTATGGGAAAGAAGAGCCAACATAGGTTCTTTATGAGGGATTAGGGTTGCTAAGATAGCATCTAGTATTTGCATTCTCTCTTGAAAGTATTGTGCACATTGAATAGCTGATTGAATTTGTCTATATTCCTCTTCACTATATGAAGGATGTTCAGGAGAGGGCCCACATACTCCAAATGAAGCAATGGCCTGTCCCATAGAAGTTCCCCAAAATGGAGCATCTGGACCATAATCCAGATGAACAGGGCTATCAAAACGACCTTCCACAGGACCATGGAAAGAAGTGTTATCGAAAGGAGGTTGTTGAGCCAAGGTATTTGTATAAGAAGTGAATTGGTCTCCACTTTCTACAACTATATTCTCTTCCACATGGGAAGTAGTTGCAACTCCTTAGCTAGTAGCTTCCATTGGACCTTCTCCTGTAATGGGAGGAAAGTCGGGTGGTAATCCCTGTGTTCTTCTGGACAGTCTCAAACGAAACTCATCCAAATTGCACAGTCACTAATCTAACCTAGGGTTTCAAAGCTAAGAGAAAATACACCAAAAAACTTCCTCCTACTCAAGCTACAGGCCAACAAGCAAATTCAAATGATAGGATGAGCTCAAATGGTCGGTCTCTCACCAAGATTGTCAAGTAGGTGCAACTCGTGATATACCACAAGTGTTCATGTGTAGCAATCACCCTAAATGTTGTTTTTAGTGTATTTCTCCACACAAGATGGCCAAAGGGATTTTCTCAAATAGATAGGGTATCCTAGTGGGGTCTCCCGATATACTCAAGGTACATGGGAGCTCAAATCGGTAGTAGTGATGTCTAATGCACAATCGTTCACAAGGGGCCTTCCGATATACAATCAAGTACATGAAGTACCTTTCTATATACCTCAAGGGTACATGAAAGGCTGTTCAATATACTGATGGTACATGGAAGAGCTGCGTGAGTCCCGGGATGTAGTGTGAACAAGTAACAACAATGCCTACTCTTAATGACTCCCGAACACGTCTCTAACATAGCACTCAAATTTCTATGCAAATTTTATGCCTATAACTACCGTTAATTTTAAAGTCGACGGTTAGGTGAATGCATGAGGTTTTGATAGAAAAGTAAAACCATGCAGATATGAAGTGCAAGTTCATTCACTTTACCATTCAGTATGCCTAATTATGGGAAGGAGAGAGAGTGTTTTTCTTTTCAATTTTGCTTTAAACCAAAAAATTCCCCAAACAACTATACTAAAAAATCCTTTTTCGAAGCATACAATCAAACAATAATTTCTTCAAATCAATTCTTTTTGAAAGCACATAGGTAGGGTAAGATCTCTTTTCAAATGAAAAAAAAGAAAGAAAAATAACACTCAAATATGCATATGCAAGATATACTTTTGATTTTTTCTGAAGCATGGAAAGATCTAACTTAAACTATTGATACTTTTTATTTTTTATGAGATAATGATGCAAAAGAGACAAAAGAACAAAGGAGTCCTGAAAGCTTGTGAGGCTAATCAGAGATCCAATGGCTTAGGCTCAATGAAATAATGACCTAATCTCAACAAATTTTCTTTTAAGAGCGAAAACAAGTTTTTCTCACACATAATGAGAATTTGAAACAAGCAAACTGATCTAAGGGAGTCTTTCTTTTCAGTGCTATTCTATAATAAGCATAGATCTAATCTGACCTATAGTTTCCAACTAAATACTTTCAAGAAAAAACAAACTTACAAGCAGTAATGAATGATGAATCTAATCCTAGCTTTTTTATTTGAACAAACAAGCGATTTCCACATAAAAATTTCAGATTTCAATCACTCAAGCAAGTTCATACAAGTCTGGACAAGACCAATTAAACATGCCAAATCCAAAAAATCACAAATTTTTTGCAAAAACTTGAAAAAATCAAAGTCTAGGATAGGCCTACCTGGCACCACACAAATGAAGTTGCTGAGAGATGGTTTTGAGGCAAAACTGCTTCTTTCTCACTGGATTCAGGCGGTGGCACCACCTATTGCCAACTGGACTCAGGTGGTGGCACCGATTCTTGCCAAAGGCACATGTGCGGTTCTCTATAACAACCTAGAACAATAGGAGAGAAAAAAATCAAGTTAGAAATGCCAAAAACTTCATAAAAACTGATGAATCAACCACAATACATAGCACAGAAAGTTAAGGTGGCTCAGATCTGAAGAGATTTGAATATTTCAAACCAAAACTTCAGTAGATCAGATGTAGATCTGACTAGAAAGATAGGAGGTTGGAGCTTGGATTTAGACAAGAGTAGTTAAGAAAATAAGGAAGAACAAGACGGATCTACTCCCCAGCAGAGTCACCAAATTTGTTATCGAGAATATATCACCTTCTACGGACAGAAGTTGTTCCTCTGGTTTGAATGGTTCAGATCTAGAACAAATGAGTGAATAACTCAGTTGAATACCTTCCCTAAACGTTATAGACATAGGGAATGTAACTCTGATGAAGGACCTGTATATCTGTAAAACATATCAAACATACAAAGACATCAAAGCTACCAAAAACTCATCTATACATCCATATTAGTGACTAAGGAATCCAATAACATATATGTGATTTTAACGCAACAAACATGTGGGACGGAAATCAACTTTGCATTAGAAAATAAATGAAAGAGCTTACAACCATGTGCCTTAGTTTTGATACACTCCTTCACAAGACTAGAACCTTGTCCCCGATAGCTCCAACTTGCTCCATAATTGCTCTCTGATGGATTAGGTCAGGGTATCAATTCAACAGCATAACTCTACTCTTCTTCTCTCTCCCTCAACCATGGAGTATGAGCTTATATTTATAGGGCTCAAATGGATAGGATGGTTGAGATATTGGTGGCTACAAGATCCTACAAATAGGGATCTCAACCTTAACCAAACTAGGTGAGTAGGGATAAGGTTAGACATGAGGATCTTGTTCTAGAAGCCTCAAGAAACCTCATTTTTTCACTTTTTACCAAGGGCACTGCTTATACCCCTTTATGAAAGAGAGGTGATGGGTAGGAACCACGCCAACAACATAGGTTAAAGGTGGTGGCATTTCTTGGTTCTCACACAACTAGTGCGGTACTGAACAGGGTACCGATTATCTGCTTCAGGGTAGAAGCGGTGCTGCAATTTTGTATGTTGGAATCAACACCTAGAGCAGGATTCTCTTCAAGTTTGGGATTTGAGGGAAAATTTCTATGTTAGGGATCCTATCACATGCTGGTGACAGATTTTGAGTGTAACAATGTAATCCATGTCATAGTCGCTTATCTATGCAGTCATTATTAACTTGCGCCAAGTTTTGAATTCCTTGCTTACTTGGATAACTTTCTTTTCAGGTTACGGCTCTATGGGTGTCTCTTCTATCATTGCTTGTATTTTTGTGATAGCATATTTGTCTTGTATTAGCGTCAATAAAATTTACAGAAAGGACTTGATCTTACTAACCTTTTGTGGGACGTTCTTCTGGAATATGCACTAAAATTGTTCAGGCATCTCCCGGACTTCTTCTGATATCGATGGTTATTCTGGCTCCACAAATTCTGGTCACACGTCGAAGAATACTTCCTTCTATTTTTGGACGTGTTGAGGCCTGGAAATTCGCAGGCAACAATAGCAAGGGATTCTCCACAGTCAACGTTCCCAATTAGCTCGTGACTGTTTGGTATAGGGAATCCATCCGGTTTGCGGTCCGGCTACCGTAGGTCAAGCAACAATAACAAAGGTTTTACCGGTTGCGTCCCAGTCCACCGTGTATTTTGTATTTTTTGACTTAAGTATGATATGCATGTGCCTGATTAACCATGCAGGGTGATAAAGGATGAAAGGGGCATTCACAATGTGATGCACAGGTTCTTACCTCTTGTCTTAGCACTCACAAGCATCTCAATCACATATGCAGTAATAAAATAAAACTATCTATCTATCCATCTATCTATCTATCTATCTATCCCCGGGGAGCAAAAATGTAACTTATTTATGAGTAATGTGTATTATGCATGTATTATAAAGAGAAATCACATATAGCTGATATTCCTTCCTACAACGCATGAACGATTAGAGATATTTAGACAATCAGATAGCCAATTGTTTATGAACAGCATACATTACTCATGGTGGTAAATCCACAGAATAAACCAGAAATCATTCAAACAAGAACATAGGCTCTAAGAGTTAGAACGATCTCACAGTTAATGGACCAAAAGCTGGAAAAACAAAATATTTCATCTTTCCGCAATCCACAACATAACATTTTAAAGTCCCACCACTCTTTCTCCAACAAGCAAACAATGATTCTTTATTGCAAAAAAAATTATTTCTTCTTACAATATCGTTTTACATGTCTAACTGGGAAAAAGCCCTTATCCCTTCTAAGCCTTCTACATTTATACAAAAAGGGCGAGACTGTTGGGCTACCCAAAGTAACCTTTGGGCTTCCCAACTCTTCACCTCCAATGTTTCACTTTTCTCAAATGTTTTTACAAAATCGTTACAAATTACAAAAGTGACCAATCTTTTACGAGGAGGGTCCCACTTGGGTGTCCAGAAACTTCTTCCATGCCAAAGCTTCAGAGGCGATGCCTTCAAAGGCACAAGGTTCCAGAAACTGAATGTTGATATCAAACTTTGTAGCCTAGTTCTTTATAGCCTCAATCTTGGCTACACTCAACCGGAGCTGATCCTCCAAAAGCTGAACACTGATGGCGGAATGATCTACTTCGCTCCTTAAGATCTGGTCATCCAGGGCTTTAATATGTTGTACCCTTGCTTCCCCCTCCTGATATCTCTTCTGCAACATCTCCACAAATGAGTTATGGTCTAGGAAAACATCAAGCCTCTGTTCGGCCTCTATTTGGCACCAATTGTAGGTAATAAGGAGGCTCCTGAAAAACTTTGCGCATGCTCCTTTCGTCTTTTTAACGGCTTTTTTGAAATGCTCTGCGGTATTTATAGAAAACTCCATCAAGTCATAATCCTGCTTGAGGGCCTATTTATCCTTCGATGGCAGTTCTGCTGGATTTTCTTCATTATTTTCCAGCCTTTCCATTCTTGCAATCAAGACTTCAAGGACGTCCTGAGATCTATCAACAAAGTAAGAGGAGGTTTCCAGGATTTCCTCTAATCGGCCATCTACCTGCAGAACTTTACATCTCTCCTCTTCTATGGTAGTCTGCAGCTGCATCATCTTCGCCTTTTGTGCTAACAAATGCTCTTTGAACGATTGAAGGTTGACCTGCTGCTCCCTTGCTTCCTCTAAAGTAGTGGCTAAAGAGGAAATCTGCTCTTGAAGCTTTCTCTCTTATTCTTGAGCTTGCTGCTCATTTGCTTCTAAGGCGGTCTTTTGCTACTCTAAGTCTCCTATCTTTCCCAGTAGTTGTTCCTTTTCCATCCTTAGCTCTTGATACTCCTGCTGCACTCTCTCCAGACACTCCTGTGTAGTTTCCCTAACTTGTCTCTCCACTTAGAGGAGTCGCAGTTCATCTTGTGAAGACCTCATCTCCCTTTTCATGTCCTCATATTTCCTTTTCAGCTCGCTACTTTCCTTTCTCTCCTTCCTCAATGTGTCTTTCAGTTGAGCAGAGGATTTCTTGGATAGCTCCAAGTCTGTCATAATCTTGTCCACATTATCCTCTGAAGCTTGGATTAATGCAACTCATGCTCTGATGCTGAATCTTGGATCTCAGTCTGTCCCAAATACAATGGGTGTATCCGTTATCATTTTCCCAGACAGACCGCCTGTTTCAACCTTCCTTTCTTTTCTCTTCACTATCCTCTTGGTCTCCTTGTCATAGAAAACAGTATTGAAATCAGGTATCTCTTCCCCTTTCTTCTATACAAAATGGATCAGCTTGAGTGTGGGGACCATAGTTGTGCTGGAAGCCGGTACTTCTGGGTCCTAGACCTCGGGGTTCTCTATGTCCTGAGTCTATCCTCCAGCTGTGTCAGAGGCTGACTGTTCTGTCTCTGTCTACATCAGCTTTAGCCTCTCTGCTTCTTGCTTCTGTAGCTCTTCATCAAGCTTCTTTTTCTTTTCTTCTTCTTCATTTCTTTTATCTTCCTCTGCTTTTCTAGCTGCCTCTTGCACAGTTTTTCTTTTCTCTTCTTCTTCTCCCTGCATCTTCTTGTGCCAACCTTTGGGCTTCCTCATTTCTTCTCCTTGCTTCTTCATCATCTTTTGCTTGTTCATCTCCCTTTCCACCTTTGGTGGAGATCTTCTTCTTGAACCTCCTCCTCAAAGCTGTCATATTCAGTGCATTGCGGAAGACAGATTCTTCCCTATCCCAATGGTGGGTGTACTCAAAATGTACGTTGTTTTCTTTGCAATGCTCAGCTACTTTACCATGGGAGTCATTTCGATGGAACGGCATCTCGCCAAAATCTAATTCTTCTATAAACTCATCATCTTTTTTCACTCTGGTAAACCTGTAACCTCCTAACTTGAAGGGAAAATGGGGATAGGCAGCCTTCTTATGCTCAAATAGGAAGCTCCCTATGCCATCCAAGAAGACCTGCCTAACCGCCTCTTTGTGAATGATGTAGTCAGTGGCGTATTTGGGCAGCAGGGAAGGTGCTCTTGAACCTCCGAACATCCTGAAGTAAAGGCCATCCTCAGTTAGATAGTAGTCTGCATATTCTTCAATTACTTGCAGCGCCTCCTCTGACATGCAATCACACTCCTTCAAGAAAATGATCGTATACAGTGGCATGATGAATTGTTCACAGACTTCTCAATAATGGCTGTGATACTTGTGTGCCCACAGTGGTTTATATGCAAAATAGAAAGGCATTCTTTCCCTATCCCAGATGCACCTGAGGCCGGGGAAAGGCTGATTGCACAATATGCAATCGACAAGTATGGAACTCATATAGAATTCAGACCTTTTTTGGGATACTCCACCCAAGGCTGAGGCCAAGCAGGAAGATAAAATGTTTGATACTATGTTGGCCCAGTTGAAAATGGTCCCCTGGGTTGCAACATAAAAAATAATGAGCATCCATTCCAATTTGAAGAACCTGCCATGAGCTCTTCCAAAAATCCTATTAAGCATTAAAGCTATGAACCTGTATGGGGCCCTTAAGCTTGCTGTATCATACTCTCCCGTAGCCCTGGTTCTGAAATGCTTTCGTGATAGCAGCATTCTTTTAAGGGTCTCCACAAGGTCCATTCTAATGTTATTCAACCAATCATCAGACAGAAATATTTGCGCTTCTGGCAGGTGGTAGGCCAGAGCTACATATCCTAGGCTATATGCAGCATAGCCCTGTTTTTCAACATTCTCCAGGATCATTGTGGTTACATCTGCTTGGGGTAGAATCCAACCAATTACTTCAGAGCATGGGAAAATCTCTTGTCTGGTGGCAATCTTCATCAGTGAAGATCTCTCGATATTGGCATATATGCCCTCTTCTTCCAAGACCATATCCGGCACCTCTCGACGTGAGATCAGCCTGTAAATCTCTCCCCATTGGTACTCGGGCTCCACACCAGATATACAATTGGTGTCCTCATATATGTACTCAGTTTTGGTGACAACTTATACATCAGGGTCCTCTTCGACCACAGGGGCCTTCTTCTTTTGTCTCTTTGAAATTTCGAGGTCGGAATCTTCCTGCCATATATGAAATTGTAAACATTAAGACATTCCTGACTACGTTGCAAATATTTATATAACAAAGTGCAGTGTTTCACTCCTTCTATGTGTACCATGACAGCAATTAGTTAAATGAAGCAAATATGTGCATGTGTATAAGCTAAAATTGCCTAACTAATAGAACTCTTGTGAGAAATGAAAACTACATTAAAATAAAGAAATTTCGGATTCGCTGTGGGTTCCATAACCATCACACTGCGCGGGAATAACAGAAGCACTACGCAAGATTTTTCAATGCCGTGTCCTCAGGAGGTACGCGGTCTATGCAAGCTATGGTCATGAAAGCTACGCCGTGCAATACATTCCTAATCGGCTCAAGTTTGACATCGACAGTGGACCGGGTCGCCCGAACTGTGCAATATAAAATGGCTAGGGTTTTAAGGAAATGATCAACATAAGGGGGGGAAACTAGTCGAACAACCCAGGGAAGCCATAAACGATCCTTCCTAAACAACCTATCTCCCAACGGGGCAGACTGGTGTAGACAGCGCAACGGCTGTCTGCACCGATCTCCCCAACCACTAAGCTCAAGGTTGAAATGCATCATCACTGCGGTGTATAACATCCTATGGGCAACACGACTCACTATTGATGGCTACGATACACACCCCATTATATACGCATGAATAAACGGGGTCGAGGGGAAAACAGCCCTAGAAAAACCCAACCGTAGGCAAAAAATCAACAAAACGCTTCAAACGGAACGAGGTAGGGCGACAAGATCCTACCTGGAAATGATGCGTAACCGGCATGGAGAGGCCTGTCGAGCTTCATGGTTGAGACACCTGGAATGCGGGTACCGAAAACGGGGGACCGGGAGAGCGCAAGAAAACGACAGCACACGACTTTGATAGTTCACGACAATCCCAACAGTAATAGAATAAAAACAAAAACCCCCTTTATATCTATGTGTATGAATAATTACAAGTGACTGGGAAAAGTTAAAAGATGGGACGGCGGAGAGAAATGGTTCGGACGTCGAAAGCATAACTCCTTCCGCAACATCGGGTGGCCAAATCATTACTCTATCCGCGGGGATAACCAAGAGATAATAAACAACATGCGTCGGAGTTTAAACATCGGAGCGAAAACGGAACTGGAGCTGCAACAGCGGTGATATAAAGGGTACCACAGTCCGCGACGTAAGGTCTGAGTCGAAAGAAAAACGATTAAACATTGGAAGGTTAGTGACTTCTCTAGCCGCAACGGCAGAATAATAAAGCGCATGACCTTCCACAACGTCAAAGCTTAAAACAACTAGACAACCGAAAAAGATAGAGTTTTCCGCAACCGCAATGGTGGAAGCCCTCAACTCAAGGATTGATGAAAATAACACGGCGGGGCCGAAAACCCAAAGCGGCGATCGCGGAACTTCACAGTTTGTCATCTGCAATTGCGGAGGAGGTTGTAATAAAATTTCAATGTAAAACCAAAAAATAGCCGATGTGAAAACGAACGTATCGAAAGAAAAGTCAAAGTCAAGACTCGTTATTTCTCCGCAACGGTGGGAGCATTAACCAAATAAGCTTTCGATTCAAGCATGCTGGAAACGCATTTAAAAGCAACGATAAAGTTTGATCAAACAGTGGATTGTTTCAAGAATTAGAGGAAGAATCAAAATAAGTGGTAGACCAACCCAAGCATTAGAAAATCTTTCTTAAAAAATCATTAGATCAAATCAAAGAAGAAAATCAAACTACTCTAAGCAAAAGGAGGGTCCCAAAAATTTTCAGAATTTTGGGAAAATGTTGCAGCTGCAACAATTGGCGACTACCTGGTGAACCCCAGATTTCTGACTTAACCTCTCCCGAGTGCAAGACCGTCTGAATAAAAATTGAAATCTTCTAGATGTTTGTATTCCTAGGCTATTCGACCTATGCATTTAAATCATTGAGAAGTAGTCCATTCTTTGGGAAATGGTAACATCAAGAATATTTGCAAGTCTGAATAACTCTTTAGAGGCCAGATAAGTGAGATTTATTTTACCCGTCCTTAGGTAGTTTCGAGCTTGAACACCACAAGATTGTAACATATAGTAAACAGCACTATCCATTTGTTCCTCATTCCCATGCCAACTGCACTTTTGTGCTATTTGAAATTTAGTTCTTGTGAGTCCTCCATCTGCCTTTCTTTCTGAATTTTATTCAGGCTCCTTTATCCATAGTGTCCTTTTGTGTGAGAGAAGAATTTACTGTTCATCTCAAGGACGGAGAGGAACTTTCGGCAATTTGAAATTCATGCTTTTGATACTTTGCTTTGATATGTATTTTTTCTTTTAGGAGTTTTGACTCTTGATAGCTTTTAGCTTTTCTGAAATTATGGCAAGGGGTCATTTATATATGATGTACTGTCTACTTTGCTTCCTTTTCGTGGGTCCTCTGCTTTCACTCCCTTAGACATCTTAGATGTGAAATGGATGGAGCCTCGAAATAGTATTCCATCCCTGTTACTTCTGAGTTACTTACAGGGGTTAAGTAAAACTTCAATGAATGCATGGCCAATTAGGAACACCGCTACTAGAAGACATTCTATGTTTCAAAGCACAGTCTTTTGCTCAAGATTTTAGTTAATGAAGAACCTTGATGTTTCCATTGCAACCAAAAGTTTGCCTCTTTATTCAAAAATAAAAAGAACTAGTAACAAAGCATTTAAATCAAAAGAAAACGCATCAAATCAAATAATCAAAAAGAAAACAGCATCAAAGCATTAAAGAAAAACAGCATTATTTATGTACAAAAAAGAAAAGAAAAGAAAATGTGTGTGCCCACCCTTAAAAATCTTCAATCAAACGAGTTAAAGGCCTCGGTTGTGGTGAAGGTCAAAAATATATCCATGGTTTAAGTGTACCATTTTTTAAATTGAGACCATATCTACTAGTCTACATTCATCTTTATCAGCCTGAGGAAGTTGAAGGAGCTCAGGCTGATTGTCAATATTATAACTGGCCTTTCTTTCTGTATGATGTCTTAGCTTAAGCTCGATTAGATAATTTCCCAAGATAGAATTAGCAGATTCATTCCCCTCTCCCAGCCTGGTGATGGTATGCTTCATGTAAGGCTCTCTCAAAATTCTAATCCGATTAGGGGTACCCTTAAGAGGCAACCATAAATGAGACCAGTTTGAAGAAAAATAACCTTTTAATCTGGCAGACCAATCTTAGTTGAGAATAAGCCCATATCCACCTGGTATGGCAGCCACCATAATGTCAATAAATTGGCATATCTTGTTGTTTGCAGAAAAGCGAATGAGAACATTTTTCATTTCTCCCACTACTTTGACTCCTGTGCTATCTAATTGCGTTACTTCCCAGGCTGTGAATTCTGGCTGTCCATTAATCTTTTTGCAAACCTCAAGAGGCATAACATTCACCGATGATCCAGAATCTACCAAGCAATTATGCACATTATGATTCAGCATTCTAGGGTCAAAAGAAAAGGTGGGGTGTCAGCTTTTTCTTCCCAACCTGGTTCTATGTATTCTTCTCCTGGTTGGTTTTGAGTGGGTATATCCTCTTTAAGCTCCTCAATTTCTTCATTGTTTCCTTGATCAACACCTACCTATTCTTCCACAAGTTTGACAGGCTCACTGACTGGCTCGGTTTCCTAGTTGACAGTGGTGACTTTAGGTGTTTTATCTTTAATATTTACATCAATCTGTCTCTTGACCGTCTCTTGCAATTTTTTAATCTTCGAAATTATTGCATTATCTTTAATTGCTCAGTCCATATCTTTTGTTGTTGTTGGTGTGCATTCATATTTAAAAGCATTCTCTTCTATGTTGAAAAGCGAGCTACCATTCCATAAGAACATGGTATCATCATCTTGTTTCTCTATGGTATGGTTTTTCTCTTCTTCCTTACCACTGTCTTTAGTCAATTTAGAGTCCAGCAGCTTGTTCATCACCAATGTCATTGAATTTAACCATTGGGGACACTTCTTTTCAGAATGAGGTTGTTGGTGAAAAGTGCAGATATTATCCCCCCCTACTTCTGTTATGTTTATTGATGGTAAATTCGGTGGAGGTATTTTCCATGGGTTGTTGTCCTCTCTTTTTTGGTAGTAGGGTTTGTAAGTTCTCTGTACTTCCCTCTCTTTCTCCAGATCTATTATTTGGTTGGATAATTTCTAAATCATTTTCAGCATTCCCTGATAATCATGTAATTGTTCATGTTTAGGTTTAGACAGCAACAAGGCTCTTTCCATGGTAGTTTTCTTTTTAGGTAGATCGGGATAATCTGCTATACTTTGTTTTTCAGCCTCTACCCTTTTTGCTTGTTCATAAGTCTCTACCAACGTAGGTCCATCCTTCATCTTGGAAAACATGGCCAACTCAGGTCCTAGGGCTGAGGTATAATATTCAATTAGGACCTTGTTTGAGGGTCTGTCAGCTTCAGAAAATTTCTTTAGGAATACTGAAAACCTTTGAGTGAAACTATGTACCTTCTCATTCTTCTCTTTTTTTAACAAACCAAGACCTTTCATCAGTGAGGCATGTGTCTTTTGGGCTGAGTATTTACTTCTGAAAGTCCTTTCGAAAGTGTCCCAATCAGGAATGGAGTTTGTAGGCAAAATGAAATACCAGGATGCTGCTGCTCCTTTAAGGGTGTGAGGGAACAATCTACAGACAACATCTTCGTACTCCCCATCCCTTACTTCTTCTACTGCTAAATAGAAACTTTGCAAGTGGTCATCTACAGTAGTTTTTGCATCGGTGTCAAACTTGGGCAGCAACTTATCAAAGGCTTGAGGTAGGTTATGCAAAGGAGGTCTGAGGTTCAAAGGTGATCTAGCTCTCCAAGCCGACAGTGGGTTGGGTTGATTCACATTTATACCAGCCATGAGAAAAGGTGAATGACCAGGAGTCTGAGTAAGAAACACAATAAGATGAAACTGGGCTTTCTTGCTTCAAAGGTAGAACCAAAACCTATATGTACTTGCGTTAGGTCGAAAGCTTCAAAACATTTGTTGGTGAGGTAATCTTGGGAAAATAAGTTTCCACGGCCAGCCATGCACTTGCGGCCCTCCTTCTAACACCAGAACTGTTGAGGCCTGGAAATTCACAGGAAACAACAGCAAGGGATTCTCCCCAGTCAACGTTCCCAATTACCCCATGACTGTTTGGTATAGGGAATCCGTCTGGTTTGTGGTTCAGCTACCGTAGGTCAAGCAACAAAAACAAAGGTTTTACCGGTTGTGGCCTGGTCCACCGTGTATTTTGTATTTTTTGACTTAAGTATGATATGCAAGTGCCTAATTAAACATGCAAGGTGATAAAGGATGCAAGGGGCATTCACAACATGATGCGCAGGTTCTTACCTCTCATCTTAGCACTCACAAGCATCTCAATCACATATGTAGTAATAAAATAAAAATATCTATCTATCTATCCCCGGGGAGCAAAAATGTAACTTATTTATGAGTAATGTGTATTATGCATGTATTATAAAGAGAAATCACAGATAGCTGATATTCCTTCCTACAACACATGAACAATTAGAGATATTTAGACAATTAGATAGCCAATTGTTTATGAAGAGCATACATTACTCATCGTGGTAAATCCAAAGAATAAACCAGAAATCATTCAAACAAGAACATAGGCTCTAAGAGTTAGAACGATCTCACAGTTAATGGACCAAAAGCTGGAAAAACAAAATAGTTCATCTTTCCGCAATCCACAACATAACATTTGAAAGTCCCACCACTCTTTCTCCAACAGGAAAACAATGATTCTTTATTGCAAAAAAAAGTAGTTCAATCTTACAATATCGTTTTACATGTCTAACTGGGAAAAATCCCTTATCTCTTCTAAGCCTTCTACATTTATACAAAAAGGGCGAGACTGTTGGGCTGCCCAAAGTAACCTTTGGGCTTCCCAACTCTTCACCTCCAATGTTTCACTTTTCTCAAATGTTTTTACAAAATCGTTACAAATTACAAAAGTGACCAATCTTTTACGAGGAGGGTCCCACTTGGGTGTCCAAAAACTTCTTCCATGCCAAAGCTTCAGAGGCGATGCCTTCAAAGGAACAAGGTTCCAGAAACTGAATGTTGATCTCAAAATTTGCAACATGGTTCTTTATAGCCTCAATCCTAGCTGCACTCAACCGGAGCTGATCCTCCAAAAGCTGAACACTGATGGCAGAATGATCTACTTCGCTCCTTAAGATCTGGTCATCCAGGGCTTTAATATGCTGTACCCTTGCTTCCCCCTCCTGATATCTCTTCTACAACATCTCCACAAATGAGTTGTGGTTCGGGAAAACATCAAGCCTCTGTTCGGCCTCTGTTTGGCACCTATTGTAGGTAATAAGGAGCCTCCTGAAAAACTCTGCGCATGCTACTTTCGTCTTTTTCACGGATTTTTTGAAATCCTCTACGGTATTTATAGCAAACTCCAGCAAGTCATAATCCAGCTTGAGGGCCTGTTTATCCTTCGATGGCAGCTCT
The DNA here is from genome assembly GCA_001517045.1 of Pseudotsuga menziesii. NCBI lineage: Eukaryota > Viridiplantae > Streptophyta > Pinopsida > Pinales > Pinaceae > Pseudotsuga > Pseudotsuga menziesii. The sequence continues at coordinate 98,724 of LPNX010518461.1, forward strand.
GCTGGAGTTTCTTCATTATTTTCTAGCCTTGCCATTCTTGCAGTTAGGACTTCAAGGATGTCCTGAGATCTATCAACAAAGTAAGAGGAGGTTTCCAGGATTTCCTCTAATCATCCATCTACCTACAGAACTTTACATCTCTCCTCTTCTATGGCAATCTGCAGCTGCAGCATCTTGGCCTTTTGTGCTAACACATGCTCTTTGAATGGTTGAAGGTTGACCTGCTGCTCCCTTGCTTCCTCTAAAGCAGTGGCTAAAGAAGAAATATGCTCTTGAAGCTTTCTCTCTTGTTCTTGAGCTTGCTGCTCATTTGCTTCTAAGGCGGTCTTTTGCTGCTCTAAGTCTTCTATCTTTCCCAGCAGCTGCTCCTTTTCTGTCCTTAGCTCTTGATACTCCTACTGCACTCTCTCGAGACACTCCTGTGTAGTTTCCCTAACATGTCTCTCCATTTGTAGGAGTTGCAATTCATCTTGTGAAGACCTCATCTCCCTTTTCATGTCCTCATATTTCCTTTTCAGCTTGCTGCTTTCCTCTCTCTCCTTCCTCAATGTGTCTTTCAGTTGAGCAGAGGATTTCTTGGATAGCTCCAAGTCTGTCATAATCTTGTCCACGTTATCCTCTGAATCTTGGATTAATGCAGCTCCTTCTCTGATGGTGAATCTTAGATCTTGGTCTGTCCCAAATACAACGGGTGTATCCGTTATCATTTTCCCGGACAGACCGCCTGTTTCAACCTTCCTTTCTGTTCTCTTCACTATCCTCTTGGTCTCCTTGTCATAGAAAACAGTATTGAAATCAGGTATCTCTTCCCCTTTCTTCTGTACAAAATTGATCAGCTTGAGTGTGGGGACCATAGTTGTGCTGGCAGCCAGTACTTCTGGGTCCTGGACCTCGGGTTTCTCTATGTTCTGAGTCTGTCCTCCAGCTGTGTCAGAGGCTGACTGTTCTGTCTCTGTCTGTGTCAGCTTTAGCCTCTCTACTTCTTGCTTCTGTAGCTCTTCATCAAGCTTCTTTTTCTTTTCTTCTTCTTCATTTCTTTTATCTTCCTCTGCTTTTCTAGCTACCTCTTGCACATCTTTTCTTTTCTCTTCTTCTTCTCCCTACAGCTTCTTGTGCCAACCTTTGGGCTTCCTCATTTCTTCTCCTTGCTTCTTCATCAGCTTTTGCTTGTTCATCTCCCTTCCCACCTTTGGTGGAGATCTTCTTCTTGAACCTCCTCCTCAAAGCTGTCATATTCAGTGCATTGTGGAAGATAGATTCTTCCCTATCCCAATGGTGGGTGTACTCAAAATGTACGTTGTTTTCTTTGCAATGCTCAGCTACTTTACCGTGGGAGTCATTTCAATGGAACGGCATCTCGCCAAAATGAAACCTTTCTAATTCTTCTACAAACTCATCAGCTTTTTTCACTCTGGTAAACCTGTAACCTCCTAACTTGAAGGGAAAAGGGGGATAGGCAGCCTTCTTATGCTCAAATAGGAAGCTCCCTATGCCATCCAAGAAGACCTTCCTAACCGCCTCTTTGTGAATGATGTAGTCAGTGGCGTATTTGGGCAGCAGGGAAGGTGCTCTTGAACCTCTGAACATCCTGAAGTAAAGGCCATCCTCAGTCAGATAGTAGTCTGCATATTCTTCAATTACTTGCAGCGCCTCCTCTGACATGCAATCACACTCCTTCAAGAAAATGAGCGTATACAATGGCATGATGAAGTGTTCACAGACTTCTCCATAATGGCTGTGATACTTGTGCACCCACAGTGGTTTATATGCAAAATAGACAGGCATTCTTTCCCTATCCCAGATGCACCTGAGTTCAGGGAAAGGCTGATTGCACAATATGCAATCGACAAGTATGGAACTCATATAGAATTCAGACCTTTTTTGGGATACTCCACCCAAGGCTGAGGCCAAGCAGGAAGATAAACTGTTTGATACTATGTTGGCCCAGTTGAAAATGGTCCCTTGGGTTGCAACATAAAAAATAATGGGCATCCATTCCAATTTGAAGAACCTTCCATGAGCTCTTCCAAAAATCATGTTAAGCATTTAAGCTATGAACTTGTATGGGGCCCTTAATCTTGCTGTATCATACTCTCCCGTAGCCCTGGTTCTGAAATTCTTTCCTGACAGCAGCATTCTTTTAAGGGTCTCCAGAAGGTCCATTCTAATGTTATTCAACCAATCATCAGATAGAAATATTTGCGCTTCTGGCAGGTGGTAGGCCAGAGCTACATATCCTGGGCTATATGCAGCATAGCCCTGTTTTTCAACATTCTCCAGGATCATTGTGGTTACATCTGCCCGGGGCAAAATCCAACCAATTACTTCAGAGCATGGGAAAAGCTCTGGTCTGGTGGCAATCTTCATCGGTGAAGATCTCTCAATATTGGCATATATGCCCTCTTCTTCCAAGCCCATATCCGGCACCTCTCGGCGATATCAGCCTGTAAATCTCTCCCCATTGGTACTCAGGCTCCACACCAGATATACACTTGGTGTCCTCATATATGTACTCAGTTTTGGTGACAACTTCTACTTCAGGGTCCTCTTCGACCATAGGGGCCTTCTTCTTTTGTCTCTTTGAAATTTCGAGGTCGGAATCTTCCTGCCATATATGAAATTGTAAACATTAAGACATTCTTGACTATGTTGCAAATATTTATATAACAAAGTGCATCGTTTCACTCCTTCTATGTGTACCATGACAGCAATTAGTTAAATGAAGCAAATATGTGCATGTGTATAAGCTGAAATGGCCTAACTAACAAAACTCTTGTGAGAAAACGAAAACTACATTAAAATAAAGAAATTTCGGATTCGCTATGGGTTCCATAACCATCGCACTGCGCGGGAATAACAGAAGCACTACGCAATATTTTTCAATGTCGTGTCCTCAGGAGGTACGCAGTCTGTGCAAGCTATGGTCACGAAAGCTACGTCGTGCAATACATTCCTAATCGGCTCAAGTTTGACATCGACAGTGGACTGGGTCGCCCAAACCGCACGGTATAAAACGGCTAGGGTTTTAAGGAAATGATCAATGTAAGGGCGGGGAAACCAGTCGAACAACCCAGGGAAGCCATAAACGATCCTTCTTAAACAACCTATCTCCCAACGGGGCAGACTGGTGCGGACAGCGCAACGACCGTCTGCACCGATCTCCCCAACCACTAAGCTCAAGGTTGAAATGCATCACGGCTATGGCGTAAAACATCCTATGGGCAACATGACTCACTATTGACAGCTACGATACACACCCCATTATATACGCATTAATAAACGGGGTCAAGGGGAAAACATCCCTAGAAAAACCCAACCGTAGGCAAAAAATCAACAAAACGCTTCAAACGGAACGGGGTAGGGCGACAAGATCCTACCTGGAAACGATGTGTAACTGGCATGGAGAGGCCTGTCAAGCTTCACGGTTGAGACACCTGGAATGCGGGTACCAAAAATGGGGGATCGGGCGAGCGCGAGCAAACGACAGCACATGACTTTGACAGTTCATGATAATCCCAACAGTAATAGAATAAAAACACAAACCCCCTTTATATATATGTGTATGGATAACTACAAGTGACCGGGAAAAGTTAAAAGAACGGACGGCAGAGAGAAATGGTTCGGACGTCGAAAGCATAACTCCTTCCACAACTTCGGGTGGCCAAATCATTACTCTATCCGTGGGGATAACTGAGAGATAATAAACAACGTGCATCGGAGTTTAAACATCGGAGCGAAAATGGAACTAGATCCGCAATGGCAGTGATATAAAGGGTACCACAGTCCACGACATAAGGTCTAAGTCGGAAGAAAAACAACTAAACATCGGAAGGTTAGTGACTTCTGCAGCCACAACGACGGAATAATAAAGCGCGTGACCTTCCACAACATCGGAGCTTAAAATGACTAGACGACCGAAAAAGATAGAGTTTTTCGCAGCCGCAACGGCGGAAGCCCTCAACTCAAGGATTGATGAAAATAACACAGCGGGGCCGAAAATCCAAAGCGGCGATCGGGGAACTTCACAGTTTGTTGTCCACAATTGCAGAGGAGGTTGTAATAAAAGTTCCGATGTAAAACCAAAAAACAGCCGATGTGAAAACGAACGTATCGGAAGAAAAGTGGAAGTCAAGACTCGTTATTTCTCCGCAACGGCGGGAGCATCAACCAAATAAACTTCTAATTCAAGCATGCTAGAAACGCATTTAAAAGAAACGATAAAGTTTGATCAAACAATGGATTGTTTCAAGCGTTAGAGGAAGAATCAAAACAAGTGGTAGATCAACCCAAGCATTAGAAAATCTTTCTGAAAAAATCATTAGATCAAATCAAAGAAGAAAATCAAACTACTCTAAGCAAAAGGAGGGTCCCAAAAATTTTCAGAATTTTGGGAAAATGTTGCAGCTGCAATAGGACGTCAAATGGAACCTTCTTCTGTGTCGCAGGTCCTACCTACGGCTGTAGTTGTTCTTGTGGTGTATCCTAATCAGCTCCAGTCGCAACACCTCCTCATGTTACAATAGAAACACTCAGTTCTCGTGGTTTAGCCGCAGTCATCTGGGTGTTCATGTTAGGATTTTCTTTTGGGTTCTACACAGGGTTAGATCCTACGATGGTCCTTGCTTGCCATTTTGTGATCAACTGAGCACATTACTCCACATTATGGTCATGTCCCTTACATTATGAACATGTCTTTGCAAGTTCCAGGAAATCTCTAGCATAGCTAGCATAGTGACCTGGTTTTCCACAGTTATAGCATGTAATATGACCTCTCCCTCTACCAAAGCCTCATCCTCTACATCTTCCTCTAAATTTTCCACCACCCCTTCCCTAAGGATGTGATTGTTGTGGCAGGTACAGATTCTGTTGGTAGTGCGGCTGCTAGTGATTTTGTTGTGGCGCATATTGAGGATGATACTGGTTCTGATACTGATTGGGTGGGAACTGAAGGCTAATATGATGATTTCACCGATTTATCCTGAGCCTACCCCTCATTCTTCATCAAGTAGGCATCGATGGTTTTTTCCTTGAGAATCTTGTATGCTCTGCAACCTTTCTCTTCATGCCCTACTAACTTACAGAATTTACAAAAGAGGTTTGTCGGGGTACTTACAACCTTTTGTAATTATAAATACTGTTTGTTGTGATTCCCTCTAGACTATCATATGGGGAACTAGGGTATTCCATGGCCATTTAATGGGTCTGGTGCACCGGATGAGACATAATTCATGAAGGTAGGACAATTATCCTCCGTGTGTCCGTTCGTTCTGCATTTTGTGCACCATAAATCTTCTTTTGCTTCCTTTCCCTTTTTGATATCCTGAATTTGTATCGTCAGATTAGCCAACTGCAACTAAATGTGCACCATTACTACAGCACCGTCACCAATTGGTGAGGCCTCTAGTTTCATTACCAACTCTAGCACTTTTGTTTTCGACTCAATCTTTTGTTGCATTAATGGACCTCGGATGTGTGGTAATAGGGCAGCAATAAACCACTCTTTATGTTGTACATCCAACATTTGGAAGCTTACTTTGGCCATCAAAGTTTTAAACCGCTATTCAAAGTCCCAGATAGTCTATGCCAATGCTTGTTTTATCTCCTTGATTTCAGTAATGTACTGTGACTCGGATTTAGGTTTTTTGATCTCAGAAATCATTGCGACTCGTATTTCTTTAAGATTATTATGTGGGGTTCCAGTCAATGTGGCATAGAACTTCATAAAAAAATCCCACGCATGACCCCTCAGAGTCGTGATCATCTGTTCCTTTCTTATGTATGTGTTATGGACTAAACAAACCATCCAAACAGCTTCATAGATGAACCAATGTTGCTCTAGATCTTCTGTTCCAATCCCATTGAATGTGGGTAACCAAATATCTTCCCCAGCCATTGAGTTGGCGTCAGGATTTTCTGGTAAGGGATTCAAAGGAGGTGTACCCTCTTGCGTGCTACTTGCAATACTAGCACTATCAATATTAGCATTCCTTTCTAGGGATGAGACTCTAGATCTTACCTTCGGTGATACTCCTGGTGTGATTTAGTTGCATCCTAAACTTGGTGTCTCCATGGAATATTCAGAGTCCTCTGGTCCTTCTGAAATCAGGTTATAGTCCTCCTCTTCATCACAAGATCCTTCTTCTACCTGCAACTGAATCTCACATTCAAGTTCTTCAAACAAACTAGGGTTCCATTGACCTCCTTGTGTCTTTCTTCACTTCCCTGATCTGAATCTCCTTCTACTCCTTAGGAATCCAGCTTCTAGTTCAAGTTGTGCACTCCCTGGGAACATCTCAACTCACCATTTTCCATTTTCTTGACAGGTCATCTGTGACATAGCCTTCTTCCTGGGTATGCAACTCAACTACTCAACTGCAAGATACCCTTCTCATAGACGAGCATCTTGATCCATGTACTAATAGATAGAAAAAATATTCTCCGGGGTCCTTGGAAAAAAATTCTTTCAGCCTCACTATATGAAGTTATGAGCTCTACTACAAACTTAGTAATGTATCCTTGCAAAATACTATCAAGCCAAAAATCAACAGCTCTAGAGATGGTGTTACTTACATTGGTTACCTCATGAACCAACTGATCACTCCATTCCATGACTTCTCTTATCTGGAAATTTTTCTACCTCCTTGCCAATCTTGACAACCACTTGTGCAGTATAATGAGGAACTCTGCAAAGAAGATCTCGTGAATATCAGAATATATATACTCATCCACCCAGTTTTCTGCACTCAATCGTGATCCTGCTCTCTCCCCTTGCGTGAATGCTAGCATCTTAGACTCCATCCAATCCTCTACCTTATTCTTTATCAGATGCCACAACATTTCCCTCGACTCAAATGATTAAGGATCCTAGCAACGGAACCATTTGTTGGCCTCTGTCTATTTCTTTGTCTCGACCTACGGTTTAATCAACAACACAATACCAACATAACACCACAAGACATCAACCCGATAGAGCAAGCTCAATTGGCAATGCCCATGAGGCAGGTGTAGTATCACCTAAGATATCTTAATGGGTAACTTCCAGAACCATGTTTCTGCAGTTGGCAAGGGATTATAGTCCCTTGGAACACAGCCAAGGCGCTCGAAAAATGCGATGGGACGATGGATTTTTTCACTACGCAACTGGGGAACAACTGTATGTCAACACACACACAACACAACCCTGTACTTACCCTCAAAAACGGGTGCAACTTGTGCGATGTAGCTTATTCCTTTCACTTGACAGAGAGTGCGTGACTTATATTTTAACTTATCAGTTTAACCATGAACTCATACATAAAATTCTGATAATTCTTCAAACATTCATTCATTCATTGATTAATAAGATGGTGTCATACATTCAACAGTAAATCATCAATATACAGTAAGAAACTGCTTGACATTCACATAATCATTCAATATCAGTCAATCATTTGACATGGGAAATAATGTGGAAACCTATCTAGGAAAAACCACCAAGGTGCTCTTCATCTAACATGAGAATTTGTGTATAGCACCCTGCAGTCTATGAACTGCAAACTACTTTTAAGATATGTCTTTCTGAATCAATATTCTTGCTGTCATTCTCTTTGTTTTATTCTTTTATCTACTCCTACTGATTCGCACACATCCTGCATCGAATCTTCTACCTTTAGTATCTGTGCACTCAATTGTAGATTACTTCTACTACTAGCAGTATGTGCACACAATTGCAAGATCTGGGGCTCAACAGCCTTCTACTACCACCAAACTCTTCTCTGAGTATTCTTTCCTACTAACCATAACTTCCTTAACAAATTGAGTGACTTAGCGAACGAACCCTTGTACATAGTGGGTTCTTCCTATTTATAAATTCTACAAGGCTACACAGGGTTGACTACATACTGCTCATCTGTTACATGTCATAATCAGTCGTTAAAAACGGCTACGAGTTGTCATAGACTGACACAAGGCACTATCATCCTAACTTACATATATTCCTTTATACATGCGACGTCCACTGGCTTACGCCGATTTTAGTATCCACAATCTTCCTGACCTGTCACTTGTTGATGTATTTGTAACTTCGGAATGTATTCACTTGTATATCTTATGTATTATACCCCGATGTTCCTATCGGGAAGTATCTGTAATGTAATTGAGTCATGTCATACCTCGATGTTCCTATCAGGAAAATCATTAATGTAAACAAGTCATGTAAAGTCATAGAGGTTAACCCTCCTAGTTGATCAGGGGTCAAAGTCCCCACAGTTTCGGGGCACTAGTGTTATTAGACTCTCCTAGAGAAGTCGGACCTAGTAAGTTGTTGTCAAGTCGGAAACTAGTATAAATAGAGAGAGAGCATATCTATTTATCACACAGTCACTCACACTCAATTTCTAGTGCATGAGTGAGAGAGAAGGAGCTAGGATAAAAGAGAGAACAGTTGTTGGAGATCATATTACTGTATTTGGGTTTTACTGCTACCATTGGTGCTTATTCTATCTCTGAGGAAATTGCGGGATTTTCTCCTTTATGGTTTCCCGGAGGAAAATATTTCTGTCTATTGTCTCTTCTGATTGATTGGTGTGCATGTTATTCTCTCAGATAATATCCTAAGATCATACTGTCATAATTGATAAAAATTTAACATGGTATCAAAGCTAACCTCAGAAGAAGACACTGTGCAGCTGTGGAAGCTAGGGATTCTTACTTTTTGGGTCTCTCTACACAATCCATCAGCAAAAGTAGGTTGGGATGAACCTCCACTGAAGGGTGCATCTTTCTGTCGAAGAAGAATTTGATTCTGAGCATTTTCAGTTTTTGACCTACCACTACATAAAGAAATTAGGGCTTTTCACTAAAGAGGAATTTTTGAGTGAGCCCAAGCTAGGATTGCTCTTCTCCTAAAAATAGAAGTTTAGAGACAAGAATCAAGGTTTTTGGTTGGGTATAACTACGGGAAATTCAAACCCTAATTTTCCTAGAACCAGAAAACCAACACTGCAGAAGAGCAGCTCCAGATCCAGTTTTCAGCTTCTCAAATTGGTAAGATCTAAATATTTTGTATTTCCATTTGAGGTTCTTAGTTAAGATGTATCATCACACCAAGCTTGATGAAAATCTTGAGGGAGTTTATAACTTCTGAGCCTGGAAGTATAGGATCTCCCTAGTCCTGGAAGAAAATGAGTTGGACTCTTACATTAGTGAAGAGGTTCCAGTTCTAGAAGGAGATGAGGCTAAGGCCTTACATAAAAAGAAATTGGTCATGGCTAAAAGGATTATTGTTGATTCAATCAAGGATCACCTCATACCACAGGTGTCCTCCCTAAAGACACCCAAGGTAATGTTTGATGCCCTGGACAAGCTATTTGAAGGAAACAACGTAAGTCAGAAGATGACTTTGAGGAACCAGTTGAAGAGTGTGAAGATCCATAATGCGAAGACCATACAATCATACTTTACAAGGGTCTCCCAGATCAAAGAACAACTTGAAGCAGTGGATGAAGAAATGGAGAATGCAAAAATTGTGATGACTACCCTGAATGGTCTCCCTAGGTCATGGTACTCTTTCATTCAAGGGATTTGTGCTATAATAAAGCTAGTCACTTTCAGTACACTTTGGGAGGAATGCTCACAAGAAGAAGCTCGAATAGTATCCTGAGAAGAGAAGATGGGAAGTGAATATCAAGATCTCATATTACACTCCAAGAAAAGCATAAGGGACTATCATCATTCTAAAGGTAAGCATCCTCACTCTATAAAAACTCAACTCAGATGTTTTACTTGTGATGAGATAGGACACTATGCCAGAAATTGTCCTAGAAACAAAAGAAACTCCCACAAGAAGAAGGACAAAAGAAAACAGCATGCTCACTCTGCAGAGGATGATGATCCTCCTAGGAAAAGAGTCAAATAAGAAAGTGAAGATTCTTCAAGTGATGAAGAGTATGTTCTGATTTCTACCCTCACGGGAGCTATCACACATGGAAGCAATGATTGGCTTATAGAAAGTGGGGCTTCCAATCATATGACGAGATTCAAAGAATCCTTTTTGAAACTATCCGAACATGAGTCACCTCATAAGGTGAAACTTGGGGACGACTACAAGTATCCAATAAAAAGTAGTGGTGAATCCTCCTCTCCATATCTGCATTGGATGGAAAATGAATGAGGGTTGCATTTGTAGATGGCCAATTCCTTATGTGGCCAAAGGGAAAGACCATAGATGATGCAGTATTAATCGGAGAGCAAGAGGGAGGACTATACAAATTGAAGGGCCAACCAAAACAAGATTTGGTCCATGACTTAGTAGAGCCAAATGAACTTTGGCATAGAAGGCTTGCACATGTACACTATAGGGCACTACCACTTGCAAGAAAATTTGTTGAAGGTCTTCCAAAAATACAGACAAAACATGAACGTGTCCGCAAAGGATGTGTGAAAGGAAAGAACACAACGAAGACATTTCCAAGTAGCGAGAGCAAGGCAAAAGGAATCTTGGAAATCTTTCACTCCGATGTATGCAAGCCAATGTCATCCAGTTCATTAAGCGGGTATGTATACTATGTTTCTTTTATTGATTATTTTTCTAGGAAGTCATGGATATACTTCTTGAAGAACAAAGATGAAGTATTCAGCAAGTTCAAGGAATTAAAATCCTTGATCGAGAACCATATATAAAAGAAGATCTTCGATCATACAATGGAGGAGAATTCACATCAAATGAATTCAAAGAATTATGCATAGATTCAGGGATTAAGAGGGAATTGACCACTCCATATAATCCACAACAGAATGGGGTTGCAGAAAGGAAGAATAGAATGATCATAGAAGCTGCAAGGTCAATTCTTCATGATCAAGATATTCCCATGCATATATGGGCAGAAGCTGCCAGGATAGTGGTGTATGTACTGAACCGTACTCCACACAGAGTACTCAAGAACAAGACACCTAAAGAAGTATTTTTCAGTAAGAAACCAGAGGTCAGCCATCTCAAAATATTAAGTTGTCCAGTATACATACACGTTCCAAAAGAAAAAAGGAAAAAGTTAGATCCTTCTGAAAAGAAGGGGATATTTGTGGGATACAGTGAAATATCGAAAGCTTACAGGATATACTTCCTAGGATTCAAGAATATCGACATCAGCAGAAACGTAACATTCGACAAAGACTCAGCATAAAACAAATCTAGAAAGAGAGCAGTTGAAGACTCTAAAGAAACAGAAGTACCCAGGATTCGAGATACAACCATGAATGATGCAACTCAATAATAAGATCGATAAATAGAAGAACCATAGGAACTTGTACATCCACCCCAAGAGAAGAATCCTCACAAGAGGAAACCTGCATGGGTACGAGAGGCTATCCAAGGTGCAGAAAGATATGGGGCTCCAAAAGAGATACAAGGAGAGAGGAAAAGAACCAAGTCCTACTCCGGTTATGTAGGCCTATTATGTGACATCATTGATAAAGAACCTTCCAATTATGAAGAAGCGGAAAAAAAGAAAGAGTGGAAGGATGCTTTGATCGAGGAGTACCAGTCGATCATGAAGAATGATGTCTAGGATGCTGTCCCAAGACCAGAGGGGAAGTCTGTTGTGACTTCCAAATGGATCTACAAGATCAAGCATGCTGCAGATGGTAGCATAGAGAAATATAAAGCAAGATTTGTGGCTTGTGGATTCTCCTAGAAAGAAGGAATAGACTATGAAGAAACTTTTGCACCTGTAGCCAGATACACTTCCATCAGATCAGTACTTGCTATGGCTGTAGTAATGAAATGCACCAGATGGATGTCAAGACTGCATTCTTGAATGGTGTAGTGGAAGAGGAAGTGTATGTGGAGCAGCCACTCAGTTTTGAGACACATGACAGGGAGACTCATGTGTGTAAATTAAAGAAATCCTTGTATGGTTTGAAACAGGCACCCAGGACATGGTACAGAAAAATTGACAGCTTCCTATCCAGTTTGGGATTTACTAAGAGTAAAGAAGATTCCAGCCTTTACTACAAGGTTGAAGAAGGGAACCCAGTGATACTCCTACTATATGTAGATGATCTTCTTGTAACAGGTGAGGATGGGTTGATTACTGATATGAAGAGGCAGCCTGCTATCGAATTTGAGATGAAGGACTTGGATATGATGCACTACTTTCTAGGCATGGAGGTGTGGCAAAATGTAGAGGGAATATCCCTGGGACAAGGGAAGTATGCAGTAGAGATCCTGAAGAGGTTCGGGATGATGTACTGCAAGGCCATGACCACACCTATGGCATCAAACCTAAAGCTATTGAGTGATGCTTCATCAGATTCGGTTGATGTTACGAGGTATCGTCAGATGATTGGGTCATTGATGTACCTAACGAATACGAGACCAGATATTTGTTTTGTTGTGAACACATTGAGCCAGTTCCTGATAGATCCCAGACATGTTCACCTGATTGCTGCAAAGCATGTTCTGAGGTACCTAAAGGGTACAGTTGATTACGGGCTCAAGTATGAGGTGGATCAAAAGATTAACCTGGAGGGTTATGTAGATTCTAATTGGGAAGACAGTGTCATTGATAGGAAGAGCACTTCGGGTTGTTTCTTCAGTATGGGATCAGGTGTGATCTCTTGTTTTAGTAGGAAAAAATCATGTGTGGCACTAAGTACAGCCAAAGCATAGTATGTCGCAGCTTGTTCGGCTAGTTGTGAAGTAGTGTGGCTGAGGAAGCTACTATCTGATTTGTTTGATCTCTAGTTGGATGCTACTTGTATATATTGCGACAACTAGAGTTGTGTGAAGTTGTCGAAGAACCCAGTGTTCCATTACAATTCGAAGCATATCGAGATCAAATATCACTATATCAGGGATATGGTGCAGAGAAGAGCAGTGAAGCTCCAATATGTTGCGACGGATGAGCAGATAGATGATGTGTTGACCAATCCATTAGCCAGAGTGAATTTTGAGTATTTCATGGAGAAGCTTGGTGTTCTCCAGATTGAGGTTCCTTCCAAGAGGAATTTATGAGTCCGAGAGCCATTCTGTCATGGTGGTAGGTGAGGCCTCCCATGGTCAGATGTAAGGGTTGAGCCATTCTGACATGGTGGTAGGCGGGGCCTCCCATGGTCAAATATAAGTGCAGAGCCATTTTGACATGGTGGTAGGTGGGGCCTCCCATGTTAAGATATAAGTGCAGAGCCATTCTGACATGGGGGCAGGCTGGGCCCTCCCATGGTCAGATGTAAGGGCTAAGCCATTCTGACATGGGGGTAGGTTGGGCCCTCCCATGGTTAGATGTGAGGGTAGATCCATTTTGACATGGGGTTAGGCTGGGCCCTCCCATGGTCAGATGTAAGGGCAAAGCCATTCTGACATGGGGGCAGGTTGGGCCCTCGCATGGTCAGATGTAAGGGCTGAGCCATTCTGACATGGGGGTAGGCTGGATGCTCCCATGGTCAGATGTAAGGGCAGAGCCATTCTGACATGGGGGTAGGTTGGGCCCTCCCATGGTCAAATGTAAGGGCATATCCATTCTGACATGGGGGTAGGTTGGGCCCTCCCATCGTCAGATGTAAGGTCTGGGCCATTCTAACATGGGGGCAGGTCGAGCCCTCCCATAGTCAGATGCAAGGGCTGGGCCATTCTAATATGGGGGCATGTCGGGCCCTCCCATGGTCATGATGATGATGATCCAGTGATGATGAAGAAGATGAAGACCTACATGGATTCTAGGCCTACAACTAGCATGAAAAAGGGTTGGCTCTATAGAAATTCCTATGACGAGAAGAATTGAGAGATAGCACTAGTTGATCGAGATGATGGAAGCAGTAATGATGATGATGATCCAGTGATGATGATCTAGATATGATCCAGTGATGATGATCCAGACTTGATCCAGAGAAGAATACTTGTGCTAATGAATTGTGTCAAGAGAATACCTTCCTAGTTAACAGGGAGTGTTGGTGTATTTGTAACTTCAGAATGTATTCACTTGTATATCTTATGTATTATACCCCGATGTTCCTATCGGGAAGTATCTGTAATGTAATTGAGTCATGTCATACCTTGATGTTCCTATCAGGAGAATCATTAATGTAAACAAGTCATGTAAATTCATAGAGGTTAACCCTCCTAGTTGATCAGGGGTCAAAGTCCTCACAGTTTAGGGGCACTAGGGTTATTAGACTCTCTTAGAGAAGTCGGCCCTGGTAAGTTGTTGTCAAGTCGAAAACTATTATAAATAGAGAGTGAGCCTCTCTATTTATCACATAGTCACTCACACTCAATTGTAGCTCATGAGTGAGAGAGAAGGAGCTGGGATAAAAGAGAGAATAGTTGTTGGATATCATCTTACTGTCTTTGGGTTTTACTGCTACCATTGGTTCTTATTCTATCTCTGAGGAAGTTGTGGGGTTTTCTCGTTTATGGTTTCCCTGAGGAAAATCTTTACGTCTATTGTCTCTTTTGCTTGATTGATATACATGTTATTCTCTTAGATAAGATCCTAAGATCATACTGTCATAATTGATAAAAATATAACATCGCTTTATAGCCGTTACCCATTTGCACGCCTGCAAGCTTGCATTTCCTCCGCCGCCTGCATGTTCTATCTTTTTGCATCGGTCCCTTTGCTTCCTTCTTGACCTACTTTCCTCTTTTTTGTGTGTGCACTTTTCCTTCCTTGCTTGCGCATCAGCTTCTTCCTTGTGCACTTTTCCTGGCCCACTAATAGGCTAAGGTAGCTTCAAGACCAGGTGGTTAAAATCCAATAGTAGATCCAGTATAAGTATATTTTTTTCCCATTGAGATGTCTTCGATAAGTCAACTACCTGTGACATGTAAGAACATGTCCACATAACTATGAAAGCACCCACACATGAAGACTATATTCCCATGACGTGAAAGGACATGCCCGCATAATGAATGTATCAACACCCATCTAGTAAATTCATAAAAGGTAAGCATGCATCAATGAAAACATCACAATGTTGCTTCACTTTATTTCCATTTTTTAATGTGACCATATTGCTACCCTATCAACCATGCTTCCAAGTATAACTATGAGTTATTGAAATATTTAGAAGAAATTTAAAACCCGCACTTAATGTACATAATTCCCACAAGTATTGCATTGTGCATGCAATACTAAGGATAAAATTTCGACATCTAGATAAACATGCCCATATGATAATAGATAAATGGTCGTCAAACCCCAAAATGCATGAAATAGTGGTGGAAATAATCCTGTAGACAAATCATTGAAATTCCAGCAGATCATTGAAATTCCCGTGACATGTAAGGACATGCCTGCATAAGTATGCAAGCACCCACACATGAATACTATATTCCCCTGACATTTAAGGACATGCCCGCACAATGAATGTATCAACAGTCATCTAGTACATTCATAAAAGGTAAGCATGCATCAATGACAACATCACAATGTTGCTTCACTTTACTTGCTTTTCTTTATCTAACCATATTCAACTTTTTGTGCATTTTTGCAAGAATTTTTCTGGACCTGCGTCCATTTGTTTGAGGCTTGCTGGCATTTTATATGGTAGTGCGGGCATTTTCTAAATGGATGCAGTATTTTCTCAACAAGATGCGAACATTTTTATCCAATTTGGAGAATTGATGTAAATGTATTCTGCAACTTAAATGTGGGCATATTTAACTAGTTGCGGGCATTTTTATTGCACCTATGATGCCATGATCAAGCATACAATTGAAACAAATCAAGGACTTATGGAAATTCATCTACATCTGGGTAGTATTATAATATAGTTGAAGAATATATTTATAAGCGCAGGTTTCCTATAACAACTTTACTTTAGTTGTACCTATCAAGTGTTTAACTTTATCATTGAAATGCCTGTGACATCTAAGGACATGCCCGCATAATGAATGAATGTGTATCAACATTCATCTAGTAAATTCATAAAAGGTAAGCATGCATCAATGACAACATCACAATGTTGCTTCACTTTATTTTCTTTTCTTTATCTAACCAAACTGCTCCCCCTGAAACCTTATTGGTATGTTAATCTCAAGATATTTAATTTGTCTCACATATATCTTCAAAATAGATGAAAAGTAATATCTCACAACTGTAGATTTCTGAAAACATATTGTACCTAATTTATTCTTGCATTTTACTTCATCTATTGTTATGGCTTACTGCGGGCATTTTTCATCCTTTTGTGCATTTATGCGGGCATTTGTCTGGACATGCGTGCATATGTTTAATGCCTGTGGGAATTTTATAAGGTAGCATAGACATTTTATCAATCCAATGGGAATTTACAAATTGGTTGCATAGAATTTCTCAACAAGATGCAGACATTTTCCCAAATCAACTGCTTATACTAATTGGAGAATTTATGTAAGTGTATTCTAAATCTTAAATGTGGGCATATTTAACTGGCTACGGGAATTTTCACAAGCTGTGGAAATTTTTACTCTATTGCCCTATGGGAATTTTTATTTCTCTATTGCCATGTATGCATTTTTTACTAGATGGGAGCATTTTTACTCTCAAGTGCGGGACATAACCGTGACATCTAAGGACATGCGTGCATAATGAATGTATCGACAATCATCTAGTAAATTCATAAAAGGTAAGCATGCATCAATTACAACATCACAATGTTGCTTCACTTTATTTTTTTTCTTTATATAATAATAGTACTCCCCCTATAAATATGTAGACTAATTGCTCCCCCTCAAACCTTTCTAGTCTTTTCATCTCTGAGCTATTTAATTTGTCTCACATATATCTTCATAATCGATGAAAAGTAATATCTCACAAATGTAGATTTCTGCCACAATTTGTTCACATGAACTCAACTAATAAGGAACTTGTTGCATCTAGCAGTTTCACTAGTGGTGCCAAATACTAGTAGGTTGGTGAGTTGTTTGAGACTAGCTAATGGTGAGAGAGACCACATTTCAGAGGGGGTGCACCACCATAGAAGAGAGACACTAGTCTTTAGCGATTGTGCGTAGTGTAGACCTTCCATGTAGGTTTATATAAGTGTCCATGCAAGCTCCACACAAGTATCGGAATTCAAAGTTGGTGGGTAACATATGGAGGTTGATGAGTTGTTTGAGACTAGTTATTTTACCCTAGAATTTGCAGCAAAGATTGTAATTCAAATCCAGGCATACCTCTAGGCTCTTACAATGATGTTGGTAGTGTTGGAGTCATTTACCCAACATGCACACTTATTTGGTCAATTTTGGCCTATTTACCCACTATCCTAAGTTTAATTGACTTATTTGGCATCAGATGAGCACACTATGACATCAGCATGAGCTCACCCATGCCCTCCTTTAGTTAAGGAGCCAACTAATCCATCTCCTTCATTCGGGGAGGCTAACTGGGCTTCCTCCTTCAAACAGTAAGCATTTCTGGGGTGATTTGAGTGTCATATTTGCACCTAATTGCTAACTGATTGTTACAATCAGTTAAGTTGAGTTGTGAATGTGCCTCCATTCATTATGTGATTTTTTTGTCATTATTTATGAACTAGAGCTAACACATGTGCCTACAACCAATTCTGATGACATGTTTACTTCGGTCAACTCCATCGGAGCTACTTGGATTTATGGATGCGCTGCCTCCTTTAGTTGGACATGCAGTTACATGTGATGAGTCACTTTCAGTTAGACTCAATCATCTATTGCATTCCAATTCAATTAGGACTTAGTTGAGAGTCAGTTATTGATTAGCTTGGTTATTAACTATGTGTGCCGATTGTGGCTAACATTCAGTTAAGCTACACACATCCATTTAATTCGAATGACCTCCTTGAGTATTCAAATTTTCTTGGCATTCATGAACCTTGCATGACCATTGTATTGTATTACTCATTCTTTATTGAATATACAGAGCTGCTACTCCTATTGCAGCACCATTATGCCAATTTCATGCTTAATTGTCTGAAATATCTTATGAGACTGTGTTTTAGTCCCTCTATTACTGTGACATATTAATATGGTATCAAATCACATGGCAGGATGAATCTCATTCTCTCAAAAACATGGTTTTTGATGGATTTTGCATGAAAAATTGAGCAAAAGCTCAAAATTCCATCACTGCACCAGAAGCAAAGGCTTACCACTTAATACCCCAAGTGAAGGAATTGTTGATCAAGCTTGGTTGATCAATTATGTTGGGTGTAATGAAAGCCTAAAATGTGCATGATGTTCAACCTTATGGTGACTTTATTGTTTTGATTTGCAGGTTTTACAGGCTCACTGCATTCTCTACAACAGTTTGATATTTCTTCTTTCATAGATCTTTTGACTCCGTTCAATTTTCATCAATGGAAAGGAGACATGGAGATCCAGCTACATGCCATAGGACTCTATCGGGGCACTATGGACACAGAAGAAGAGCCTACTCATGTTATAGGCAAAGCTAGATTCTTGAATAAGAAAGATGAAGCTTTCAATTTCTTTTGTCTCTCTATCTCCAAGGATCTTCTATTCCACCTCTCGGGATTGAAGACTCCAAAAGATATTTGGGACCAACTTGCCTCCCTGTATGGAAAATAGGATGACTTGAGGGTTTATCAACTTGAAAATGAGTTGATGTCTCTTCAACCTGGAAATTTTGAGACCCTTAATGATTTTTTCACAAAATTCAACAATATAGTCCTTCTATTGAAGCAGTGTGAGGTGAAGAAGGAGGATGATTAGCTCATCCTCGCCATTCTCTCAAAACTTGGAGCTAACAATTCAGTGTTTGTTTCTACATTCCATGTGGGGAATCTCACAACCCCTGGATGGAAGATGCCTTCACTCAATGCCTTCATTGAGTCCCTAACAAGCGAGCATGATAAGCTTGTCCAGATGGGGATCATCAGATCCTCCTGTGATCAAGCCCTCTTTTCTTCAGGAACAAAGGATTCAAAGGGGAAAGGAAAGAAGCAGAAGAACCCCAAAACCAAATTCAAATATCCTAAGACAAAATTTCAAAACTAGCGGCAAGAAGAGCCTTCCAACTCAAAGAAGAAAAAAAACAAAGGCCACCATGGGAAGGAAAAAGTCAAGTGTTCATACTGTGGGAAGGGATTCCACCCTGAACTTGCCTACATGAAAAAGAATCTTGATGAATCTACTTCTCTCCTTGAGAGAAATAACATAAATATTCAAGAAATATTTTGGAGGAAAGAAAATCTAGATCGGAAATACCAACATGAAAGAGGTCATGCCCTCATGGAAAGCACTTCGAAGTCCATGTCTCTACTCATAGATTCTGGAGATTCAAACCACATGATGGGTAGGAAATACTCTTTCTCTTCTCTCGACATCAGCAAGAGCATTCCCATCCACATGGGAGATGACTCTACCATAATCTCAAAAGGACAAGGTACTGTAAATCTTGAGCACGGTTATTTTTTCAATGTTCTATATGTACCATCTCTTGCATCAAACCTCTTGGGTGTCTATAAAATGACCCACACTGGATTTCCCAAGAGATTATCCTTCAGCCCTGACGATGTACAAATTACTGAACTTGCATCTGGTAAACTTGTGGCAAAAGGCTCCACAAATCATCATGCAAAATCCTATGATTTTTCCCATTTTTTGGAGGATGCAAAGCCCACAGCTCTGCTAACTCATGGAAATGAGGTCAGTAGGATCTGGCATGAGAGGTTTTGCCACCTAAACTTCAAATACTTGCAGAAATTACAGAAAAAATCCATGGTTGAATGCCTTTCGGTCATCAAAGATACCACCGGAATTTGCAAAGGCTATATTTTGGGCAAGCATCCTGAGCATAAGTTTGAACTAGGGAAGGCAATCCAAGCATCAGAAAGTTTGGGGTTGATTCATTCTAATATCAGCGAACCAATTCCCATCACATCCTTGAATGGATATTGGTATGTTCTTACTTTTATAGATGACTTTTCAATATATACATGGGCCTTCTTCATCGAGAAAAAGTCAGATGTCTTAGAAAAAATCATTGAATTAAAAGCACTGATTGAGAATGCATTCGGGAAAAAGATCAAAATTTTGAGATATGATAATGGAGGGGAATATATAAGTAATGATTTTCTGCATATATATTCTGAAAGTGGTATTCAGATCCAACATTCAGTTCGCTACACTCCCCAGCAGAACGGTGTAGTGGAGAGAAAGAATTGGTCTCTCAAGGAGATGACCACTTGCATGCTAGAAGCCAAGAAGTTGGCTGCAAATTTGTGGGCTGAGGTAATGAATGCTACTGTATACATTCAGAGTGGATTTCCTCACTCATCCATGAAATAGTAGACCCCTTTCGAATCCTACTTCGGACACAAGCCGGATTGTCAAATCTCAGAGTGTTTGGGTCCACTGCATGGGCCCGAATTCCGCATGATAAGAGGAAAGATTTGCAACCGCAAAGTTTTGAATGTTTTTTTATTGGATATCCTAATAAATATAAAGGTTTCAAGCTTCTGTATATCAGAACAAAACAAATCATTATTGAAATAAGTGTCTGGTTCGATGACCCTCTTCAAGAGGTAGAACTAGTGAAGGAGAAAACTGTTGAATTTCCTTTTTATTCTACTGAATATTTGGATGATGAAATTGGGGATGATGGCTCTGATTTGGAACCTCTGATATCTAATATCAAAGACCAGAAAGCATCAAGTTCAATTTCAGAACCTGAAGTGCAAACATCTCTCTCAACTTGGGCCAGACAGACACTTTCTTCTTCCGGTGACAGCATTGGAAATCCTAATAATCCAAGAAGAACACGGTCTGATTTCCAAAGAGAAGGTATTGTGCTCTCTTGTCATGACTCTTTGATGTCTGAAACTTGTTATTTAATTATAATTTCAGATCCTAAGTCCTAATACCATGCTCGGAAAGATCCGAGATGGCAAGCTGCCATGGACGAAGAGATGAATTCTCTTCAAAAGAATGCTACTTGGGAGCTAATTTCTCTTCCTCCAAGGAGGATATTAGTTCAACGCAAGTGGGTGTTTTGGACAAAGTTTGATGATGATGGAAGAACCTGAAAATATAAGGCAATTTTGGTAGCAAAATGTTTCTCCCAGGTCCAAGGTGTGGACTATCATGAGACCTTTGCACCGGTTGCAAAAATGGACTCCATCCGCCTAGTTTTGGCAACTGCAGCATCCAAGCACTGGGAAGTGCATCGTATGGATGTTAAGTCTTCCTTTATAAATGGAGATATACATGAGGAGATATACATGAAGCAGCCTAAGGGCTACATTTCAGATTCATATTTGGTTTGCAAATTAAAGAAGTCACTATACAGGTTAAAACAGGCCCCAAAAGTGTGGTATTCCAAGATGGATGCCTTCCTTCTCTCGCAAAACTTCCAAAGGTGCAAATCAGATCCGAATGTGTATCTACATAATTATGATGGTCATTTCCTTATTATTGTTTTATATGTTGATGATCTCTTGATTAGTGGCAGCACTATTGCTTCCATTTCAATCATAAAAACTGCCCTCCATGATGCATTTGAGATGAGCGATTTGGGGCTCTTGAAGCAATTTCTGGGGCTTGAAATTGCACAAAATTCTAATGGGATAATGGTCACTTAGTACAAATACATATCAGACCTATTATTTAATTTTAACATGGCTGAATATAAGGCTGCTTCATTCCCTTTCCTTTCAGGGATCAGCCTTGAAGAAGGAAAAAACACTCCACCCATGGATTGCACAATCTACCGCCAACTGATTGGTAGCTTGCTTTAATTGACTCATTCTCATCCTGATATATGTTATGCCATGAAGTTTGTATCAATATACATGCATAACTCTCGTTATATTCATTGGAATGCAGCCAAGAGGATTCTCCAGTATATTCAGGGCACCAGGACCTACGACATTCACTATGTTGTAGACTCTGAGCTAGAGTTGGTTGGTTACACAGATTCAGATTGGGAGGTAGATTATATTGATTGAAAGTATACTTATAGATATTTATTCATCTTTTTTATTGACCCCATTTTCTGGTCTAGAAAAAATCAGGCCGCCATTGCATTGTCTTCAGCAGAGGCCGAGTACCGAGGAGCAGTGAATGCTTGCATCCAAGTTGTTTGCTTGCAAGGCATTCTTTCAGAGTTTTATTTTGGTATTAATTTTTCCACTGTCCTCTTCTGTGACAATAAAAGTGCTATTAATATCTCCACAGATCCAATTACGAGGAAAAGGACAAAGCATGTAGAGATACACATCCACTATATTAGGGAATTGGTGCATGACAAGACCATCATTCTGCAATACTGCCCTACTGATGAGAAAATTGTAGACATCTTCACCAAGAGATTTTCAGAGAATAATTTCACTTACCTTCGTTCATTGTTGGGGGTGAGTTCATCAGGGTGATCAGATTGCTTCTCCAGTGTTTAGCTTGAGGGGGGTGTTTCCCACTGGGTTTTCCCTCTTTCCTCACTTAGATTTATTTTTGAGCATTGTTTGAGTTACATTTTGTATGGGGTGACCTATGGCCTTTGTTTCTAGGGCCTTAGCATTTCATGCTTTTTTTTACTCCTACTAAGTATAGCTTAAGGGGGGGTGTTGGAGTCATTTACCCAACATGCACACTTATTTGGTCAATTTTGGCCTATTTACCCACTATCCTAAGTTTAATTGACTTACTTAGCATCATATGAGCACACTATGACATCAACATGAGCTCACCCATGCCCTCTTTCAGTCAAGGAGTCCAACTTAGCCTTCTCCTTCATTCGGGGAGGCTAACTGGGCTTCCTCCTTCAAACAGGGAGCATTTTGAGGGTGATCTGAGTGTCATAAATGCACCTAATTGCTAACTGATTGTTACAATCAGTTAAGCTGAGATGTGAAGGAGCCTCCATTCATTATTTGATTTTTTTTGTCATTATTTATGAACTGGAGCTAACACATGCGCCTACAACTACTTCTGATGACATGATTACTTCAGTCAACTCCATCAGAGCTACTTGGAGTTATGGATGCTCTACATCCTTCAGTTGGACATGTAGTTACATGTGATGAGTCACTTTCAGTTAGACTCAGTCATCTATTGCACTTCAATTCAGTTAGGACTTAATTGAGAGTCGGTTATTGATTAGCTTGGTGGTTAACTATGTGTGCCTATTGCTGCTGACATTCAGTTAAGCTACACACATCCATTCAATTCGAATTACCTCCTTGAGTATTCAAATTTTCTTGGAATTCATGCACCTTGCATGACCATTGTATTATATTACTCATTCTTTATTGAATACACAAAGCTTCTACTCCTATTGCAGCACCATTATGCCATTTCCATGCTTAATTGCCTGAAATCTCTTATGAGACTGTGTTTTAGTCCCTAGATTACTGTGACAGATTAATATGGTATCAGAGCACATGGAGGGAAAAAGCTCATTCTTTCAAAAACATGGTTTTTGATGGATCTTGCATGAAAAATTGAGCAAAAGCTCAAAAATTCCAGCACCACACCAGAAGCAAAGGCTTACCACTTAATACCCCAAGTTAAGGAATTGTTGATCAAGATTTCTTGATCAATTATCCTGGGTGTGATGAAAGCCTAAAATGTGCAGGTTGTTCGACTTTATGGTGACTTTATTTTTTTGATTTACAGGTTTTACAAGTTCACTGCATTTGCTACAACAGTTTGATATGGATTCTTCCGTAGATCTTTTAACTTCGTTCAATTTCCATCAATGGAAAGGAAACATGGAGATCCAACTATGTGCTAGAGGACTCTACCGGATCACTATGGACACAAAACAAGATCCTACTCGTGTTATATACAAATCTAGATTCTTGAATAAGAAAGATGAAGCATTCGGTTTCTTGTGTCTCTCTATCTCTAAGGATCTTCTATTCCACCTCTTGGGATTGAAGACTCCAAAATATATTTGGGACCAACTTTCCTCCCTGCATGGAAAAGAGGATGACTTGAGGTTTTATCAGCTTGAAAACAAGTTGATGTCTCTTCAACCTGGCAATTTTGATACCATTAATGATTTTTTCACAAAATTCAAGCATATGGTCCTTCTATTGAAGCAGTGTGAGGTGAAGAAGGAGGATGATCACCTCATCCTCGACATTCTCTCAAAACTTGGAATTGACTATTCAGTGTTTGTTTCTACATTCCATGCATGGAAGCTCACAACCCCTGGATGGAAGATTTATTCATTCAATCCCTTCATTGAGTCCCTAACAAGAGAGCATGATAAGCTTATCCAAATGGGGATCATCAGACCCTCCCATGATCAAGCCCTCTTTGCTTCAAGACCCAAATATTTGAAGGGGAAAGGAAAGCATCAAAATAAACCCAAAACTAAATTCGAAGATCCTAAGCCAAAAGTTCAAAACCAGTAGCAAGAAGAGCCTTCCGACTTGAAGAAGAACAAAAACAAAGGCCACCATGGGAAGTACAAACTCAAGTGTTCATACTGCGGGAAGGGCTTCCACCCTGAACATGCCTGCATGAAAAAAGAATCTTGATGAATCTACTTCTCTCCTTAAGAGAAATAACATAAATCTTCTGGAAATATTTCGGAGGAAAGAACATCAAGATCGGGAATACCAGCATGAAAGAAGTCATGCCCTCATGGCAAGCACTTCGAAGTCCATGGCTCAACTCATAGATTCTGGAGATTCAAACCACATGATGGCCAGCAAAGATTCTTTCTCTTATCTCAACACCAGCAAGAGCATTCTCATCCACATGGGAGATGACTCTACCATCATCTCAAAAGGACAAGGTACTGTAAATCTTGAGCACGGTTATTTTTCCAATGTTCTGTATGTACCATCTCTTGCATCAAACCTCCTAAGTGTCTATAAAATGACCCACACTGGAGTTCCCAAGAGAGTATCCTTCAGCCCTGATTATGTACAAATTACTAAACTTGCATCTGGGAAACTTGTGGCTAAAGTCTCTGCAGATCACCATGCAAAAGCCTATGAGTTTTTCCATTTTGTGGAGGATGCAAAGCCCATAGCTTTGTTGACTCATGGAAATGAGGTCAGTAGGCTCTGGCATGAGATTTTTGGCCACCTAAACTTCAAATACTTGCAGAAATTATAGAAAAATTCCATGGTTTAAGGTCTTCCGGCCACCAAAGTTACCACCGGAATTTGCAAAGGCTGTATTTTGGGCAAGCATCCTGAGCATAAGTTTGATCGGGGGAAGGCAAGCCAAGCATCAAAAATTTTGGGGTTGATTCATTCTGATATCAGCGGACCAATTCCCATCACATCCTTGAATGGATCTCAGTATGTTATTACTTTTATAGATGACTTTTCTAGATATACATGGGCCTTCTTCATCAATAAAAAGTCAGATGTCTTAGAAAAAATCATTGAATTAAAAGCACTGATTGAGAATGCATCTGAGAAAAATATCAAAATTTTGAGATCTGATAATGGAGGGGAATATATCAGTAATTATTTTCTGCATATATGTTCCAAAAGTGGTATTCTGATCCAACATTCATTCCCCTACACTCCCCAGCATAATGGTGTAGTGGAGAGAAAGAATTGGTCTCTCAAGGAGATGACCACTTGCATGCTGGAAGCCAAGAAGTTGGATGAAAATTTTTGGGCTGAGGACATAAATGATGTTGTATAAATTCAGAACATAGTGCCTCACTAATATATGAAAGGGAATACCCCTTTCTAATCCTACTTCAGACACAAGTCAGATGTGTCGAATCTCAGAGTGTTTGGGTCCACTGCATGGACCCAGATTCCACATGATAAGAGGAAAGATTTTCAACCGAAAAGTGTTGAATGTTTGTTTATTGGATATCTTGATGACTCTAAAGGTTTAAATCTTCTGGATATCAGAACAAAACAAATCATCATTGAAAGAAGTTTCCAGTTCGATGAGCCTCTTCAAGAGGTAGAACTAGTGAAGGACAAAACTGTTGAATTTCCTTCCTATTCTATTGTATATTTGGATAATGAAATTAGGGGTGTTGACTCTGATTTGGAACCTGATTTTAAAACTCTAATATTTGATATCAGTGACCAGCAAGTATCAAGTTCAAGTTCAGAACCTGAAGTGCAAACACATCTCCCAAATTGGGCCAGACAGACACTTTCTTCTGCCAGTGACAACATTGGAAATCCTGATGATCCAAGAAGAACACGGTCCGATTTCCAAAGAGAAGGTATTGCGCTCTCTTTTCATGACTCTTTGCTGTACAAAACTTGTTATTTAATGATAATTTCAGATCCTAAGTCTTACTACCATGCTCGGAAAGATCCGAGATGGCAAGCCGCCATGGACGAAGAGATCAATTCTCTTCAAAAGAATGCTAATTGGGAGCTAGTTTTTCTTCCTTCGGGGAGGAAATTAGTTCAATGCAAGTGGGTATTTTAGACAAAGGTTGCTGCTGATGGAAGCACCTGAAAATATAAGGCAAGGCTGATAGCAAAAGGGTTCTCCCAGGTCCTAGGTGTAGACTATCATGAGACCTTTGCACCAGTTGCAAAAATGGACTCCATCCTCCTAATTTTGGCAATTGCGGCATCCAAGCACTGGGAAGTGCATCATATGGATGTTAATTCTTCCCTTATACATGGAGATATTTATGAGGAGATATACATGAAGCATCCTGAGGGATACATTTCATATTCATCTTTGGTTTGCAAATTAAAGAAGTCACTATACGGGTTAAAACAGGCCCCAAGAGAGTGGTATTCCAAGATGGATGCCTTCCTTCTCTCGCAAAACTTCCAAAGGTGTAAATAAGATCCGAAAGTGTATCTAAAGAAGTATGATGGTAATTTTCTTATTATTTTTTTATATGTTGATTATCTCTTGATTACTGGCAGCACTGTTGCTTCCATTTTAGTCATAAAAACTGCCCTCCATGATGCATTTTAGATGACCGATTTGGGGCTCTTGAAGCAATTTCTGGGGCTTGAAAATGCACAAAATTCTAATGGGATAATGGTCACTCAGTACCTATACATATCAGACCTATTATTTAATTTTAACATGGCTGAATGTAAGGCTGCTCCATTCCCTTTCCTTTCAGGGCCTTGAAGAAGGAAAAAGCACTCCACCCATGGATTGCACAATCTACCGCCAACTGATTGGTAGCTTTCTTTACTTGAATCATTCTTGGCCTGATATATGTTATTCCATGAATTTTATATCAAGATACATGCAGCATCCTCATGATATTCATTGGAAGGAAGCCAAGAGGATCCTCCAGTATATTCAGGGCACCAGGACCTATAGCATTCACTATGCTGGAGACTCTAAGCTAGAGTTGGTTGGTTACACAGATTCAAACTGGGTGGGAGATTCTATTGATCAGAATTCTACTTCCGGATATGTATTCATGTTTGGTGGTGGCCCCATTTTCTAGTCTAGAAAAAATCAGGCCGTCATTGCATTGTCTTCATCAGAGGTCGAGTACCGAGGAGAGGTGAATGCTTGCATCCAATTTGTTTGGTTGCAAGGAATTCTTTCAAAGTTTTATTTTGGTAGTACTTTGTCCACTTTCCTATTTTGTGACAATAAAAGTGCTATTAAGATCTCCCCAGATCCAGTTACAAGGCAGCGGACCAATCATGTAGAGATACACATGCGCTATATCAGGGAATTGGTGCATGACAGGACCATCATTATGCAATACTACCCTACTGCTGAGAAGAATGCAAACATCTTCACCAAGATATTTTCAGAGAAGAAGTTCCCTTACCTTCGTTCACTATTGGGGGTGAGTTCATCAGGGTGATCAGATTACTTCTCCAGTGTTCAGCTTGAGGTGTGGGGGGGGGGGGGGGGGCTTCCCATTGGGTTTTCCCTCTTTCCACACTTAGATTTATTTTTTAGCATTGTTTGAGTTACATTATTGTACAGGGTGACCTCTGGCCTTTTTTTCTGGGGCCCTATCATTTCATGCATTTTTTTTACTCCTCCTGAGTATAGCTTGAGGGGGGGTGTTGGATTCATTTACCCAACATGCACACTTATTTGGTCAATTTTGGCCTATTTACCCACTATCCTAAGTTTAATTGACTTACTTGGCATCAGATGAGCACACTATGACACGAGCACGAGCTCACCCATGCCCTTCTTTATTCAAGGAGGCCAACTAAGCCTTCTCCTTCATTCGGGGAGGCTAACTGGGCTTCCTCCTTCAAACGGGGAGCATTTATGGGGTGATATGAGTGTCATAAATGCACCTAATTTCTAAGGGATTGTTACAATCAGTTAAGCTAAGTTGTGAAGGCACCTCCATTCATTATTTGATTATTTTTTGTCATTATTTATGAACTGGAGATAACACATGCGCCTACAACCACTTCTGATGACATGTTTACTTCAATCAACTCCATCAAAGCTACTTGGAGTTATGGATTTGCTACCTCCTTCAGTTGGACATGCAGTTACATGTGATGAGTCACTTTCAGTTAGACTCGGTCATCTATTGCACTCCGATTCGATTAGGACTTAGTTGATAGTCACTTATTGATTAGCTTGGCACTTAACTATGTGTGCCTATTGTGGCTGACATTCAGTTAAGCTACACACATCCATTCAATTCGAATGACCTCCTTGAGTATTTGAATTGTCCTGGAATTCATGCACCTTGCATGACCATTGTATTGTATTACTCATTCTTTATTGAATAATTAGAGCTGCTACTCCTATTGCAGCACCATTATGCCATTTTCATGCTTAATTGTCTGAAATCTCTTATGAGACTGTGTTTTAGTCCCTATATTATTGTGACAGATTAATAGGTAGGAAACGAGTATTAGAGACTAAATGTCGTCCTCAAAACTTATGTCCTCTTTGAAATTGTAACTATCCCAGATTTTAAAATGGTGCTCTTCATTGCAGATTAGATACACAATCATGGAGAATTAAGGTTTCTTTCATGCCCAATTTTTCTCATAGTTCAAGGATCAAACTTGTTGCTACTATTAAACACACATTGGGCTGCTGATATTTGAGAAATTAATGCCTAGAATGTTGCTACATGTTTCTTTTATTCCCATAAAGATTCAAAACTCCTTGGTGGACACCCATGCAATATAGGTAGTAAAAGGATCTACACCAAAAACAAATTGGGTGATGTCTTGTGGAAATAAATAGGAATAAGGAAATAAGGGTGCGTCTGCATAAACATCATAGGAGCAAATACTTAATTTGGGATCAAATTTGTAGAATGATTCCCCTCTAGAGGTTTTCCACCCAGCCATAGGATGACAATTTACAAATCCACCCCCAAGTTGAGTGCCTAAGTGTGACAATGGAGGCTCTCTCATTCATCTCAAACCCCAAACAATTGTTGAGCAAAAAAAACATTCATCAAAACCTCCAAACCCTCATAAACTGAGCAAGAATAAGTAACGGCTAACAAGTCAAAGAATCTTGTTAGATACTACACAAGAATAAAGCATTCGTAACTCAATCAATAGATAGGAAAGAACAACAAATTAACAAAGGAAATCAAACCAATTAGGGTCAATTCACTGAAATACATAAGCACCACTCTAAAGATGCAAGATCCATAAAAATGTACTAATGCACACTTTAGCTCATTTTGAAAAAAGTTGCAAACTCTCAGGTAGATTCAGCTCATTTGTATTTTATAATTATTTTTCTCAAATATTCAAACTCAAATCTAAAGCAATGAGACACACATGTCCAGCATAGAAAAACCATACCTCAATATCCTTCATGTCCAGCATGTCCCAGAAACAATGAGTTACAATAACCATTAAAGTACTTAAAACAATAACAATAATAAGAGTGGCGAGCTATAGCAGATCTAACTTGATAATGAAAGACAACAATACATAACAGTAGCATGATATATCAGATCTGACCCAATTATAAACTCAACATAAGATAACTCAAAACAAGATGTTAGGGCAGATCTCCCTTATCCTCAGAAAAAAAATATTCTAAACAGAATTAAACATCTTAGCGTTAAGTTAGTTGCATGCTACTGAACTAGACAAACATACCTATGAAAGGAGAGAACCTATAACCAGAAAATATCCTAAAATATATCATCAAAGCCTCACAAATCAAAAACAGTAGCAGCACGGTAGTACGACCAACTCTCAATAACAAACGACAGCAAAGTAGTCCAAAAAAGTCACATATGGTAGCGCTATGGTGGATGGAACCTAAGGAGGGCTCTTAAGTTCAATGCAAGGGTGGGCATCCCCCTTAATGGGTCACGTTAGTCATCAACAAGTTGGACGTCAACATTTAAGGTTTTTATAGCTCAACGTTGCCATGCAAGGGTCAATCACAAGTCACCACAAGGATAAACATCGCATACAAGTAAACATGCAATTCAACGTAACATAACAATGCAAAATGACATCATACTAGGCTCATGCACATCAAGTCAACATGAGGTAGTTCTTATGCACAGATATCATGTGGCCATATGTCTCATGTGTCTCATGCAAAGAATGGAAGCTCATAATCATCATCACTGGATAAGGAAGCTCATGTGGTCATCTCATCTTCCTCAGGTTAACTCGGGAAGGGGTATCCAGCCCCTTAAGGATAACCACAGTTCTCGGAAGATGTCACACATTATCATAAATAAGTTATGCACCGACTAATACAAATACAAATCTTAAATGTATACAACTACATTTTTTTGTGTTTTTCTTTTCTAATATGGGGACATCTAATTCATTGTCATTTAATGTTGAAATTGTTGTTCCCTCTCTTTATGTTGACTGTTTGCGCATGCTCTCCCGTATCATACTTATGGTACATCTCATAGTAGGGTGTGGATGTCACTGGTAAGGGGAATCATTATTTCCAAGATCATTACAATGATCTTTACATGTTGGTTGACTAGATGAGATAGTTAGAGTGTTCATTGGTTCTGTCATGTGTTCCTCTTCCATTTGAAAATGAGAAGGTACATGCTTTTCCATTCACAGAAGAAAATTTATTACTACACGACATCAATTATATATTTGAAATCATAATAAATACTACTATTTTACAGCATCGTACCTGAATCATGGCTAGGCTTCTCTCCACCAACATGAGGCATCTCCCCACCATCATATGGTACTTGTTCGATACCACTACAATTGCTGCTTTTGTTGCTCTCACCCTAAAAACCAAAAAATAAATTTATTTTTCACATATACAAATTTGACATAACACTGAATTCAAGTCCAAAGTCATGTGAGAAAATTGAACAGGCACATATGGTTTTATTTACATATGTGTGCGTCAATGGGGAAATTGGGTTTTTCCCCAAGCTTTTTCGACGTTCCAACACATGTTGAAAACCATACTTAAAGACGAGCCTCAAGTCTTCTTCAATGGATTCTTCTTGAAAAAGCATTTCCCTGCAATGCATAACACTATAAAAATTATTTGTTTGCTACAGTGATAAATGAATTATTTGTTCGCTACAGTTACAAAAAAATGGCTACAAATAATGATCATTCGTTTCTTACAATTCGTGCTCTTAGTTTTTGATATCCACCCTGGCCCAGTTTGCGTTTCTCATGTTTTTATAGCCTTGTCTTTAGAGGTGTCATGGAGCCTATGAAAGGTTTCAAATATGTTAGATGTCGCAATTTAAATATATTTAAAAGTAAAGAAATAATATTGAACATTTTTCATTGAAAATATGACATGTGGCATACCTTCTTGAACTGATTGGTTGAGTCTTTCCTTGTTTTCTCAATGCATTCTCCTTTGCATCATCCATGAGCACATTCCACTCCTTCTCTGGAACCATCAAAGGACGCTCATACTTAGTGTTAATTTGCAAATTGTCCCTATAATCTGCCCTGACATATTTCAAATTTAATACATCTGTTGTGGTGACACATTTTTTGTTGAAGGTATCACCAAACAAGTTAACCATGTGGTTCATCAAATAATATTTCAATTTCTCATTTTGGGCATTCCACCATGTACGAATAGTGGGCCCAAAAATATCCAAATCCTTCTCATGCAGGTTCTCATAAAAATCATTATTTCTTGGAAAAACAATATGATCGTTAATTAAAAATAATTTCAGGTATGTGGATTTGAATTACATGAAAAAAAACTAAATTAATTAAATAATGCCTGCAATCTTTGGTATCTTGATTGGAACACATTCCTTGTCCTCCAAGAATGTAACGAGAAATTATTTGTCGCTAACCACATGTACTACTCCAGGATAGCAACTTTCACATTCGATGATACTCTCCTCTCTAACATCCTGTGAAGTAGTATTGGGTTAAGGGCCCTCCTGATCTCCAACATTCAGTGAGGTCATAGAATCTAAAGGGAATTTCTGGTAATGAGAGTCAAATAGCCTCATTGGTACGATAGATTGACGTTATGTTGAACCATTGCTACTACCAATACCGACATCTACATACTGTACTTGATGCACAGGTGTTGTCTCCGAAAATTCCTACAAAAAAGAAAACTTTAATTGATTAGATCATATCAAAAACCTGAAATAACATAAATGAATATATGTCTCATAGTTCATATAATATTTCAGAGATTCCACTTAACCCCGTACTGTACTATTGTTTTCCTCAAGTCAGAAATTCTTGCTTTGATTTCTTCAGTCATGGGCCTAATATTTATCAATGCAAGAAGTTCTTGATTGGACTTTTTCAATTCCTTCTTCACAGTTCCCATTGGGTCGGTTGAATCAAATATATATTCCTCAATGACCACCTCATCATCATGATGTCGTATGCTCTACAAACATCAATCAATAAAACTAGTTTATTTATTTTTATCATTACAAAAATTCACGTGAAAAAAATAACATGCATTTAATAAATAAAAAATTTACTTTAATCATGTTTAGGTACTATTAGGTTAACATTTACTTGATGGGACACCATTGGGGATTTCCCATGGTCATCCTGCCATAATACAAGAAGCAACACAATTTCATATTGAAAACTAAAAATTGAGCCATGTCTAAAAAACGTGATTAATGAAGAAAGAAATTAGTGTTAATACCACCTGAAACAATATAATAAGCATGATATCATCTTCAAATATCACAGTGTTTACAATATTCCCGCACAGTGTTTACAAATGTCTGCACGGTATTTTCAATACGTCAGCACAGTGTTTACATTATGTTGGGTTATAGGTGCACAGCATGTTGAAGGTGTTTAAGGATACACTTAACCATGATCACAGCTGGCATGGTGATAGGGGTGCAAAAATAATCTCATGTGATATGATGATGGTTGAAGGGGTGTCCTTGATGCATGTTTACCCTTATGATAACTATGCATGTTTATCAAGAATGACCTCAGAAACACTTGTTGTTGTTTATATGACTTATATAGAGCTGGTTATCGAGATTTTTATCATTGTATGAAGACAACTCCCAGCAATCACATGAAGACTTGAGAGCATGTATGGATGAACATATGGAGAATATTGAAGAATAATTGATAAGGGACCATCTATGAGACAAGTTAAGTACTGCATACTCTTGTGCAGACACATAGTATACCCAATGGCATATTTGAAGTATTCTGGAAAAATAATTTTAGTGGAATATTTGAATATTGTTTGAAGACATCTTGAGGGAATATCATGGCAAAATTTTTACATATGAAATAAGTGTAGCAAGGGTGTATGCTTAAACATTAAACAGTTGCAGTAGCGTAATCAATACATTCATGATACGATGATATGCCATCATTACCCTAGTCAAGTTGTGGAACAAATTGTAGTAAATTTTATGAGAATAAAAGGTGTAGATCCAACATTAAAATCCTCTCAAACCTTGGTTTTTCAAAGGCAAACTCAAGCCTACTAAAATATATATCAATCCTGATCAATCTCAGAATTTGAACAACCTAATGACTTCTTACATTAACAGTGACAATCTTCGGAACCTGGCCTCTTAAGAAGTTATTTTGGCATGAATATAAGCTTAAACTGATTTGGGTTTACCCTTAAGACATTCTAAGGCTACCAAAGCATTGAATACAGTTGAACTATCATGGCATGACAGCCTGAGGAGTTGACAAGTAAAGATCACAAGGAAGTGACCTTCTTCACATTAATTTGACAGAAAATTGCAATGACACGTGAAAGGGAGTGATTTGTTTTGACAACTTAACTGGACAGTGATCAAAGTGACAAGACTATGGACTTCTCACTGACGTGGTTGTGACAACTTATTGATATGATAGTTGATTCCAGATAGACATGAGAGCACCTTGAAGGCATCCAAGTACTGCCAATCATATGGATGCAGCTGCAGATCTACGAAATAATCATCAAACGTTGAAGTTTGTGATGTTTGAAGATTCAAAATAGCCTATAGATACATTCATTTTCAAGTATCCAAAGGATAATTGACATGACATCAAATGGTTGTTCAAGGTACAACAAATAAGGGTCATTGCATCACACAATAAGTTATATTTTTTTCTAGGTGTTCAGTAGGAGACAAGTAAGTCAAGTAGCGTTTGTTAAGTATGTAGAAAAATCCGGTGCCAATAGTCTATGTTCATTAGGGAAAGAAACCAACCCTTCGTTTACCTATTTTAAGTATTCAAAACAAGAGAAAGTACAAGCTCCTTATCTGAATTATAAGGTCCCTATGTGATGTAGAAGAGATTAGGACGGGTTATAAGGTTGAGTAAAGTATGAAGATTGCTAGAGTTCCTATTTCAAGTTGATCAATTTAGATATGTATGAAGAACCAGCTTCTAGTTTATATGTTCACTATAAATAACCAGGTAATGCAAGTTGTACAACGTTGGGTATTAATAAGATATTAGAAATGACTTTGATATCGTTGGGTCTTTAACCCTCAGTGTTAGGTGGGATTTCCTCCTTCAAGGGTATTTCATCTCAACTACAATCCAAAGAGAAGAGGAACATTATATTTGCTAATTTAATTCCCATGATAGTTACTCTTCAAATTAAGCATTCAAGTTACAGGGTGTTTCGTATATAATCACATCTATGCATTCCTATCCTCACAAGCTTGGATGTATCGGTGTTAAAAACAACTGTGACAGGCTCAATGAACCAGGTATAAGTTTTGCATCATGTACAAGAACAAGATATGTCAAGGTTATTCAAACTGGTTTCATCTATTCCAATTCTATCAGGGTTATTCAAACTAGGATACTCATCTTCAAAGAATTTTTGGCCTTACTTACCCTTTTATGCCAGAATAATGTTAACCCTTTTATGGAAGAATAAATCTTACCTTACATAATGACCTCACATAATTAGTTATATATGACCGCCTTAAGGGATTCTTTCTGCATTAGCGAGTATTACCTGTCTAGAAGCATTACCCCTTTAATTTATATTTACCCGCTGCTACCCATTCTATGTAATAGTCTAGTGCTTTATTTATATGTGCAAACCTTAGAGCATTGAGTATTATTCTTGACCTCAAAAATTCAAGATTATTCACTCCGTTTAAGACAACCCTAAGATCATTTTTATATTTAGTTGTGCAGACCTAAGAGACGGATCTAGCATAAAGAATTCTTTTTTACCCCGTTTAAGACAACTGCCTAATTATTTAACTGCCTACTTATTCATTGGTTTTCTGGTACACTGTAGAGTTATTTTTTATTTCCTTATATATGCAATTGCCTAGACACTCCTCTAGAAATAGTTATTTACTTTTTTATTTTCATTTTTATTTATCCTTTTATTCTCAAAAAGCTCATGAATTGTTATTAATATAGAAGGTGAAGCCGAAGGATGGGTAAGAGGTAATGGAAAATATGATGAGAGCTGGAAAACTATAGAACATACTAAGAAGACACCAAGAATACAATCCCAAGGATAAAATCCATTGATTTGAGGCTCTTACACATGCATTACAAATGACCTTCAGATAACGGTTGAATTTTAGAAGGACCTATTCTTTAAACAAATAATGTATATAAATCACATTGGAAATACATTGATGATAGAAGGAAATCCTGAGTTGAGCATAGCGAAGGTGAAGGGAAGGTGGAGGGAATTCAGGTCATCACTTTCCTACCATATATGATTGTGCCACTTGCGATGATCTAACAACCTTTGTAAAGATAGGTATCTAGTATGTCAATATGATGACACTACAAATTTTTGGATATGTTAACCCTCGGTCCTAAATTTTGAGTGGCCTCTGATATGGAAGCTACAACACCCTTCAAGTCTTGACCAGGGGCTCTCCAAGGTTCCCCGGTCCAAGAATGAAGCCCTATATCTATCAATAGAACCTTGACTATAAAATGATTTAATGGATTAAGAGAAAACAGATGACTTACCGAAGACATCTCTGCGGGAAAATAATATACCGGAAGCTACCTTAGCGTATGATTTTCCTGATGCTTATGAGTTTCGATCTCAATCTACCAATGTCCCTATACGTATCTTTTGGATATGATGACGATGATACCATTGATGATATTAAAGATGAAGATGATGATGATGATGCCATTGATGATCATAAATATGAAGATGATGATGGTCGTGATTATTCTAATGAGTATGAACATGATTATGATGATGATTCATTATTCATCATCAATATCATCATCATCAACTTCTTCATCTGTATCATCATCTGGTCTAGAATCGCTATCGTTGAAAGGATCACTCATATCAGAATCATCATCAAATTGATTTTCGGTTATATATTCATCATCAATATCATCACTGAGTTCAAAATCATCTGCTACATCATTTAGATGATCAGATTCTTCATCTGACACATCTGTGGAGGCCAACTTCTCCTGATATGCATCACCTTCTTATTTGATATTGGATTCTTCCTCTACTAGATTATACTTGATCGGTATTCCTCTTGGATCATATCTAACAATGTATGGACAACTTGCTTTACTTGGCACCTCTAAGTAAAAGACCTGCTCACACTGACTTGGAAGAACATAAGGCTTTGTACCCGGTTCAAGTGCCCTTGTATTAATCATGGTAAATCCATTGGCATGCTCAATAACATTTCTTTCAAGATCACGTTCATTCATTCCTAGCATGTACCATTTTACCTCAAACAGAACTATTTTAAATGAATTAAAGTCGCACTCAATTATATCTTCCAAATAACCATACTACCTATTTTCATATACTTTCGGATGCTTGTCACTTCTATAGGAAACATTAGTGACTTAAAAAACTGCAGTTATCCCACAATCAAATGTTTTCTTCTTTTCATCTAACTTTTTGATGCAAAATTTATGACCATTGTACCACATAGCATTGTGGTGTATCAACTGCATCATTCTCGACTAAGTAAATAAATATATAAGAAGAAATAAACCAAAGAAATAAATTTATATAATGGGAAACAACAAAAAAAATGATGAGGGTCTAAAATATACTTTCCTTTTTTCTTTTAAACCACATGCTAAATCAATTTCCCTTTATGTAAGTTCATCGAGATATTCTTCTCAATGACGATGCACTGTTTTAATCAATTTACTCACCCCTTCCCATGATAAGGTACCATAGAATTCTATACATCGTTCTATCCATTCCTCCATCCAATCAGGATTGTTTTCAATGTATAAATGTACTGCATCCCACACGTGACCAACTACACGGAAAAATAACAGTTAAGAACCATAAATTAGCTATCATTAAAGGCAATTAAGTTTACGTTACAATATTGATGGAATAATAAAAATTACATGAGTAAGATATATATGAAATTGAAAAATTAATTGTATAATAAATTAAATATACATCCTCTAATTACCTTTCACTTTCCTTATTCTACCTTTCCCCAACAGGACCTCCCCTTCAAATTTGTTGATGGAGTTGACATGCCAAATGCGAGGAAGATTGTTATTTTTTTCTAAATTTGGAAGATACTGACTAATGTACACCATGGATTGATATACCATATAGCCCTGCACAATAGAACCCTCGAGATGTGCTCTTTTTCTAACAAAATCCTTCAATGACTTCAAATTCCATTCCACCGTCCACATTGATCTTGTGTGTACAGGTCCACACAATTCAATCTCCTCAACTTGGTGTATGGGATAGTGTTATTGTGCATTGAAAAATCCTGGAGGTAAATACTTCTACATTTCACACATTAGACGAGGAATTTCTCTCTTCCAATACCTAATATCTTCTTTATGGATTTCTTTAGATCAAAGCCACCTACAAATGATGTAAGAAAATAACAGTGATCAACAAGATTGAGGCATATATAATAAAGTTCCAATCTATAAAACTCAATATGTCAATCAGTTATGCAACAAAGTGAACAAACATTTTCATGCATATAAATTGTTACTTACCTCATGTATTTACCGAGATCATATATAACTTGTTTTGTGTTGTCGTCAAAGCTATCTGGGAGAGATAGAGGTAGAACGTACTATAACAAAAAGAAAATGATCATTATTTATTTAAATTCCAAATAAGAGACCACAATTACTAAAAAGATGTACTAAATGGAAATTATATAGGTAAATAATTACCTTAATGAATGTATGCCATTCATGAGTTTTAACACCACCAAAATCACCATTTTTCGTTAAGATATTTTGTATGATCGATGAAAACCCAGTCGGAAACCTTATTTTTTGAATGACCTCTTTTATATCATTGCTTTGTTGCTCTGTCAATAACCATGGAAGAGTAATTATATTTCTGTACTCCTCTCATAAATTGGAATTAATTACACTTTACAATGCATGATTGGCTTCTGCAATGTCACTACAAATTTTTCCAATTTAATCTTTGTCGGTCCTTCCATCTAAGATTCTCCATATCATTTATGTTACATTCTTCCCGATATGCATTGTACCGAACAAATGAGCTATTTGTAGGTGCTCGTAGTAAGGAAACCTATTGAATTGTATGGGATAATTCTTCATTCCTTGTGGAATCCCATTCATGCCTTCGCGACAATCAATATTAAACATAAATGAAAACACATTAACAATAATTCATGACACCCATGGTAGAGAAAATTCAATAAAAATATAAAATTCATAATATCGCATATTTATATGATACATATACAATTTTCATACCATGACGATGTCTATTATATTCCAACTTCCATAGGTGAGGTGTCATTCTTCGTGGTTTCTTCCCATTCTCTTCTTTACCATTGAATTTTGTTTTCTCGGTAGTTTGATACCTATGGTTCTTAGGGAGGAAGTGTTTGTACTCATCAAACACCTCCTTTCTTAGACTTATTGAACATCGAGATTTTATCCTAGGACCGGAGACTGGACATGCAAATTTTCCCTTTGTTTGAATTCCTGCAAGATATATGTATTAATGTTATAAGCATCAAAATATTATTAATTTAAATAATGCATGATATTTACATTAAAAACATATTAATTTAAAGTGCAACAAAAATCTACATACCACAAAAATGTGTTAACCCGGGAGCGTCATGAATTGTCCATGTAAGTATTCCATGGAACTGGAATTGTTTCTGCCCTATTGGTCTAGAGATGTCATACATAGTGATGCCAACCCATAAATTCAATAGCTCCTCAATAAGAGGCTCAATATATACATTCATATCTTTAACTTAGTACTTACCTAATTTTTTCAACAAGATACGATGTTATTCAGTTATGTTTCCCAAATAAAAGGTGTTCTCATGCAACAATGAAACAAAGAAATGAAATAATATAATTACTTTGAAAAAAATACCTGAAATAATCATTGCCAACATTGTGTGCTCTCTCTTTATCGACATCCAAGGAGGAATCTTATTGTTTATGATGAAAATAGGCCACACTGAGTAAGTAGAACGAAGCTCTCCAAATGGATTGAAACCATCAGCTGCCAATGAAATTCTAACATTACGAGGTTCATCTTTAAAAATTGGCCATTTTTCTTCGATGTTCTTCAATGTAGAACCATCTGCAGGCATGCGAAGAACACCATCTTCACTTATGTTCTTTGCGTGGTAATCCATAAACTGTGTTATACTTTGGCACCTGAATAGTCATTGGAAACGTGGAATTACGGGAATATAACGAAGAACTTTGCGAGGCACCTTTTTTGTTACTTGATTAGTTTGATATCTACTAATTTCGCATTATGGGCATTTGTTTTCTGATGCATATTGTCCATAATATGATCATTAGGATATGCATCAATAGCTTGATAGTCCATTCCAATTTATTTCATAATCAAGAATACCTCTCGACATGTGCGTGGTAAATTATTTGACGATGGTAATAGAAATTCACCCAACAATATACAACATTGACAAAAAAAAATGAAATGTAAACAATATAAATCATAAATATTGCTTATCCCTGATTTATGAATTAATTAACACTAAAAATAGAGGAAAATAGTGAAATTTTCAATATGCCATGTGAAGATGCAATTAATACATTACATACCTTAGGATCTGTGTGAAACAAGTGTTTGACAAACCATTCAAAACTTTTAAGGTCACCAACAACAATATAGTAGATAGAATATCTTTTGTTGAGCCTTCATAAAGATGTTCTTGGGACTTCTCGAGTAGAGTAACATCATGAATATCATGTAGGTTGTCCTCGTCCAATGGAGAAAATGTGTATTGGATCAATCTATTTATCTTGTCTTCGTCATTTGTATCAATAACATCATCTTCGTCCATAGGATCATTAAGAACTTCATCTTCAATATTATGATATCCATGTTCATCACCTTGTAAATTAGAATTTCTATTATAATTATGTGGAAAATAGCTCTCTGGCGGTCGATATTTAGGGGGCATTGTCTTTATAATTACAAACAATGTAATAACATTAGTGTATAATATACAACACATAAATTTTAAATGATAAAACATTTTGTGAATACATGAACAATACTATTACAAGAAGTACATTATCTAATCAATAACGTATTACCAATGCCCCTTCTCCTTACAATGTTTCTCAGCACGTGTTCTTAAAATTATTCTTGTCCGCAAACCCATATAATGATTGCAAGGGCAATAACACTTTCCATCGCCCTTATCCTCCAATGTTGCCTTCAACTCAACATACCTCCTATTATTTTCTTCCCAGGTATATTTCTTTGACATTATAATAGCATATAAGAACCAAACAAACTCAATCAATGTATAAGTAAATTAAATAGAATATATATTGTTGGAATATAATCCGTCAGGATTATACGTTAGTGTAAATAATAGGAAGATGAAAAGACTCTCGGATCTGTGATCCCAAGAGTCATTGTAAATGTATAAATAAATGCTTTGGCTATGAAATAAATGAATCGAGAGTTATTATCCAACAGTGGTATCAGAGCTGCCTGTCATAACTCATGCCTGCATGCCTGCCATTCTACCTGCCAGACCTCCATTCTGCCCCTTGTCAATTTATTTCAGACTACCCATAGTCATTCTGTCTCTGCGTACGTTTCTCCTGCCAGCCTGTATACATTCATTGTATGCGTTACAGTTCCAGAACTGCGTTGAGGAATGGCTGCCTGCCCATCGCCAGTCTACCATATGCGTTCTCATGCATGGTCCAATCTCGGCTGAGGAAAGTTTGAGAGTTTTGTTGAGTGTGTTCTTTACCATGTTGTGCATTGAGATATAGAACAATATTATTAACCCTAATCCTTTCAGGCTGAAGTTTTGTGTTGCGACCTTCATTTGTGTTTATCATCTGATAGAGTCTTCTCTATTGAAGAATTCCTTTCTCTTCGCATGGGAAGAAGCAGTAGAGATCCACTCCATTACCCTCTATTCTTGTAAATCGCCACCCAATCTGCATAACAGTTTTTCTCAGTTATCTCTTTCTGCATTCGCGGTGTTGAGGGATCCTCCACCTGTGATTATGAATTGTGTTGGGTTTGTGTTTAACCTGGGAGGGCTGTGAACCAACCCTTTGTTAAATCCACGATGATTGAAGAAGAACGCATTTGCCACTGAAGTAAACCCTAATTTTTTTCGAGCCGCCTCTTCATTCCTCACGATCTGTCTATTTTTCAGGAGTGTGTTTCTCCTCTCTAGTGTTACTCGGAAGAAACCCTAATTTTTGAACTACCTCACAATTAGGAAAAATGAAGCTATCATCTTTGGGTTCTATCTAAAGTTTGGGATGTGGATCGAGCTCTAATTGGGTCACCCTCAGTTGCTGCAAGTTTGTGCTTGGAATCTCTACTGAAGATTGCTATATATCTCTACCCGAAGACTGCTATATATCTTTGCGTCTTTGTGCTACTCCGTGGAATATTGTGGCATGTGCTACTTCATTGAAGAGTAAATACTCTTCATATCCTCCATCATCACTACTGCGTGGAGCATGACTGCTCTTGTATTATGTGCGTTGAAGTGGTGTCAAAACACTCTTTTGATGCTGCAATTTATTCGAATGGTGTGGCTGCATAGGATCATGCCTTCTTATTTGCATGAAGTGCGAGTGGGAATTCTGCAAATGTGAATGAAGTGAGAATAATGTAATCGTTGTATGAGCCATGATCGTTGTATATTTAATGATCCGTGGCTACTGTATATTTTTATATGCATTGAGTATATATGTTGCACATTGAAGAGGCGTTCTCTCAATCTGGAAGCTGCGACCTGCTCCTTTGTCCTTCCATTGTGGGCGTTCTCTCCTGTTTTCTGTTCACAACTGAGAATATTGCTGAAGTGTTGTTGTGGTACGTGTGGAAGACTGAACCTGTGATGAGCTACTGTGTGCTTGACCATGCCTTTATGGATTGATCTACTTCCAAAGAACTTGATATGAGCTGCGACCACCATAGATTCATAAAGACACATTGGTGTTGAATGTTTGTTGAAGACCGGTTAGAAGACTGCTACGACCTCCAAGGTGACTGCTATTTAAGTTTGAAGTGCTGCATAATTGTGTATGGTCATTATGAAGTCTGTACACTTACCATATAAACTGTACTATTGCAAAATTTGTTTTAGTTTGATGTAAATACTATGGCAGCGACATATACTTGCATAGTAAAGAGAGCTCATTGAAGACATTGTTTCTAGTTA
The DNA here is from genome assembly GCA_001517045.1 of Pseudotsuga menziesii. Lineage (NCBI taxonomy): Eukaryota > Viridiplantae > Streptophyta > Pinopsida > Pinales > Pinaceae > Pseudotsuga > Pseudotsuga menziesii. Next base: position 141,656 of record LPNX010518461.1, read on the forward strand.
GTGCAGCTGAAATTCTACATAGACTGTATTGTAAAAAGTAGCAGAGACTTAGACCTGCTTCTTTCATATAGCTGAGATCGTTGACTGGTGCTGTTCAAAACCCTATATTTTGTGACAGTTCACAAACAATGGTATTTCCTTTGGCGTATTGCTGAGCAGTTCTTCTAGTGCTAAAAATTTGCTTATGAACTTATTGACAGCATATTAAGATTGTAAATCACCTTGGCAGAGGCTGTAGACCTGCAAGGTTTTTTTTTCTATTATCTCATTCTCTTTGTCATATTAATTTCATTATTGTAAATTACACTAGCAGTTGCAGAAGATGCAATATATAACATCTGTAGTTGGTGCCACTCTCTCTAGCAAAGATCATCCCAAAGGAGAAAGCAGCAAGAGAGGCAGAGGAAGAAGAAACTTCAGAGGAAGAGGAGGCAGAAACAACTCCAGCAAAAGATCAGATTTGCAGTGCAAGCATTGTGGAAAGATTGGACACACATCATATCAGTGTTGGGCTTCATGGGACTCCATCAAAGACAGACATAACCAGAAGAAAGATGACAATAAGAACCAAGATGCTAGTAAATCTTCAGATTCTGCTCATTGTATTGTTGCACATTGTAATCTTGGTATTAATGAAATGACTTCACTTTCATCTTACACAGAATGTTGGCTACTTGATACTGGTGCAACATCACACATGACTTTTAGAAAATATTGTTTTGAAGAACTTAATGAAACAATAAATGGCATAGTTTACTTTGCAGATAAGTCAAGTTTTAAACCAAAGGGAATGGGCACCATTCGGCTGAAGATGCCTGGGTTCCCTGATTTCTTGTTGAAGAATGTTCTTTATCTTCCAGAGTTGCAGAGAAGCCTGCTGTCCTTGGTGGAGATTCGACAGCAAGGCCATTCCATCCACATGTT
>LPNX010518471.1:6049-20204 GCA_001517045.1 Pseudotsuga menziesii
CAATTGTGAAAGGCCCCCAAACAAAAGGGAACAAGTCTGCCTACTAAAAGTTGTTCTGAATTATTGTAAAACATACTATAGGTCGGCTTCATAAAATTATTTTTTAAATTAAAAGGTTAATTGAGATATGTCGGCTCAAAACAATATGGAAAATGTGTATAAATACCCTATCAACGACCTCATTTTATATACACAAAAATTTGGGGTTAGCTCTGATTTTCGACTGTTTACTGAGGCAAGGAATTCGTTGGCTGAGGAAAAATCGGCTGGAGGAGCAGCTGACTGAGGAAATTCACAGCATCTTTTATGTTTTTTGTTTTAGCTCTATTTTTTAATGCTCTGTGTATCCAACAAATGAGAGTGTACTAGAGCTCGCAGATGAGGCTGACTGAGGAAAACCATTTGTGGATTTCCGGTGGAGATGTAGCAGCAGACAGAGACACTTTTTGATAATTTTCGGTGGCAGCAGTAGACGGAGGAACACCATGAATTTTTGCAGTAGCAGATCTCTTCAAACTGTCTGATGTTTTTGAAAAGATGACAGTCCATTATTGAAACTTGTCTGGGGCCTTTCTCAACACTTAAAACAGTCTTACATTCTTCCACAAATTTTTGGTGTTCTCTTGTAGCCCTAATTTGTGGGCTTTCTGTGAAGATTTCGGTGGTGATAAGTAGGTCTGATTCTCGGGTATATCACTGAGAAAACTGCAGTGATGGATGAAATTCGGTGGTACTGTTGTATTCTTTTGGTATACTGTCCACAACTCCACACTACTAAGAAGATAGCTCCGAATTTGGGTGAAAAAGAGGCAGCCGCAGTGTGTGAAGAAAATAGGAGATGCAATATGTCACTGTGTTTCTGCTGATGGAGCCGTAGTAGAAATATGAGGGAGTCACGGTAAAAAAGAAGATCCTTTTGAGTTACCTTTCTGTAAACTTTGGATGACTGCTGCTTAAGTGGATGTTGATGATCTTAGAAGAAATGACCCAAAAATGATGTTGCTTTCAGATGTACAGAGATGGCATATTAGTTGATAATGATAACCTTGATTTGACAGAGATCAAATTGATATGACAAACATGGCTGGATAGAATGTGTGTGTTGAGAACGTTGATATTGAACAGCATTTGGATTAAGCAGCTTGAGTTGATTGTGGACAAGATGATGAGCAGAGATGACAGAGTGACATAAGTTTGTTAAACACAAGAAAATCAGAGCAGTAAGTTTTCTTTTTAAAGCTGATAGGCCAAGTCTGTACAAGTGCATATAAGCACAGGCATAGCAGAGAACAAAAGGCATCGCTGCCACAGGAGCTACATCACAGTCCTCAGGCATCCAAGGTTCTCATCTCTGTAAGCTTCAAGAAGGTATGTAATGATACTAATAGTGCTTGTATTGATGATGATGATACAACAGTCTATATGATAATGAAAACATAAGTGATATAGTGGTATGCTGTAATGATGAACATATAGGCTATGGTATACCCTAGATTAAACAATGACAGTGATGTGGTATGCATACAAGATTCAGTATACAGTAATGTAATACTACTGTATGATGCGGGCAATCAGTGATGGAATGATACACAACCAAGTGAGTATAAACAGTGATAAATATGCAGTGGTTCAGTTCACTAATATGATCATTTGATGCATGATATGACTATGTATGAGGATGATGTCTTGTACACCATGATGCATACCCTATGTTATGCAATACAACTTGATGATTGATCATTCCAATTTTGAGCTTCCTATCTACTGCTGCAAAGTTGCTTGTGTGGGTAAATGTTTGAAGACTTTGGGGGAAACAAGCTGATACAGGATTCAGGCTACCTTCCTAGCCCATTTACTGTGTTTCAAGTTGTCCAAGCAGTTGAGGACATAGTGGGTTCTATGTGGCGTCTACCGAGTATATATAAGCTCTTCCATATCTGACAGTCCCTTGAAATCTGCTAGCATATGACATGCTGATACTTGGATGATGCCTTAACCATAATGAATGTGCAAGAAGTATTTCTCATGAACAATGATAAATTATATTGACCTTAATGACTGATTACTGTTTAGTTAAAGTTTTGATGTTTGATAGTTGTATTGTTGCCTCTTTCAACTATGACTAAACAGTCCAAGTTCTCCTTGTAAGTGTTGATCCTGTTACATCATACTCCAGCTATATCAAGCTTGGAAGAGAAAGGCTTGAAGCAGAATTTGAAGCATTGAAAAGATCCAGTATTCCGAAGGTTACAGCAGGAGTGAAGCATTTGGGCATGAGCATACTGTGCTTAAGGCAGCAACAGTAAGAGAATGTAGAACAACTCTTACAACAGAAAGTCAAAGGTCATTGACATGAGATGCTTTGATGATGAAATATATGAGGATGACTCGATGATCAGCTGTATCAATTAGTAGCAGAGAATGATGAGCAGATTGACTGAAATTGGGCAGCAGTATTGATGGGCAGTGTTAACATGGTTGATGAGCAAAGCAGAGATTGTAGAGCAGACCTTGATGATTTGACAGTGACAAGAGTACAGAGGTTGTTGAGCAGCAGTGAGCAAATGAACAAGATGACTGAAGAGCTGATGTTGATAAACAACAAAGATTGAGAAGTGTGTTGCAGCAGTATTGATGAGAGAGTTGAGCAGATGATCAGCAGTAATGACCAGCACCAGAATAGGTTGAAGAAACAGATGATGCTGATATGACAGTGAACTTTAATTGTAAATGCAAGCTTGACTTGCTTTTGAGGTTAGGATACCTCAAACTCTTCTTAGCAGGGTCTAAGAAAACCAGGCAGGGTCCTGGATGCAGAGTAGGTGCTGATTTTACCTAACGATTGTAGCCGGACCAAAACTAATACAAAAGATTACAAAATTATATGGTGTTGTGTTCTTTTGTGTTATGGTTCTTGATGATTCAAATGCTTTTGATATGTGAATGATGAAGTAAAGATGCTTATGAGATTAGTAGAATAATGGAATGATGAATTGGTAGTTAATTCTGACAAGTTAAGAAAAGTTGTAAAATTGGCTTTACATTGATTCACCCTCCCTCTCAGTGTCTAACAAAATGTTGCTGCTCTTGACCGGCATGCGTGTGTCAAATCCCAAAAGTAGACACACCGACCCGATGGCAACTACGAAAAGAGCATCCATTGTCACCATAATCCTCTCTTCATCGCTTCAGGTTGGCTCATCTTCAACTCAAGGGGGGCTTCCCTAAGGTTAAGATCACTAAGGTAGGAGTCAATGGCGGACAAGGTGATGGAATAAAGGAGGAATCATTCCTCAAGGAGAGACCAGTGTCTTTGTATCAAGAGGGGAAAATGGGGTCAAAACAGAATTCAAGAGGGCCTTGTGCCATATGTAACTGAGGGGGAGAGATCGCATGATTGATCAAACTCTGCTCAGTCCAGTGCAAAACAACCAAAAGTACTCCTTCCTTTCTAGCTGCGGGAGGTGCGCTATACACACAAGAGATCGATATCACACAATCAACCTAGATAAAATGTGAAAATCGATACATGTACATGGATGCTTACAAAGGAGAATTGAATAACAACTGTTAAACTTCTTCGCCTTCCAATGTGGTGAATACACCCCTCTATGGCCTCATACATAAACATAGAACATGAAGGCTAAATCTAGTAACTTTAACACTCATTAAAACTCATCAAGATAATGCCATACATCAAAAAGAATGCTCAACTAAACTTTCAAAAACACCTCCAATGAATTTTCAATTAAGCTTTGGGGAAAAATCATCCCAGTTTTTTCCATCCTTACAATGAAAGAGGCTCTCCTCTTTTAAGGTCTAAAACCTCTTATTTCTTTAAAAAAAAAGAAGATAAAATAAAATAATAATAAAAAAGTTGGATCCATTTTTTCTCCACTAATGTCTAAGAAGACCACTACATAGCTAAAGTGTAACCACTACTTTGGCTGATCACCTAACCAAAAAGATCTGTGTTAAGTGAACCCACTTTTTGACTAGAAGTTAAAACACCCACTTAACTAGAGGTGTCAACCAATCTATCAAAAATCGAATCCATGAGCGGTTAATGAAGAAGTGGGTCAATGGTCTGGTAAGCCAACCAATTCAATGTGGCAACAAAACGCTAAAACGCCGATTTGTTGAACTGCTCCAAAAATCTCGAAATCGTGAAGCTCACCGGATGATCAATGTAAAAACAACCACACATATACTCAGCTGCCAAGGGTCGGTGATTCAAATCCTGAAAAATGTGAATTCCTGCACGATTTTCTCTATAGTGAGCTGCCAGCATGAGAAAATGACTGCCAATCAACAGAGAATTCAATTTCTGTCCGATCCCGTTAAAAAAAACTCTGCGCACATAGCTCCACGCAGCGTGGTTTTGAGCATATCCATGCTATCTGAAATAAAATGTTCACACTGGTTGTATAAGTTAAACTCCATACTTTGGCTGCCAAGGAAAAGTGTGAGGCAATCTCTATTACATGACTGCAATAACATTAGGACGTGGCTGCCAGAGACACCACATCATGGTGAAACCGCCACTAAACTCGTGAACTGCTGAAAAATCTCCACAAAATCATGAAGTTTGCCCCGGGCAATTGCCTCCGTGAATTTTCCTCCTTATAATCAACTGCTTCGTGATACCTGGGTATGCTGAGATTATATGTTAAAAAACATGGTACTCAGGCTGATCTAGACCGCCAAATGTGTCAAATTGGGCTAAAATGGACCGCCGATTTCCATGCTTGGAGATATGAAATATGGTGTGCTTTTTATAGCTGCGAGTTGCATGGAAACTTCTGTGTGACTAGCATGTTTAAATAGACTATCGACGCATGTTGCAATACATCACAGACCCCTCATCTTTTTTTACGGTGGAACTCCCGCTTAACAGTTGCCAACAACGTGGATTTTAATCCTGTAATCAGCTTGTCGATCGACTGAAGAAAATGTGGGCCAAAACCTTTACGACTTGGCTGTAAAAGGGACTGTGGGTTGGCCCACGATGTGACCATTGGTGACTTCTGCTGCTTGTTCAAAATACCCGCATCCAAAGAATGATTTTACCAATGCTGCCACCAAAGGGAACAAAATGAAAAGTCGCTGAAGTCAATAGATGCTCCCGTTCACACATTTCAGTGAAGAAACTAACAATGACATCTATCAGCCGCTAGATGGTGGATATGAGGTCGATCATCAATGAAATCGGATCTCCCCCTTCTATTTCATAACGGTGGCATTAACCTCCCGTATACCTTTGGTCTGATCACTACTATGCTCAGATTGTAAGTGGGTTGAAACATTCACAGCTCTATGCAAAGCTAGTTCAAACATAGTTCCATGAACTAAGCTTTGATATATGAATGTTTCTCTCTGTTACTAGTTTTGAATGCCCAAAGTTGGGAAATTTTCCACGTATGTCCTAACCAGGGAGGACATTTATGCTCTACAAAAACCATGTGTATGATCTTTGGATATGAAACCCGGTCTACAATTTTATGACAACAGTGAAGGCTTCTCTCTAAGGCTGGTGCTAGAACGCTAGTACAAGAATGGACAACCTATAACATACTGTGTGACCTCAAATCATTTATGAACATCATGCTACCATTTAGGTGGTAACACGGGTTGCTAGAACAACAACAACTAGGGCCTTAAGGGTCAGGGCCTTTGGAGCCTCGAATTTTGCTACCTTAGTGTTTTTATTCTTATGAACCACTTGAGTCCATTCTTCACCATTCACTTGGGAGGTAATGGTAGTAGGAGGGTTTCATGTGGGGTGGGCATTACAGGGTCAACCTAAGACATTAATAGGAAGTTGTGGATATGGTCCAAATCAGACTTCTTTCTCTCCCTGTGGTAGTTGTTATTATGAATCTTGTAGTTGCCCCATGGATTGATCCTATTCAAGACAACTGAGGGGACATACAACTAAAGTCACGACCTACAAAAATCCCAACCCCCAGATGATGGATGGTTGTCATGCCACTCGAGATATCCTTTGCTTATGCCACTGAAGCCCAAGTGACAAAGGGGGAGACCTAGACCTATCCTAAAAGGAAAGACCTAAAGCTAATCGCATGATTAAACCCAAACAGAGAATACGTAAGGTGAAAGCTTGAAACCCTAGATTTAAGGAATAAGCCATGATTTAAGGAATGCTTGAGTGGAGTTGGTTATGGGTGTTGGAAATATTACTCAAGCCAAATGAAATAGTGACTTATGGAATTAAGAATCATATCTAGGATTCGTGTGTTTATTCGATTTATCAAACCTGGGACCGTGGGGGGATTTAGACAAAAAAGTGGAAATTTCCAAGGTGAGGTTAAATAAGAGAATTATGGCTTGCAACACACTTGCTTGAATGAAAGATTTGATAGTGTGAAGAAATCTGAGCAGAAATGGAAACAGAGAACACACAGGGTACAGATTGACAAGACAGAATGGGCGCTTTCTCGCAGGGATCAATGCAACCTTAAGGTGGAAAATGGAGTCCAATGTTGATGGGCCTAGGGGGGAGAGGGGGTTTTTGATGAGGGCCAACAAAACCAAGATAGCCAATTTTGCAGGTTTCCAGTGCAAAAATGTTCTGGTGATTTTTCCTACTTACTATAGGCGATTTTCTAAGTGATGTGGGTGATGTGCAATGCATGAAAATTGAAACATAGAGAAATAAGCTAAGAAACCTACCTGAAACCCATAGATGTCTTCCTGGATGATGAAGGGTGCTTCCTCGCAGCTCAAGTGAGAGATCCAGACTGGTGAATTTATGCTTTGCTCATTGACCCTAGCGCCCCCTTCCACCTACCATACCAAAGAAATCGATTAGCCATGATAGACAAATGGGATTTGTAAATAAAGAAGATACGAGAATGAGAAATCATAAAGAAGTAACCACTCCCTGATAAACCAAACCGAAAGACGTCCACAGGGCGAGTCTCCTCACCAATGCGTCTCCTTCAATTCGCCTCCTTCAACTTGCAAATAAAATGGGGTACAAAATGATACAAGAAATATGCCGGATTTATCTCAATGCGGGAGATAAGCAATATCAATCATCATCACATTCATCTATCTACAAAGACACAAGTGTTGAATCCCAGAATAATCTCTTTATTAGAAGTTCCAATGCTAAAGCTCATGCTTTACAATGGGGGGGGTCTCATCTTTATATAGCTTTTGAGAGACGTAAACCCTAACTCACTTTTACATTCGACGATTGAGATTATAACATTATCAACGGTGGAGATCAACTTTACATGGATCAATACATGGATCACTTTGACTAGATCAAGGGGGGGTGCACTTTTTGCCCAATGACACCTTGTCTAAGTCAAAACATAGGATAACATAGGATATAATAATGATAATACATCAAAGTGGGTCACTAGGGGCTTAATTCACCCTATGCCCCATTACAGCCTCAAATCATAAGATATAACAATGTAATACATCAAGTGGCCAATTTGAGGGGTGCCCCTTGAGGGACGTCCTCACTGGATAAGACAAAATAAATAATCCTAGACCGAATGTTGACTAAAACTGATGAAAAGTATCCGGAGAGCCATAATACACTATCTAGATGAATTTCCTACCATTTCCTTGACTTCCCTAGCCAAATCGATTTTCCTAGTGATTTCCTTGTTCATTTTCTGATAGTACAACCTTTGAAAATCATAAAAGTAATCATATCTTCCTTCAGGCTGAGAAGTGGGGCAAACCAACTACACCAGAGTACCTGGAGACATAGAAGAATGGTTCAAGTGACTACTCATACCCCTTGGAACACTGTGGTGTTCTAGAAGAACCAAAATCACTGCAATAATAATATAATCTGATCAATAATAAAGTGATAATATTCACTGATCATGCAATTTGAGGCCAAACTCTAAAAACTGGAAACACAGTATTGGTCCTGGACACGTCTGGAGTAAATATAGGCATTGTTGTATTTTGTGCCATTGCATTGGGAACTGTGTTTGACTTGGTCAATTGGGTTGACCAGATCAAAGTACTCAAAACTATAGGTGAGATACTGAACTAAGATGATCCTGCATGCATCCAAGGTAAGAACTGCTCCAAGATGTATATTAAAACCCAACTTTAAGCATGCTATTCAAAACAATGGTGACAATAATAATAATAGTAACAACCTGTAAGATATATCGGTGTCTTTGAAGAATCATTGAACCTTTTGGAAGTCTCATGTGTATGCCATACTTACAAAGCTTAAACCATTTGCTATTGCTTGGTGAGGATGTAAAACAAGGCTAAGTAATGGGTGATGACCTCTTGTTGGTTTTGACAATGTGATCTCTATGAATGATAACAAATACACTCAACGAAAATGACATATGGATGACAGATAGCAATGGGGGATGGTGGTGTCTCACAAATGGATAAAGTACTTGGGCTTGTTTCTTTTAGACTCTAGCAAGTTTTCCTTTTCATTACTTTGGAACACTGGTCAACCTTCAAAGGTAGGTGCCCTAGAAAGCCTTCTGGGCTCCAATAAATGACAAAGACACAACCTTTGTAGGTTAGTCTCACCTTGTTTCCCTGTAGGGGAAAATGAGCCGAACACTATACAAGGAATGAAGGCTCATCCTTTGACCATTGATCTTTTAAATAACTTTCAATTTCGCATAAGATGGTAGCCAACCTACAAAGGCAGGTGCCTTGGAAAGCCTTCTGGGCTCTAGTAAATGACTAAGGCCTAGCCCCGCTGCCAACGAGCATCCATAGCCCCGACGGGTTTGACCTACCTTGTTGCCCCTGTGGAGGGAGAATGAGCCTAACATTATACAAGGAATGAGTGCCCATCCTTTGGCCACTGACTACTTTTTTAACATTCATACTTTGCATCATTTAGATATAACGTTTATGTGTTTTGATGCTTTAGTGTCTAAAGACACTTCTTAGTGAGGCACTTGTTTTGAGGACTAAAGGAAGACTACCTGGTGAACTTAGTCACACTGGCCAAGCCACATACTTCATAGCCAAAGACACATAACAACATTGAGTCTATCATGCACAGTGGTCAAGATGGGGAAAAGATCTTCAATCTCACAAGTCTTAATAAACTAAGGTCATGGGATAAAAAAAACTACGGATGAAGTGGATGGATGGAGACAAGTGATACATGGAACCAACATAGCACTAAGGTTTAAAATTTGTGTAAAGCATGGCATAAACAATAGTCTTCAACACTAGACTCTTTAATCGTTCACAACATAGGTTTAAGCATTAGTACATATGTAATTTAAGCATAAGTCACCATGATCATCCTAACATGACAAGCTTAGGTGTTTAACATACATCAAAGAGCAAAAAACCAACCAAGGAGCCATATACCTGTCTCCATCTGATATGCCCCTTTGTAATTGTGTACCACATCTGATCTGCTACTCTACTCAAATGAACTAGGACACCATTGAAATCCTCTCAATGGACAAGGAAATCTCAGTCCTGGCAAGGAAATACTGCTAAACAAGGCTTTGATATGGATGAGGCTATAGTGATCCATGGTAAAACCCCATCTGAATGAATAGCTTGGAAAAATAAAGAGATCAATCTGTATGTTGCATCAGGTAGCCTGACTGCAATATATATGTGATAACAGTAGCCATACAAGTAGAGATCCTTGTCGTCTTAGGTCTTCACCATATTGAAATCCCCACAAATCAACCATGGGGCATCGCATAGCTCATGAACTAGCTAACACCAAAAGGCCACTCATTCCCTAGCATCATTAGAGGCATAGATGTTGGCCAGGCCCAAGCGATGACCATCCATGTTGAGGAGAACCCATACAAATCTTTGGGTTGGGTTTGTTCCTTGCTCAAGTACAAAGCTCAGAAGTTGATGAGAGATCGACATTGCAACATCACCTTTTCTTTTAGAATGATTAGAAGCAAAACACTTGGCCCTGGGGCATATTACAAGTAGGGTCATACTTGGCATAAATTCTACATTTTTTATTTATTGCAAACAAAGAATATTCACCCATACATTCCATGAAGTCAAGATCCGGGGGATGATATGCTTTCTACTACGGTCACTTAAGCTCCATACATTCCATGAAGTCAAGGTCCAAGGGATGATATACTTTCTACTATGGCCACTTAAGCCCCATACATTTCATTAAGTTACCTCCATTGCAAACATGGAGCATCATGCATCTCAACTTTATTATCCTTGAGGTCATTAAGAGCACCAAAAGGGTTATTCATTATAGCATGATGTCATGGAATCAATCAAACCCCAAAAGTAAATTGCATTGGTCACTTTGGTTGGCCATCAACATCAAGCACTGGTTCTTTACTTGAGAGTAAGAGCAACGAAGGAGAGTGAGCTCTTCAACTATTGCTCCCTTGTTGCATCGATTCAAAAGAGGGCTCATTGGCCATTTGAGCTTGCAACTTGCTAGAGAGGATTGTCGCTTAGGGCTTTGGAGCTTGGGTTTTTGCCATCTCCTGGTTTTTATTCTTGCAATTACTTGAGTCCATCCTTTTCCAATTGGGAGGTATTTGTAGCTGGAGGGGTTTGTGTGGGATAGGTCATTGGAGGGTTGGATTGAGACATTAATAAACAATGGTGGATACTATGATTTGGGATATGCTAGATTGATGTAACATATTAGTTGCCTATGAACCCTATCCCCCACCCAGATGAGCATGATTTCCTTAAGTCCTTTTGATAGAATAATCTTAATGCAGATGCAACGCTGAAGTCTAGGGTTGAAGAACCTCTTTGGTTTTTGGTAGATAAAGCTCCCCCAAAAGGCAATGATGTGTTCTGACACTAGCTAGAACTATATTGGAAGGCCAAGGAATTTACCCAAACATGGAAAGACAATTGTGCGATCATCTCTGTTAAGAAATCATTAAACCCAGCAGAGAACACAACTAGGGTATTCTTGCATACCCAGTGGCCTTTTCTTAGGATCTCCATCACATGCGCCGGGTCACTAAATTGTAAAAAAAGAAACCCTTGTTCAAGCTGTGGATGTGAATGTAGTGCTAGCCTTGTGGCTTACACACTTTCTTGATCCACCCTTGGCTGACTGTATTATAGGCACCCTACTCACAAAGCACCCTAGGATGGAGCCTGCATAAAACTGATTGCATAAACTATCATACTGAAAATTAGAAAATTCAATATCACGAGGACAATCATCGTCTTATGGTACACCTTGGGAACAAGTTTCTGGGGGGTCTTGGATGCCATCGTTGTTCTTTGGATTGGATGCAGTTTCCACTAGAGCAAGAATGTTTTTGGGCAATGGGGAACCTGTCATGATCAAAATTGCCTTATGACCAAAAAGTTGTGGCTTGACATGTCAGCAAAGCCAAATTCAATATGATAGGACTAGGAAATAACTCTACAATCGAATTGAAAGATCACAATCCTTCGAACCATCTTATTACAACCCTAGCTCCCTTGATCACCTCTTGATCTCTCCTAACCTTAGTATTTTGTAAACTGAAAGCTGGAAAATAATGCTATGAACCAGTGTTGCAAATATTGCAAAATTATTGCCGACATCGCGATATATCCCAATTCTCTCAGCTCAGCAATATTATTGCTGGAAAAAATAGTGTTTTTTCCAAATTTGAAAATATTGTGATATATCATCAAAATATTGCTAGAAATTGGAATATATTGGCAAAATATTGACAAAGTCAAGAATTTTTGGAATTTTTACTTAGTTTGAAGAGGGAAAGCAGGAGATTGAGAACAAAGGGATTATTCACTGTTACATTTTCCTATAAAAAGGCTAGAGGGAGGGGGTTGTCTGATATGTTAAAAAAATTGAATATTTTTATATTTTTGTAAGTTTGTCAATACTTTTTGATTTTTTCCGATATTTTCCCCAATGTTGCCAATAGGATTTTTTTCTGGACCATTGGCAATATATTTTCCCCATCTTATTACAACCCTAGCTCCCTTGATCACCTCTTGATCTCCCCTAACCTTAGTATTTTGTAAACTGAAAGCTGAAAAATAATGTTATGAACCAGTGTTGCAAATATTGCAAAATTATTGCCGACATCGCGATATATCCCAATTCTCTCAGCTCAGCAATATTATTGCTGGAAAAAATAGTATTTTTTCCAAATTTGAAAATATTGTGATATATCATCAAAATATTGCCAGAAATTGGAATATACTGGCAAAATATTGACAAAGTCAGGAATTTTTACTCAGTTTGAAGAGGGAAAGCAGGAGATTGAGAACAAAGAGATTATTCACTGTTACATTTTCCTATAAAAGGGCTAGAGGGAGGAGGGGGTTGTCTGATATGTTAAAAAAATCAAATATTTTTATATTTTTGTAAGTTTGTCAATACTTTTTGAAATTTTCCGATATTTTCCCCAATGTAGCCAATAGGATTTTTTTCCAGACCCTTGGCAATATATTTGCGGACTTGATGTTTGCAACATTGCTACAAACATCTTAGAGGTTACCTTTGCTTACGGCCATTTATATCTTGTGTTTATCATTTAAATATGTTTGAAAATTATATTATAGCCTAGATGGGTGACTGGCTTTAGAAGTATTGATAGAGAATGTGAGATAGGTTGAGGTCCCCCTTTTCTTGTTCTTGTGGCCTTGTTTATTTCTACTTTTTGAACCTTATGCTATTCAACCCTCCTGTATCATGGATCAACCAACAGTCCTTGATGTTGTGAGGGATGAGGTGGTGGTGAATGAAGATTGGGGCAGAGGGCCATGATTTGAGTCAATAAATACTGAAAAGAAGAAAAATAATGATGAATATGTCAGGAACTTGCAAAATTGCTATCTCTAGAGTTAATGATGAATTGAAATGGGAATTTCTATCTTTATGCCCAATTGGAGGAAAAGCATATGTATAAAGGTTATGGGGTGACATACGTAGGAGGAACCTTGAGGCTAAGTGTTCTAGATGCAAGCATGACCAAAAGGAGTTTTTGTTGATGATAACTTGGAATTGTCATGTTTGATACTTCTTGGAATGATGTTCCTTTCTATAGTGTTTTGTACTTTCCATACTCAATCAAGAAGGAAGGTGATAGAACTTTAAACACTAACAGTGAAGTCTTTTTCAATTGGTTCAACTCCCCTTGAGAGTGGAGTTTGTTGACCACCAAAGCCAACTAGGTGGATAACGATGCACCATGCACAGGTTGGATGTGCTTTGAAGATAAGAATGAAGTACTTAATGATTATATCAAGTGAGGCGACTCTTCTTCTCTTCTTCTCTCTATGAAATTTCCTCACCCCCGCGGGGGATTTTGTAAGGATATGTCAACATGAAGGTCTAGTTTTTTGTAACTTAATCACGTAAGACTTAGTCATTAGGGAAGTCCTTTCATAAACTGTTTTTTCACTTGGATAATTAAAATTTCTTTTTAGAGATTTTAATTATTTGAGTTTTTCACTCAAAATTACCTCCAAAGTGGTGAAAGGTGTTCTAGTGATCGAATCCATGGGGTGATGGGGCCCTAGGAGTGTTCTATATTACCAAGCTAGACATCATCCAGAGTCTTGTGGGATTTCATTAAGTTTAACATATATATTTTTTAATTTTTGGTCATTAAAAATTGTCACTCAAGACAATCTGTTGTAATGTAAAAGAGGGTTACTTTGTCTATTTTAATGTTGTATAGGGGTATGGGTACTCAAGACAAATGTCATGAGACCCACTACACCCTTGGGCCAAGTTTGAAGTCATTCAGACAAGTATTACTATGGTTTTGGTCACTTTTTCCCAGGTCAATCATGGAAATTAGGAAATTGGACATTTAATTAGAGAGCCAAATTTTGGAAAAGTGACTATAGTCACTTGGGGTGGCCAAATAAAGGTTCTAGTGATCGAATCCATGGGGTGATGGGGCCCTAGGAGTGTTCTATATTACCAAGCTAGACATCATCCAGAGTCTTGTGGGATTTCATTAAGTTTAACATATATTTTTTAAAATTTTTGGTCATTAAAAATTGTCACTCAAGACAATCTGTTGTAATGTAAAAGAGGGTTACTTTGTCTATTTTAATGTTGTATAGGGGTATGGGTACTCAAGACAAATGTCATGAGACCCACTACACCCTTGGGCCAAGTTTGAAGTCATTCAGACAAGTATTACTATGGTTTTGGTCACTTTTTCCC
>LPNX010518471.1:20424-34919 GCA_001517045.1 Pseudotsuga menziesii
GGAGGGGCCCCACTATGGTGATTTCCTTCCCATTTGACATAGCAATAAGGTTAAAAGCATTAAAAGGGGGGTTTCTCTCCCCATATTTGAGATCCCAAACCATGGTTTTGCTCTCCTCGAGAAAATTTGCCCCCCTCTTTTGGGCCTCCTCTCTCTCCCTTGTGACACTTGTCTAGCATGCAAAGAGCCTGCCTCTTTCATTTTTCCTATTTAAGGAGGACATTCCTCCTCATTTGGGTTGGATTAACTTACGCTCTTGCTTCATTTTGCTCATGCTTTCTTGCTCTCTCATTCTCCCATTGCTCCCATTCTTGCTCTCTTGCTCCATTATTGTCCAAGAGGAGCCATTGTATTTTCAAGTTTGGATGATAATAGAAGAAATATTTGGAAGAAGTACTGTCCATGCATTGTGATTGAGGTGATCTTGTTCCATTCTTGGTTTGTTTTGTATTTGGGATTTCAATCAAAGGTTTTTGCTTGAGAATAGTATTGTAATAGTTTTGTTGCATGCTATGTGAGTTGTTTGCTTAGAATTTGGGAAGTTAAAGTATTTCTAGCTTAAATATTTTGTTTTTCAAGTCTTTGTGAATTTCTCACTCCATTTGCATTGTTGAGATAATTTTGTTACAGGTTTCCCAAGTTTGGAGAGTGGGATTCCCGGGTTGGATACCCCATTGTCCAACAAATTTTGAAAAAGGACTTGGCATCTTTAATAACATTCTTATTCTTATTGCAACTCTTAAATACTTCGTTTTGCACTCAAACATTATCATTTTTCAAGTTTTCACATGATGCTAGTTTTGCCTTAGAAAATTTTTGATTTTTGCATGAAATTTTTTGAGTTTGTTTGAAACTCATTTCTATCACTTTTGTGCTACATTAGCTTGCTGTTTTGTGCAGGTTTCTGATCTCATAGGGGGAGGGAATGTTCAAGTTCAGCCACTAGCAAGCACCAACAACACCCGAGAAGGTCTCCTTCAAGTCCCTCACAAAAAACATGTTTAAAATCACTCTTTCTCTCTAATTTCTTAATAAATATTAGTGCTGAATTCTACACCCTTGTAACAAGCCCAAGAGAGTCTCCCGGGCATGAGTTTGTTGTGCTTCATTTTGACTTTTCAATACTTAGTGATTTTGGTTTCGGTTGCATGTAAGTGAAGTGGCTCTGCCCATCCTTGCATGACCTTGTAAGTTGCTTGGATTTAGATTAGTTTACTTCGTTGTTTGTTTTCTTTTTGCCCGCTCCTCACAAGAGAAGTGGCTCTGCTCATCCATGTGAAATCGCGTTGGCTAGCATTTTTATTTCAAGTATTTGCTTATTTCCTTTTGCCCGCACCTCACAATTGGGTAGGCTTTGCCTTCGTTGTGATATTGTGCTTGGGTTGTTTTGTTTAATTTTTGCTTTAAGAATAAAATTTACCACAAGCATCGTTTTTGCCCCTTATCCTCTCCCCTCGTCGGTTCGATCGATTTAGGGTGACGAGAAAGGGCAAAGATTTGTGTTGGCTGATTTAATAGGCACCCAGATAAGTATCTTCATTAGAAATGAGAAAAAGAGTCTTGACTTGTGGAGCTAGTGGGGTAGAGGTCATAGGGGGTTTCGTGGCACTTTGTGTTCCCGTGTTGAGCATTCGACATTCTCTCTCTAATCGAAGGAGATAGTCTCTTGGGGTAGACATCCAGAATAGTTCATTTCTTTGCAACAAACACCTTAATTCCCTAAGTCAAAGAAAGGCATAAACTTTACTAAAATTTACAGGACCACTTGCATAACATTGTTACAATAATTTACATTTCTCTACTTTGCAAGCACTTTATTTTAACTTGTTCATTTACTGGAAGTCATCATGTTCTTGTATATTTGTTAAAGTAAATGAGTTGATGCTTTAGGAAAAGTATTTGAAGTTGATTATTGTGACTCCATAGCCCGAGTAGAGACGACATTGGTCATTTTGTTTATTTGATTGTTTCTCTCTTGCATACATTACTGGTTGATTGTTAAGGGCTTTGCTTGACATTAAAATATTTGCATCATTGCACTTTGATTGTCATTTTTGCAATCTACAACTCCCAGAAAACATTCTTCAAAAAAAAATTTAGTAAGTAGGGACTACCCCCCTTGGCCTTTAGGAGTTGTGGTCTAAACGGAAGAGTTTAGAACCGAGGTGACAGTGGGTTCTCAACTCATAAGTTGCCCTCAGGAACACACAAAGCGGTTAAGAGACTTACCCGTGTCCAAGTGTGTTTTAGGCGGCAACAGAGTCTATATAGTTTATAGGAAGTTGTTTCACTGCAAGTAGTTTTTTTTTTCATGTCTAGCTTTAAGTTATGTATGTACGCCATGGCCATGGAATATTTAAGCAGACAATAAATCTTCTAACCATTTGTGGAAGTTTGAGCATTATGACACTTCCTTGTTTGGGTTGCTTATATTTGGTCATGATGTTCATGAAGGGGCCGTGCTTGTAGCTAGATTTCCTTGGGTCTTGTGTAAATGGTTACATGCTTGTGATAAGTACCTTTAGTAATGTGGTTTGTAGAATCTCCATCAATTCTCAAAATACAAAAGCCATGGAATATTTAAGCAGGCAATAAATCTTCTGAGTCCTGACCATTTGTGGAAGTTTGAGCATTATGACATTTCCTTGTTTGGGTTGCTTATATTTGGTCATGATGTTCATGAAGGGGCTGTGCTTGTAGCTGGATTTCCATGGGTCTTGTGTAAATGGTTACATGCTTGTGATAAGTACCTTCAATAATGTGGTTTGTAGAATCTCCATCAATTCTCAAAATACAAAAGCCATTTGTTAATTTGCTATACAGAAGCATTGTGTAACATATTCAATTGGGGTCAGGTATCCTATGATAAGACTAGGGAGCTCTTAAGGTAATACCGAATTCACATACCTAAACCTATATAAGTAAAATTCTTTTGTGGAGCTGCTCAGCTTTTATGTTGATATTAAACTAGGACAAAAGGGGAAAAAATTAAAAAGGAAAAACAAGTATGCAGGATTTTAGGATGATTTAATATCTACTTTGGTGAGCCCCTGTTGGTTAAGTTATCCAAACAAGAAAAATCAATACTAGCTTCATGATTACCAATTAGAAGGCTGTCTATGATTCATGTTGATGCATGCCTCTGATGAATGAAGTGCTCTTGGATCACAAATTGAGTGCTTATATATGTGCTGATGCATGATTTTATACTATATAGACTGCTATAACAGAAGAAGAAGAAGAAAATTTGGAGTATTAATGTGAGAACAAAAGCTCAACATAGGTATATTCCATTAAAGAGGTTACCTGTAACATCACATAAATAACAATCACAAGTGAATGAAGAAGAAGAAGAAGAGGGGGAGGAGTATTGATGTAGAGGACAAAGGCTGCATTAAATAAGAAATTTATGCCTGAAATTGTGTTCCAATTAATAGAAGATAATGCACATTATTAAGGAGAAAATGCATTGTAGCTTTTGGGAAAGGGGCATTGGCCTACGGTATACCCCTATCTATACTGGTAGGAAATGGGTCAACCTGCATCAAATCCATGCAGGGCCAGCCTAGTAAGCAAGTGGTACATCAATCTACCCTTCGCTACAGGTTGCCTTTTGGAATAATTGCATCTTTTTATCAGTTTTTGTACTTGTCTCTTTCTCTTCTGAGAATATTTACTCTTCTCTTAGTACACGGAAGATGCATTTTATGGTGTCTTTTTTTATATGGTTTACGTTGTGCCAGGACTTGGCAATTGAATTGTGTTCTTGCTCAATTATTATTATCCAGCACACCCCTTACCTAACGGTTCGAACACATGGTACACATTTCATGTTGAGGTTGATTACATGTCTTGTATATGTAGATGCTATTCCAGGTGCTACTGTTTGGGTATAGCAACCTGACTTTGGGTCAATCAACTGGTCTCTGAAATCTGTCCAAGTTTTGTTTTCCTACAGTGGTTGAGTAGGCATATATGGAGACCACTTGAATGTATGGATATCTTGATTGACATAGTATCCTTCTTTCTTTATTTAATGTCCACAGTGCAGGCATTATTATGCCCTTGAAAGGATTATTCAGAAGCATCGACAAATTGCCTGTAAACCACTTAAATATTGGCTGTCGAGCGGTGGTCATTTGTTTGATTTTGGATGGCAATAATATTTAGGCATCTCCCAAACTGCTGAGTTAGCCCATTAGATTTTGCCAGGGGTATATGGCTTTTACCGACATTCTCAAATGTATATAACTAAAGAGGAAGTGCAGTCTGTAGTTCTTTTAAGTTTCTGAGTTTTGTTACACTCCATTTTATCTCCTCAAAGACTTGCCATGTGAATGGTTGTTTTACTTGTGCTGCAAAAAAAATTAGGAAAGCTTGCGAAATAAAAGATGGATCTGAATACATTTTACCTTCTTATTTTTTAATGGAGTGTGGAAATTGAATTATTCTCATTCCTCGACTTTTTTACTGTACAAATGATTTGAATTTACATCCTTCCAAGGAATTAATGATGCAAAGTAGCTCTTTCCCATTCTTTGTAGAATTAGAATCGTTTCAGCAACTTGACTCTAGATAAGAAATTTTCTTTTCTCCTCTTTCAGGTGAAATACTTGAAAGAATTTGGGATTGACAATAGAGATCTGGGAAGATTGATATCATTGAGGCCACGACTTCTTGCTTGTAATGTGGAGGAGGAGTGGAAGCCTCTTGTGAAATACTTATTCTATCTTGGGGTTCAGCGCTCTGGCATGAGGAGATTACTTTTAAAAGAACCTTCTATTTTCTTGCTTAATCTGAGATATACTATCGCTCCCAAGGTATTGGTTTTGAGTTCTACAGAGTCTAGCTGTTCATTTTAGACTTCTAAATTTGCTGATTGCTTGTACTCATCCATCTCATAGTAGTCAATATTGCATTATTTTGATTTCTGAGTAAAGAGATTTCAGGCTACATTTTACAAGGTAAATTCATGTAAGCTCTTCTGATTATAAATGTACACGAATGTTCAGGAAAAGGTGCAGAAGTGTTTATAAATAATAATACTGGCACACCAGGAGAGCAAAATTTATTTATATATGTCTATTTCCACATGTTCCTTTACTGTATTGGACCAATACATAAGAATGGAAAGCAAAGGCAGAATTTCACAACTAACCTTGGTCATCATGTCTTTTCTGAAGGTTCGTTTTTTGCGTGCAATTGGAATTTATGATGAAGCTGTTGGTGAAGTTCTTGTTAAATTTCCAAAACTTTTAACATACAGTCTTGACAAAAAAATTCGGCCAGTGGTAAGTATTTATCTTCCTCTTTTGTTTCTTACTTATGACATAACCTTGTAAACAAAGGCATCTTCTTGCATGATTATCGATTTTCTTCTTTAATTTATACATCATAGAGTTCATGAAAATACTGTTGGTCAATAGAGTTGTTGCATCATTTCTATTGTCACTGATAATTTTGTCAGTTGTAGTGTCATAAAGTTACCCATTGTCATGAGATTTTCCCCTTGCGTGCCAATTTGTGTTTGGTTGGTTATGTGGAATGTGTTTTTTTGGTGAGATTATATCACAGATGTTTTTCCTCTAATATTTTGATATGCATAAACATACGACTATTCGTTTGGATTTGGGTTCTATGAGATAATTGTTATCCACTAAGTTGCACTTAGGTGGATTTCCAGTGGGCTGCCAAGGTTGTGAACAAGTTCCTTGTTCGTTATCAGTGCTCAGCAATTCAGAAGACTTTTCAGGGCCATTTTTAGGCCCCCTTTTAAATAATTGCACGTTCATACCCTACAGGGATTTTTTAATAAGTTGGCATAGCATGATGAAGTTTTGTAAAAGGCTTGGCTGACTTAGATTTAACTATCAATGCGGTACTCTAGAGTGTTTTTTCCCTTGTTAATTATCGGTTGTTGCATAAACAACTTATAATTATCGAGTTTTTCATTCAACCTCCAAAGCTGGAGTATTTGCCTTGGTGGTTAGGCCTTAGGAGGTTATTAAAGTCTAGGTGTCTATGTATATTACCATGCTAGTCACTTCTTTGAGTCGTATGAACATTGCACTAGGTCCCCCTTACGTTTTTTTCAAGTACTGAGAAAAATAATTTGTCCTGCAAACTTAGGCCATTTTTTAATTGTTTAAATGGGAAACTTCAAATTGTGATAAAAGAGTGGTTTGGAGGCCGAATTTGGTGTGGGGATGCTTGTTTTCACACTTAGAGCATCCTCTTTACCCTAGAGCCCATTTTTCCTATGTTTCAGTCGACTAAACCATCACTTTGAGCATTTTTCTTGAAGGAGGCAACAAATGACAAAAAAATGCTAAAAAGACGCAAAATGACAAAGTAAAAAATCATGTGGGGAGATGTTTTGATGTTTTGAAACTCAACAAAGGTGGCTAGATTGTCTCATGTGATGGACGACTTAGATTTAAGAATAAAGCATGTGATTTAATTGAGTTTTGAAAGGTAGCGAATCAACTCAAGGTTTGGAAGTGCGCCCACCATCCCATGAAGTCGCATGGGTGTGTGGCAAGTGAAATGGTGTGTTGGCATTGGTAATAAATGTCCATTGAGTTATTCCTTAAAGGTAGCAAGTTGATTGGCAAAAAAATATGAAGTGGATACGACTTGTGTTAAGTGGAGAAATGTGCTTGCTTGGAGAGAGGCGCATTGGTATATGTGTCAGTCTCTTGCAACAACGTGGTGGCTTGTTAGGTGAGGGCGCACCTCTCTTGGAGAGGTGGCGCCTTCTCCATGAGATTGCATTAATCCAATCCCTTTAATCACTCCATCCTTCTCTCACGGAACTCCACTGTACTCTCAGTGGTGGATCCCCCCCCCCTCTCATTTTCCTATTTAAGCAGGAGCTTTTGCTCATTGTTGCTCATGGTCAGAGGACTGAAGGAATGCTCAAGTGTTGTATTGTAATTTCTAATATTCTTTTGGAATAATAAGAAAGGGTTTGGAGGTTTCATGTGGTGTATGGCTCAAGTGTGTGGATGAACATTGCATAATTCATGAGGTAATATGTATCATTCATTTTTGTTGTACTTGTTTGGTTTGTTGTGGGCCTACAAGGAGAAGTAATCTTAATCGAGTAAGAAATTTCTTGTTTGATTATTTCTTACTGATTAGTCGCATTAGATCTCCTAGACGTATATGTTATTTTTGTTTAAATGCATGTTTTTTTGGGTTTCTTTTGTAGTTTACACCCTTGCGTTTAACCGTGTCTTTGTGCAAGAATTGATGAGTTGATACAGGCATCTAGGCTCGAACGTTTGGTTGATCTTGTTTGATTCCTTCAATTTTCAAGCACTTCCAAGGAGCATAGTCCCTCCTCTTTACACCAATAAACTCCACGGCTCAAAGGATTCCCAAGCTTGGAGCTATCTCCTCTTTCTCTTTCCTTCACTTCTAAATTAAATCTTTCTTGGTTACGGTTACTCACTTGCTTAAGTAGATTAGTATTTCTTTTAAAAGAATATCTAAACACTGATGTTTTTATGCATATATCTAGATCTAGAAGCATAAAGTAATATTTTTAAAGTAGATCTAGTTTTTATTAAGTACTTGTGCATATTTTCAATCCTTCACTACTTAATATTTTTATGTTCTTAACGCTTTATTTGGCACATTTGGAGCATTACAAGTGGTTGTTTTTTCACTTTTATTGCCAGGACAAGGAGAAGTGCTACCAGAAAATCAAAGATCTAAGTTGTTCAAAGACCTCCCGGAGCACCATTCTTGATCTTGTCTTACTCATAAAACTTTGTAAGCCTTTGGATCCAAAATTATAAGGATCAAAGGCATCCACCTTAAAAGTATTGTAAATTACTAAATACCATAATAAAAGAAAAGTGAGTGGGCTTTCAAAGTGCCCACACCCCATCTCCCCTGGGGGATTTGTGTCGTCTCCTTGATGGTTTGCTTTTCTGCTTTGTATCATTATATTTCTTGATGTTAAACCTTATAATAATTTTGCTTTAGATAGATTGATTTTCTTTTAGCTTTTATTTTGCAAAAGTAAATGAATACTACCTGAGCCTTGCTCTCCCAAGTACGGCCTTCAGGCCTGAAAGAGACTCTTGGTTGTAGTAATTAGTTTCACACTTTGCTTTTGTTTCCACAATCTCAATTGGAATAAACAATCTGCTCCTTCTATGTATGCTCTTTCCCATTGTAGGTTCGCCCTGAGCTTTGGGATAAAAAAAAGCGGAAGTGTGCACTTTATAATTTTTCACTTCTAACTAAGCAACTCACCTTAATAAAATCGACTTCTCCTTTAACATACAGAAATCCGGCATTTTCGAGCTTCACTATTTGTGGGCAATTTTTGCAAAGGAAGCGGGAACAACTAGAAAGTGATCGCGGGGCCTCATCAGGCTACACCCTCGTTTTGTGTAGTGTTGGAAACACTTCAATGACTCCATCCAGCCCACATGTCTTTATGTGAAGCCACATTAGTTGAAATCCGGACATATTTCCAAGCACATTCGGGTATATCGAGACTCCCCTTTTCCCCTTAATCCATTTTCATCCATAATAACTAAAATTGACCAAGAAGCATTGCACATCATCTTTTTTTTAGCAAACTCCATTTCCCCTTTTTTCGGCACTGGTCTAATTAAACGATATTTTGCTTAAATGAATCTGATGTGTAGTGATTGATGTATCATCTATATACTGCTGGTTTATTTCATGTGTGATGCTCTTGTTTCAGTATTTCATTTCAAACTCATTAATTTCATCTTTTGTTTCTTAGCTTCTTTTATAGCGACCACCCCCCTTGGCTTAGATTCTTTTATATGGACCCCCCCTTGGCTTCGCTAGGTGGAGTTGGCCTAGACAAAGGAGTTGAGTGTTGAGTGACAGTATCTCAACTCGAGACTTGCCCCCAAGGACGCACCCAGTGGCTTGAATATTTCTGCCACGCTAATCCCCCCAAGGTGCGTGAAAAGCGGAAACAATCATAGCACTACTACCTTAGGTACTTAGTCCATTAACTCTCAGGCTTCCTTAGTGCTAGATCACGATTCTGTGGCGTAGGAAATTTAAATTGGATTGAATCCATTCTCTTGGCAGAAAAAAACATTTTGACTGAAATGCAACACTTAGACTGCCATAAAGTAGAGCACTGTTGTAATATACCAAATAAGGGATTCTACCTATTGCATGAATTTTCGCCACTGTAGTATGCCAATTAAGAGGTTCTGCCTGTGGTATGTGTTTTCTTTCCTTGTTTTACTGTAGCTGCTAGTTGTTGGTATTGTTGCTTATAATAACTTGTGTGACAGTTTGCTTAGATAAAGATTAATTGCATGTCATTGGCAAATATCATAGATCCAAGAGTATCAATCTTGAGGAGACTGGTAGGATATGTAGACTGTTTATGCAAATCTGATTATATAAATTACCACAAATCAGTCAATGTTGACCATATAACAATGGTGTATATTTTGACCTTAAATAATGATGAGATTGGATTGTTGATGGCTGTAGTAGCTTACTGTGACCAGCAGACTTATGATTACAGTTCCATGCAAGAGTGATGCTTCATGGAAAACGATCTGCTAGGAGAATATATGTCTAAATGAGCAATTCGCGCCCCTCTCCTTCATGAATAATAGGCACGACTTCAATAGGAAGAGTATCGGTGCCCCAAAACCTGATGGAAACGCCATTTTCACAATAGATAATGACCCTTCATTCTCTGCACCCTCTTTTATTCAGTCTTTTGAGAGTATGCCTTCATAAAATAATAGTCAACAATGGGGAGGATTGCTGCTCCAAACTTTGATGAAGATACCTGTTAATCACGCCTTTGCTTATTAAATATTCTGCTGCCCTTTACAGCAGTTAGGGCCCATGTTTTCCTGTAGTAACTTGCTACTACTCACGCCCTTACACAGTGAAGAATATGCTCCCCTATCTCCGATGAAGATGCCCTTCCTGAAATAACAATGGTCTCTCTGCTGGTTGCGCTCTTGTACTCGAGCTTCCAAGGGAAATTCGGCCATCTGCTGTAAATAACTCAAACTCTAATTCAAAACTCAACAAATCTCTGTCAATCTTTAAGCACGGTGATGGATCAGGATGATCTATCTTTTGAATTGACAAGGGTGGATAGATTTTGCCACTGAACCCAATGTTGGCTAAGGAATTCGCCCTCAACCCTAAACAGCTCTCAAAGATCTCAAACCAAATCTCAATAATGAATAATAACAATGAATGCCCTGAAAAATTGATCTGCTTCCTTTTATTCTTTTTGACTTATGCATGACGCATGCAACTTAACTTATGCATGCATGCAACTTTAATGGTGTATGTCGCAAGCATTTTGATTTAGGTCTTGCATGTCATGCATGTCAATTGTTCCTGCTTAAGTGGTCCTCTTTATCCTCTAATAACTTAATATCACTGCTAATGGTGTACTTTTATCAAATGTTGCATCAGTCATTAGTTAATTCCCTGTTTTTCAGTAATGGAACATTACAACTGTTTGAGAGACTAAGCTATTGCAATGCAACATGCTTATTTTTAGGTTTTTTTCTATATGCAGTCAACTCATCTTTATTAAGTGAAATTTTGATTGCTGGGACAATCATGGAGCATAATATATATATATATATATATATTAAAGAAAGAATGGTATTGCATTGGGATAAATGCCATTTTACAAGAGCCAAAACATGGTCTCAAATGCTGCAAAAAAGTGAGCAAGAGATTAGTATAAACAATGACAACCTGAGCCGTAAGAGTATATCATACCTAGTTTTGTATTCAAACATAAAAGCTGTCAAGCATTGCTGCCAATGAATTATGATACTATTCAACCATCTGTCATGATTATTTGAGAGAGAAAGTACTATATATTATTTTCATCAATATCATTCTTATTGGAAGATTCTTGTTTACTCATTGCAATTTTTTGTTTTTATTAACCTAGTCTATTAGTTGATTAGAGATGTGCCATAACATCAGTTACTATGTTTAACATAAGATTAGTTTGGTTTTAGTTCATTGGTGAAAAAATCAGCAAAAGTCAACAAACCGAGGCAAGCATTAAAAAATACACAATAAATCATATTTTTCAAAATTTTAAACTGTAATGATCGTTTCTAGATAAGGACTGATTTTTACGTTGGCTGCTAGAATACTCTGACTTAGGAATTTCATTAAACACTTGATGAAGATCCCTCCCCTAAATACTGGACTATGCTGAATTAAGACTTGTTAAGTTGATTTCATTGGAGGCAAGCATTAAAAATACACAATAAATTTGTGTTGCATGGGTACCCGTACCCAGGGGTCGGGTACATGTACTGGTACCGGGTACTTGGGTACAACAATGGTACGTACCCAGACGTACCCTTGCGTACCATGAATAGTGTTGCCGTACCGGGTACATGGTAAAAAAAATTCTGGTATGTTTGTGAAAAATGGTACGGCGTACCCCGATTTTGGGTACGTTTGAGGTACAGCGGTTTAAAAAATTAATAAAATCATTATTTAATTAATAATGGAATTGTGGGCCTCACGCAACCCTATCCACGGCATTGCTAAAATCCTTGCGGCATTGCGAAAACCCCCAAACCGTAAACTATATTCATTTATTAGTTTATGTTTTTTAACTTTGATTTTCATTGTGCACAGCGTATCGGGTATTGACGGACAGTGGGATAACAGGAGCTTTGATATCGGCGGACAGTCCATCTTCAATGTTCAGCAGTGGACAGTAGCACCCATCAGCAATGGAAACTCATTCTTCTCCACCAAACGACATCGTAGGCGACTGGTAACTTCATTTTTCCAGCAAATCAGAGTCTTCAATGTTCAAGCAAATCACAGCTTGCACGGGTTCTTACTTCTGGAATCTGCGTTTTTAAGTTTCAAGACTATTTCAGTGTTCACAGGTTTCCATTGTTCATTTGAAATTTCCCACGATTGTCAGGATCAAGGCTCAAGCAAATCGTACAACATTGAGCTCTTGGAACCTTTTGAAGAAGGTATTTAATTACTTTTAAGTTTTCCCAGCGTAATCTTCTCATTATATAATAATCATTAAAGAGGTGGTCTAGAACTTAAAGCATATGATTTCATCATGAGTTAGACAGAATGAATATATCCCTTACAAAATCCATTTTTAATTTTACTATTTTGAATAATTGTTTTGAATTTTGAATTTTTTCAGTTTTCCTATCACTCCACACTTAAAAATCATCAAAAGACAGAGCAAAATGTCTTCATCAAAGCATAATCCTCAATACCCATTGTGGAAGTAAGTGGAGAAGACAAAACAAACAAAGGATACAGGGGGGACAGTTACGATAAAATGTAACTTCTGTCAGGCTGAATGGAAGGTTACTTATACAAGAGTTAAGGCCCATTTTATGCAGATCCCAAGGATGGGTGTTGAGATTTGTAATGGGGACCCAGAGGATACTAATAAACTCCCTAATGCACAAATGGAGCGGCGAAGAGCTGAGGGTAGGGCAGGCAAGGAGATCACAAGGCCTTCCCGTAAAAACCGTGATGATGTGGATGATGACTCCATTGAGGTGAGTGATGAATATCCATCTGAAGATGAAGTTTAGTTTGGTGATGAAAATGTGCCATCAAAAGCATCCAAAAACACTACAACTCAAGCACGAAAAAAACCAAAACTTGGTGGCCTTGGTGATATGTTTGATGTGAAAGGAAGGGAGGGCATTGATCTTGCAATAGCAAGATTTTTTCTTGCATGTGGCATTCCTTTCAATGCAGCCCGCTCACCATATTTTGAGCAAATGGTTCGTGCGATTAACAATGGACCTATGGGATATAAGCCACCTGGTTATGAAAGGCTCCGAACAGTTTTGGTAGACAAGGAGAAAGCACGCCTTGAGAAGGCAATGTCTCCATTGAAGGCATCTTGGAGTGCGGATGGATGCTCCATTGTTATGGATGGTTGGACAGATTGCAGGAATCGTCCATTGATAAACATAATTGTTTCTTCCATCTCTGGTCCATACTTTCTCAAGGCCATTGATTGCTATAGTCAAGAAAAAAACACTATGTTCTTGAAAGACCAATTATGCGATGCCATTGCTGAGGTGGGGCCCTCCAATGTCGTACAAGTTATCATTGATGCAGTCCCAGTGTGCAAAGCAGCGGGGACAATGGTCCAAAAAGAGTATAGGTTAGTGACAAATCTGATTTTTTATTTATATAACTTTATAAGTTTATCTGAACTTTACATGAATTAGAATTACAAATCCGATTTTTAATTATAAGTTTGATTTTTTTTCTAATTTTTCTTCTTTATTCATGGATTAAAATTAGAAATAAAAAATGTCAAATGAAAATTCAAAATCTAATTTTTTTTCATTTGTTTCGTAGGCATATTTTTTGGACGCCATGTGCAGTGCATTCTTTGAACAATGCACTAAAAGACATTGCAAACCTTGAATGGATCCGGTTGCTAATTGAGAATGGCCGCAAAATTCAAATGTTCATATGCAACCACCACCATTCACAAGCAATTTATCGTAGGCATGCAAAAAATGAGCTTCTTAAACCATCTGATACCAGATTTGCCTCTTATTACATTCTGCTTAGATGCCTTGTGGAGATGAAGGGAGCTTTAGCAGCCACAGTTATTAGTGACATGTGGGAGCAATGGAGACTATCTACCTCAGATGCAGCTGTGGAGGTAAAGAGGCTGGTTTTGGATGATCTGGATGATCGGTTTTGGGCTGACATCAAATTCGTTGTGGAATTTGTAGAGCCAATTTGTGATATGCTTCGCTATGCTGACACAGATGGTCCATGTTTAGGCGAGATTTATGAGAACATAGATTCTATGTGTGAGAGGATCCAATCCATCACAGATAAGAAAGATCCTAATTTATGGCCACAGTTGCAATTGTTTATACATGGGAGGTGGAATAAATTGAACACGCCACTTCATATGGCAGCCTATGCAGTAAATCCAAAATGGTATGATTCCAAAACAGGAAGAAGGCCTCCTTCCCAAGATAGAGAGGTGGTGAAGGGGTTTATGACCGCTATCAAAAAGATGTATGGTTCTTCAGAGGAGGCCTCTGAGATACGATCTCAATTTTCCCAATTTGCACGTGGGCGAGGTGTCTTTGGTTCACATGAATCAAATGCAGATAGGCAGAAGAAGAAGGATCCCATTGATTGGTGGTGGCTTCATGGTGTGGATGCTCCTGAGTTGCAGTAGTTTGCAATACGATTACTTGGGCAGGTATTTAGTTTTAGTACTTGAATTTCCTTATCTTGCTTATTGTTGGTAATAACTCCCGATTGATAGTATTACATAGCCAAATGCAAATATTTATACATTACAATGTGGCGGTTGAGAACCAACTGTTTCATCTTCCTACGCATCTATTCATATTCCTATTTATTATTTATTTACAATAATCTCTAACGGATTATATTCTAACAATCCCCCTCTTAATCCGAAGGGGTGTTCGTAAGTC
>LPNX010518471.1:37939-61593 GCA_001517045.1 Pseudotsuga menziesii
TCCTTTTACTTCAAGACTGAATAATTTTAACATTAGTTGAATAACTTCCATTTCACTGTGTGAATCATACAGTTCTTTTAATGTTTTTAATGCTTCAAAACATGATTTTGCAGGCAATATGTGCTGGCTCACCTCTTCACTGACAGTGGCAGTGATTACAGCTAAGACTTTCTTGTCTTTTGTTCTCCAAATGGCCTTCTCTTTCTCTGATTCTGGAGGTCTTGGGTCTATGGTTATGGACTTTCCAGCTTCTGTCTCTATTGTGCAGCCTTCGCAAATGCCGTCCCAAAGGTCATTGTAGATGAAGGCAGATTTGATCTTCCTCCACCATTCTGAATAGGTGTCTTTTCCGGTGAGAGTGGCACCGACTATAGATGCTATAGATTGCATTATTACAACTGTAAGTGTAATTTTCAAAGAGAAGTAAAAAATAATAACCTTGCAGTTCTACAGTCTCTGCCAATGTGAATACAATGCTAGTTTATAACAAATATATCAGTAGATACAAAATATATCACTGTCAGTCATACACAGCCTTCTTTATATCAGTCACTAGCAATTAGTCAGCATAATATATAGCATACAACATTTTCACATATTAGTCTTAGTATTTAGTCTCTGAGATTGGTCTGCAATATATCAATCTCAGTCTTCAGGCTCAGCAAGAATACTTTTCAGTCTTCACAGTCTGAACAAGGGGCTCGACAATCAAGAACACCACAGCTCGTATCTCAGCTTCACATTATCCTCCAGGTGCAGCGAACAATATTTCACAAAATATGGGTCGTAGTTCACAAAATGTATGATCAGACTTCAACGTAAAAGGGTTGCAGCAATATATATGTATTTATATATCAATCACCAGTATTTATATAGCAACAATGGTGCGCAGTCTTCACAAAAAAAAACAGTCAGAACGCACGCAGTATATCAGTCTAGGGTTTGTGCATTTCCAAAAAAAACATCATCTCCAACGCATCAAATTTCAGCACAGAATTTTAGCACAGAACTACATCATCTCCAACGCAGGCAGTCACAAGAATGAATCAACACAGTCTCAAATGATCAACGCAGTCTCAAATGAAGATCGTAGTCTCTTCATAAAATCGCAGACATATATCGCAGCAGACTGATACCAATATCAGTCTTCATAGTGTTATTTTCCAACGCTTCAGCGGGTCATCAAGGAGGGCAGCTCGTAGCACTTGGGACTGAACATTATTTCACAAGCTGCAGGAGCAGGTGCACAGGCTTCACGCCAGTATTCAGTCTTCATCACGCAGTATCCATCACGCATAGGTATTCATCACGCAGTATTCATCACACATAGGTATTCATCACGCAGTATTCATCAGTCTTCATCACGCAGTATTCATCACGCATAGGTATTCATCACGCAGTATTCATCAGTCTTCATCACGCAGTATGGTCTTCAACGCAGCAAGTATAATATCATTCACGACAGTCTTCTCTACACAGGATGGTCTTCAACTGCTTCTATGCTGCTGCAGCAACATCCAGAGCCCAGAGATCGCCGAAGCTCCAAACTTTGGTTCTAAGACAAGGAGGCGAGAAAGGAAACCCTAATAAACAGTAAGTGGCATATACAACACAATATACAGACTCCTCATCACGCAGTGTGAGTGCAGATGGTAGAGGAAAGGCAACGTCAAATTCCTCACAATCCCGGCCAGTGGATGATAAAAACAATATCACTGAGGCTGGTGCAATTCACACCAAAAAAAGGATTTAAGACGTGACTGTGAAGAAAGGGCTTCCACGTAGCTAAAGATGGAGCGTTAGGGTTAGGTATACACAGACTTATGAGCAGAAAACGCACATAATGAATGCGCACAGGGGCAGACTGGCGATGGGCAGGCAGCCAGTCAGCCTGAAATAGCTATGGCAGAACGAAGGTCTGGCAGGCAGGAGTTATGGCAGACAGCCCTGCTTTGATACCACTTGTTGGTAATAACTCCCGATTGATAGTATTACATAGCCAAATGCAAATATTTATACATTACAATGTGGCGGTTGAGAACCAGCCGTTTCATCTTCCTACGCATCTATTCATATTCCTATTTATTATTTATTTACAATAATCCCTAATGGATTATATTCTAACACTTATGTATTAAATTTTAAATTTTAATTCATTTTTCAAATTTACAAATATGACTCTATGAGCTTTCCACCATAGTGGAAAAAATCGGCATCGGCAAAAAATCGGCGAGGGTCTAGAAAACATCTTCTCGGCAACATCGGCGAAAAAATCGGCAAAAATCGGCAAACTACGGGAAGCATTAAAAAATGCAAATTTTGTACTTTAATAGGGTTAAAATTTGCTTACCGATTTTTTCCCCTATTTGCCGATTTTTACCGATTTTTCCCGATCTTTCTCGATTTTTTCCCGATTTTTCCCGATTTTTTCCCGATGTTTGCCGATTTTTGCCGATGTTTGCCGATGTTTCCCGATTTTTGCCGATTTTTCGCGATGTCCGATTTTTTGATTTTTTGAAAAAATCGCGATTTTTTCGGGCCGAAAAATCGGCAGCGAGAAAAAATCGCGATTTTTCGGGACATCGCCGAAAAATCGGCGATTTTTTCCACTATGCTTTCCACTAACAATTTCTATTTTCCAGTCAATTACTTGGATAGGTAGCTAGTTCCTCATCTTGTGAGAGGAATTGGAGCACTTATGCTTTCATACATTCAGTGAAGAGAAATAGGTTGGGGTCAAAGAAAACAGAGAATCTAGTGTACATTCATAGCACACTTCGTCTCATATCTCGAAAAGACCCAGGATACAAGGAGGGTCCTTTCAAGAGATGGGATCAGTACATAGATGATGCTATTTGTGTGGATGAAGAGATACAACCAGATGGCCTCGTTGAGTTACCTCTGGTTACTATTGATGAGCCCGAGCCTCAACTTGAGAGTGATTCCTATCTAGAGAGCTTGCTGACAGAGGACCTTAGTAATGCTGATGACATTGATGCTGAGGATGTTGATGACATGGCTTGAGGAAGCCAAATTTACTGTTTTGTTCATTGTTCAGTTTCACTGTTTTGATCTTTCTATTTCATGTCTGAAAATGCCATTAGGCAAATTTTGAATGTAGTTTGACAATGTTGAATGGACTCAAGGAGTCATGGACATACATTTGTCATTAATATATTATAACTTATTTTAATTTATGTTTGAATCAGTGTTACAAATATCGCCAATATATCGGCAACATCGTGATATATCGCGATGTTAACTCACTGGCGATATATCGGCAATATATCGCCCCGATATTTTCCCGATTTGTTTTGGCGATTTTTCCCGATTTTATCGCGATATTTGCCGATTTTATCACGATATTTGCCGATTTTTGGCGATATTTGCCGATTTTTTCAAATATATTGTGATTTTTTTCTTTTTTTGTATTTTTTAATATTTTTGTATTTTTTATTTTGCCGATATATTGCCGATGTTTGCCGACATTTTTGCCGATAAATCCAATAATTTCTTTTTGGACCCTTGGCGATATATTCGCCGACACGATATTTGTAACACTGGTTTGAATGTTTCGAATTTTCAATGTGAATTGTGAATTTTCATTGTTCAATGAATCAATGATGAAATCTGAAAGTGAATATGCAATGTGCATGTATGGATCATTGGATCATGATGTATCATGTGAATCATGTGACTGTGACATGTTTCAGTTTTATTTTTAATATATATTATATATATATTATTAATAATTATATATATATATATATATATATATATGGTACCCCCGACGTACCTAAGTACCCTGTTTCAAAAAGTGCCGTACCCGTACCCATGTTTCCTGGCAACATAGCAATAAATCATTTTTTTCAAAATTTTAAACTGTAATGATCCTTGCTAGATAAGGACTGATTTTCATGTTGGCTGCTAGAATTCTCTGACTTAGGAATTTCATCAAACACTTGATGAAGATCCCTCCCCTAAATACTGGACTATGCTGAGTTAAGACTTGTTAAGTTGGTTTCATTGGTTCTGTACTTTCGTCAAACATTTAACCCACAAGACTTCCAACTGCTGACATATCTATGCTGCTGTTATGTTTTTGCTGCAAGATATGATCTCTGATTTCCTCTACTGTTCAACTCACTACTGGTAGTTTATGGTTTCATTGGGGTTTGCATTTGACATACAAATATATTGACAAAAAGCAATCTGATATAATTTTATGACAGTCATAAAAACTCAAATCTGAACTGATTTATTAATGAAATCTGACCTTCAATTACATAGAAGAACAGAAGTCATTTGTAGGCTTGATTTACGCTAGATCTCTTTACCCTCCAGCTCTGAGATGGTGCCAATCTGAAGTTGCTGGCTTAGACTCACTGCCTGTAGAAACCAGTGACAGTTTGGATGTGTTTGCCAGCTGTGTCAACGTTCCTTGCTGCCCAGAATCTTGGAAAAGACTTGCTGCTAGCTGTTGATGCTCTAGAATGCGCCCAGCAGGTGTGAGATGGGTTATTCCACTTCCAGACACCCCCAAGACTAGACTACGCCCTCCCCAGGTAGATAAAACAGCCCCACAGAGAAGAAACTCGGCCCAGAGGTGAAGTTCTCTGCCTGTATGTTCAATCTCTGCCATGAGATTGTAGTCACGGTCCCTTCAACACTTGATAATGCTGCCTGAAAGCACAATGCTGCTAATCCAAGAAGGGAATGTCTTGTACAAAGAGAACTCGGCCCAGGAGGGAAAGTACAACCTGCTTAAAGGAAAATCTGCCCAGATATAAAGAAGACAACCTCCGGTTATGCACCTCAGCTACTGGATGAAGGAACTCGTCCCCCACATGAAGATTCAGCCCAATGGAATGCTGTCTCTCAACAGAACTGCTCCTGGATATGAAACTCGGCCCACTTGGTTACTGTTCTCTCCACAAAGAAGTGCACCCTTCCAAGAATGCTGCTCCAGAATTCCATCAAAATCAAGTGATGTGACAAGAGGATTGAATCACCATCTTCCACAATGAAGCTCAATGAAGAAACCTAAGTGATCTATTAATGTTACTTTTGCCTGGTGACATTAAATAATTAATCTATTAATCCCCTTTTTTTAGATTGAGTATGGCCTGCTGGAATCAGATACACCACTAAGTCACCCCCCTATAGTGATTGTCTGGAAAGGGACATTACATTAACACAAACCAACAACAACATCAAATAAACACATTGACACATACATATGGAAAAAACACAGAGATATATGAATCCTGGTATTGGTTCAAAACGTTGAATATCATGGTGACTGTGGATAATCGGAACTCTGTTAATGATATATATGATGAAGTGAAATCCAAATAAAATATGATACATCAAAATCGATACTGAATCCTAAACCTTGGTAGCTGTCTAACTAAGGACTCTGTTACCCCTCATTTTGTATGAGGCTCCACTTATGATTTCTCTAGTGACTTTCATCACAAGGCAGGTGGACAAGTTGAGGGTGCTCTCGGATAGTCTTGGATTTATTGATAATAGGGTGATTCTTCATACTGATTTTTTCTCACCTAGATGATGTGGCACAGTTAAACAGGCTTACAAGTGTTATATATTGGCATCATGGTGGATGATTTCACGTTCCTGGAATTTTTGAGTTGATTTCATTTGGCCAACCCCTTTGATTTTTATGAGACTTATTTACCCACTTTATGGGGGCTCCTATGATGGGACACAAGCTCACATTTACAATATTTTCTTAGTGGGTTGTTTATGGTCTAAATCATAAAGGTAGCTGAACTTTTGTCATTTATGTATGGAGGCAAGGACACATTATTAATCTTTTTAAAGAGGGCCCCACTTTTGGCCTACATGTTCACAAAAGGTATTATTTAATGTGTGACCCCTCTTCTTATGATACGGCACATATGTTGAAGCAATTAACATTTATGATTTTAATCATATGATGGAAGTCACTTATGATATAACATTACAAATTTGAGGAGCCATCCCTTCAGCGAGGCTCACGGATTATGGAGGATGTCATTGGTATTATTTTAAGGTGTATTCTTAATATTCTAGGTTTTCAACTTTTTCCGAGCATATTTTCCATCTTATTTTGTTTGGAATCTGGTTGGAAATCTTTAAAGAATCTTAGAATCGCATATATTAGCTATGGAAATTGCATAATTTGGGTGCCATAGGGGTATTCGAGGGTGCTAAATCTAATATGGATTCAAAAACACAATTTAAGCCCTTCCAAATTCGGATTTTACCAAAAAATATTTACTGGATTGCGACCAAAGCCCACCGTAAAGTCGAAAATGTAGAATAGATAGACTACTCCTTATTCTAATGCTTGAGAGGGGGTCGCCTAAACCATCAGAATATCATGAAGCT
The DNA here is from genome assembly GCA_001517045.1 of Pseudotsuga menziesii. Lineage (NCBI taxonomy): Eukaryota > Viridiplantae > Streptophyta > Pinopsida > Pinales > Pinaceae > Pseudotsuga > Pseudotsuga menziesii. The sequence goes on from LPNX010518471.1 coordinate 44,333, forward strand.
GAGAAAAGTGAACCATTCTTTGAAGCCATAACTATAAAAGTTCAGAAACAGAAATTCTGGAGTCATCTGGAGTGCAAAATGAAGATGCCGGAAGGAAATAATTTATACTAAGAAACCTGGGTATGACAGCTGCAATAATCTAGCAGCCTAAAATGAGATGTTTTTGGGCAATGGCTGTATTTCCAAGAGAAAATCTGAACCTGAAACAGTATATATATACTGTCAGATATGGTGATAAGATGCTGCATTCTTTCAAGCTGTTTCTTGGTTCCCTTATGGCTGCTACAGTCCAAGGGAAATGACTCTGATTCATGGTACATTTTAACAAATCTATTCTGAGTCACAACCTAGGATAATCAACTTATAGGTCTCCTACCTTTGCTCTTGGTTTGGAACTGTTATGCCACATACTGTGTTGGCATATTACTACTTATGTTTGCTTCATTGCTGGTGACACATTCCTGATTCTTATGGTCTCCTTTTACTGCCTCTGGGACCTTACATATGATATGAGTGATGAGATGATATATTTATGATGCCATGTTTACTGCTGTGCCATGCTTTACTGATGATGATATACTCTTGGATGTTGTACTTCACTACTACTTTATGATGTGTCTGATTGTAATCATGAGTATAGTTAGTAGTACCAGTTATAGGTTGATGAGGGTGAAGGGGTTCTGATTTGCTTACATACCATGAACCAAGATGACTCTTGGCCTTGCAAGGATTATTCCCCCTTCTTCAGTTTCATTTTCTGACCTTCTCCATATCACTCCACTTTGTATCAGCATCTTAATGGTTTGAAGTTGACGTGATTGACTCTTGCTCTCCCCCTTCGTGGACTTGTCACCATCCATGCTTTCTGTCGTCTCTCCTATGTGTCTTGTGTTGCTGTGTTGTATTAAGTCCTTAGGACAAGACGATTTTCGGTAGATCCCCATAGCCAGCTGTCGATAGTCAGGGAGAACTACAAGTAGAGATTTTTAATGCAAAAGGTTCCCAAGTATGCTTTCTGAGGCTGTCTGTCATGACAAGCAAACTCTAAAAGTGAGCAAAGCCTTTTTTTAAGACCAAAGAATTCCCTATGTTGCTAAAATAAAATGGTTAATGGTTGGAGGAATAGGTAATCCCTATTGGGGCTATGGATGCTTGACTGGCAGCAGGGAAAGGTCTATTTGCATGTAAATGCTTTGCTGTGGCAACTCCATCAGGGCTATGGACGTCTGCTAGCAGCAGAGCTAAGGCTGTGTCATCACTGATATCTGAAAGGTATAAAACCAGGGCCGGTATCCTTTAATACATTAGACCACTGCAAAAGAAAAGAGAAAAGAAAAGAAAAGAAAAATAAATGAAGGGAAATATTGTTAATGTTTGAGCAAATATGAAGATCTTTGAATTTGAAAACTCTAATTGCAGATGATCTAAACACTGGAATGAAGATAACGTTCAATCACACAAATCATTCATCCATGGACCACAACACAAGATGTACCCTGGGAAAACCCTCAAAATAATGAGGATGAAAAACCCAACAATTCTTCATAGTATAATAGATAGATTGCAGAGATTGTCTTTTACACAATAGTAGATTGCCGGATAAGAGAGAACACTGAGCAATAGAGAATACTGATCAACTGTATGGACTTGCCATGTGCCCAACACATTAATAACAAGCCATAAGCTCAGCCATGCAAACTATTGAAAATGGTTGCATGACTTTAGTGAACATATACACCCAGAATTGCGGATTGCCTCCAAGGATAGTTAATCCCGTACATTGGAATCATCATCATGCATAACATATGGGCCATGCCTTTCATCTTTGACATTAACTGATATTTAACTGACATCGGAGTGAACTCATTATCTAACTGAATGTTGATCAATTAGTTAAGAGGCTAACATAAGTGTCATTATGCTTTAATTGAAGTGTCGTCATGCAGATCACTTTATAACTGAAGTGTCATCTTTTGATTAACTTAAGTGTCGTCATGCAAATCACTTTATAACTGAAGTGTCATCTTTTGATTAACTTGAGTGTCATCTTTTAGTTTAACTAAAGTGTAAACACTTTAGTTAACTAGTCCTTCATTATTAACTCTTAGTTAACTATTATTAGCTTGAATCATGCTGATTGATTTACTTTGCATGGACCTGTTGTCACATATATAGTAACTGGGCTACCATTGTTCCTAAGCAGTCTTGAGCATATTTTTGAGCCAGTTCTTTACTTTGAGATCAACAAATGATGAGCTTCTAGTTGATGATCACTCTTATTCAATAGATCTAGAGCATTCAAATGATTAATTTCATGCCATGACTGGGCATCATGACCCCAGATTTGATGACTAAGTTAGTCATTTTCATATCCCAGAGTAGATATTATGACAATGCCCATGATATACAACAACAGTGTTCAGTGCCTTCAGGTTGTTCAGATCGGATGCAGGTATATGATTTTGGTTTTGCTCTGTTCTCTATTTTAGTAGTAAGACTTGGTTGATAATGGTTGTATTTTGGCGACATTTTATTGGTTTTCAAGATAAGTGACCTTGTTGCTATGTTCAAGAGATTCTTTTTGAATACTCATTGGTCATGCCCTACTCTTTAGTATGGATTTGGCCATTTCCCTTTAGGGACACAACTAGCTAGGCTTGGCACCATCTTCACTGTCTCCATCCATCTGTTTCTTTCCCTTCTTTTTGTTTAACCCTGATTTGTAACTTGACTAGTGACATCTAGGATTTGCCCCACCTTCACCTCTATGTTGGAATAGGTCTCCATGTTTAATTTGTGTCTCGGTGTTGGTTCGTGTGATTCTTATCACAGGGATTGTCTTCCTCTAGGTCTTGAATGCAAGTAGTCTTCACCAAAAGTGTCTTTAGATACTAAGGCATTGAAACTTAAATGTTTTATCTAAATGGATGCATAGCCAACAAAATAAAAGTGTTTTTTTACACTGTTGCAAATAAAATGTAAAAGCTAGTCAGTTGCCAAGAGACGAGCACTCATCCTTTGTATGATGTGAGATCGTTTTCCCCCAAAGGCCAACATGGTGGTCACTCCATTGCACCTATGGACGGTGGCGGGCAATGGAGGTCATACCGAGTCATTAGCTGAGGCTCGCCAGACTATTCAGGGCTCCTGCTCTTGGAGGATGGCTAGTTAATTAATGGTTAATAAAGTAAATGTTTAAAAAGAGTTAATGGCCAAAGGATGAGCACTCATTCATTGTATAATGTACAGATCATTTGCCCCTGCAGGGAAACAGGGTGAGGCTGACCTGTGAGGGTTATGCCTTTGTCATTTTCTGGAAGCCCAGAAGGCTTTCCAGGGCATCTGCCTTTGGAGGTTGACTAATGTCTTTTGCTGTGCAAGTAAATTATTTTAAAAGGTTGCTTGTCTAGAGTCTATTGGAACATTCTCATTATTCCACCCATCTGTGAGACACCGCCATTCCCTATTGTTCACCTAGTCCACCTTATGTGTTGTGTGGATTCCCTTTTCCTTCATCCTAGATGCTTACAGTGTCGAGTATCAAGTTATTCCCATGACCTTACCTTGTTTTATTCACCTTCACCCTTGACTAGCAAAAGGGACAAATCTATGAATGAGTATACACTTGAGGTTCTTGTTTACAACAACTAATTACTTTGATTTGAATATATTATTTATATGTATTGTGCTAATAATCGTCAGTAGAAGCCACTTGTACTTCAGTCTTAATGCCAACATAGATAATTGAGCATGCTATATCCATTTTGTACTTGCAGCATCAGATATTTTCAATTGGGTTATCATTTTGATCATTCTTGACCTGGTCAACTCAGTTTGACCAAGTTAGCAGCAGGGTCCGGGATTAGTTTTAGCATATGATGGTGGATGATGATTATTTGTGGTCTATTAGTGTACATTCGACATATTCATGCTTCATATGATGGTTTATCATGATGGCTTGTGTTACTTTTATGGTTATCAACATTTACAGGCTTTATTATTATTATTATTATTCTGACATGGATGGGGCTTTTAACATATATTTTTGATGGACATATGTTGTATGAGTACTCATTCCTAGTGGATTTGGACAGAGTTTGCAACAGTTTGGCCTTAGTAAATTAAATTAAAATGCTTTTTCAGTGGATAGTTGGTTCTCCTAGGGTGCCATAGGGGCACATAGTGTGTAGCTAGTAAATATTACCATATAGCTATGGTGCTGGTTTCATTTTTGCAGTCAGTTGACGCCCAATTTCAGTCAACAGAGAGATGAGCATTTTTATCTTCTCGAGGCAGTATTTTGATGCATTAAAATAATGAAATGGCTAATGAGGAAATCGATTTGGGTGATTGAGGCAAGGAAATGGCATGGAATTAGTCTGAGGCATATTGTTGGGGTCATCTTCATCCTTCGGCATCAATTTCTCTCTCCATGTGGTCTAGACGTCCTAACACATGATTTTGGGTGATTTTGATGCATCTTGAGGGGCCACAATTTGGTCACTTGGTCACTTTATGTTATCATTGACATATTATTATGATTATTGTGCCATGGGGCCATGCTAGAGAAGGGCTTATATCACCTCCTAGCCCCCATCATGTGCTATGTTGTATCTTACTCATCTTTCATGTGGTGCGCCCCTCTCTTGGGCGTCTTAGTGGGTGTGCCCCCTCTATTTTTGAGTTGATCTATGTATTTACTATCCGGCCAATCTTAGTCGTTGATTAGAGTGATCTTATCTTATGATCTCGACCCTTGATATTTTTGGATCTAGGTATTATGTACTTGAGAGATCTATATATTGAGATACTCTCTCATTGTAAAGGGACTTTTGGCTCTAAAAATATTGGAATACAAGAAAACTTTTGGAAAATCTCTTGAAAGCATTGTGAATTTTCTTGCTCATGATTGTTATGCCTTTTGCTTAGACATTCTAGTGGATCTTTTATGCATTCAATATCTATTTTGTGGTGGCCGTACTGATCTTTTGCAGGGTGGCGACTTGCTTGGAGGAGATTGTGAAGACATCTTGCATCATCTTTTAGGCAAATTGTTTTATCTTTGAGGGAGTGACCAATTGTCTTTGTGCATTGAGTTTTTCTCTTCTAGATGACTTGCATAGTTCTTTTTTATTTGTGAATCGAATCTCACTTCAGTAGTTTAGATTGGCAGGTGGAGAGGGCACATTATCTCTTTGGAGCAACACGTTTTTACACCGAAGCTATTGGATCTTGCTTGGAATTGTAACGAAGTGGAAGGATCATCGACGAGTGAGGCGACCGCAAGTATTTTCAGGTACGATCTGTTGAGCATTGGTTGCCATTAATGACACCCATTAATGATAAAGGAGTGACAAGGAAACAAATGAGTGACAAATGTTGATGACATGGCATGAATGAACCAAATGACACATTCTATGGTAATTTGTGGTTTGTATGGTTATTGGTGGCTTGATGGAGTCTTAGAACCCTTGGAGATGGTCCTAGTGCATAAGATGGTTTGGCACCCACACACATTGTGGCATGATGACACTTGGACACACTTGATTGCTTGATATTGGTCCATGCCACCATTTGATGATGGATTTGAAGTCCATGGAAAGGACCTTCATTAAATACTTGATTAAATATTATATGACAATCTTGGAAGAGTCCTTAAAACTCTTGCATGCGGTTGATGATGATAATGTATGGTTCTTCTTGTGAAGGATGGCTATTGAAATGTAGATGGAGTTGGAACTCATTTGAAAGTTTTTAAAGAATTAAAATATAACTTGAAAATGCTTGCAAGGTTGGCGCCAAATATAAAACTATATTTCAAGTTAAAAATAAAACACATTTCAAGCAAGTTGGCTCAGAAAATATATTGAAAGATTAGTATAAATAAGAGCCAACGTATTCATTTTAGTGTGTGGAAAATGTGTGATTCTAGCTCTGAAATTCAGATGGTGAAAGGACAACCGCAGTAACAATAGGATCAAGTCTGATATAGATCTAAATTTGGATCAGTATGAGTGGCAGCAGCTAAAGGTTGATGTATATCTCTCTGTAAATTCGCATCTAAGGAAGCCATCCCATTAGCAGCTGAGTGTTGTGAGTATGCAGCAGTCTGTGATCACTAAATGGATGAACTGATCTCATTTTTTTGTATGAATATTTTACAACAGCTGAAGTAAAGTAAGGCTGTAGTAGTTTGCAATTCGTAAGCTGAGTCTATGTATTTTTGCAAGTATATTTTGAGCAGAAGCTGAGGAACTTGGGACTGAGGTAGCAGCAGTGGAAGGTAGTCATAGTCACATTTTTGAGCGAATACTTAGCTCTGATTTGGGGAGGATGATATAATTCTAAGGCAGCCAAGGGTCTTCCTGAACATAGGCATTTGAAGCCATAAAAACTCCTATCTCAGGTATAAGCAGTCGTCAAAATTTGATAAGACACCGAGTCTTGTTTTGTAAGGTGGTCACAGGTACAAGAGACATTGTAAGATCAACTCAAGTCACTATTGAGGAGATCAAATAAAGTGGGTGAAGTACTTGTACTACAGCAGAAGTTGATTGAATATCTCTACTCTTACCCATGTACACAGTCAAGGAGTGTTTGATGTTTTCAATGCACATTCTTCCCATAGTGACCATACTGTAATATCGTTGATTCAATGCCATCTAAAGACAGTTGAAGACACTCATGAGCAGTAGTACACAGTCAACACTAAACTTGGCATACAAATCTCCGATTCTTATGAAAAGACATCATCTAGTAGAAGTTTTTTATCTACTACAGTAGTAGGAAAATCTTATGTTGGATATGGTACAAAACATTGGTTAAGTTACAAGCTAGAACCGAGCCATTTGAGTGAAACAAACAATGATGCAGTGATGACATGATGCTCAGCAAGTTTCAATGATGACAGTGACAAGTTGAATCAACATGACAATGATAGTAGTGGACAAGTTGTTTGCGCAATAGTGGATTGAGTGGAAGAAGTATGTGAAGGAAAGCTGGGTCTTACACCTTTTCTTAGTTGGAACTAAGAAAAATCAACCAGGGTCTTGGAATAGAAGTTGGTGCTTCTAAGTCAGTTGGAGCTGGAGATTGTAGTCTTCCGTTGTAACTCTTATCAAATTTGATATAATAAAGTTTACAAGTTTATCTTATGAAGTGTCTCTTGTGATGTGATTGATTAATGTGGATGAAATTGTTAGTTTGAAATTGATGATCTTTGTTTAAGTTTTGAAGAAGTGAAAATTGGTAAAATTCCTCACACATTGATTCACCTCCCTTCCCAGTGTTGCATTGTGTCCAACAATTGGTATCAAAGACAATCTTCATCCCAAGCCTAACTAGCTTGAAGGAGATCTGTGGACACACACAATGGAATGACAAACTGAGTTCACCAACAATGATGTCCCAGTTTTTGACTTGTCAGATTATTTTGGTTGGAGAAGCAAAATGAAAGCCTACTTGAAGAAATTTGGTGTATGGGAGATTGTGGTCAATCCATCCATTCAGTCCAACAAAAAGACAAAGTCAGCCGCGTAGAAGGATGCTAAGAAGGACAACATCATTGCCCTGAAATTTCTCATGGATGGACTCTCAAACCTTGTTCAAGAAAGAATGGATGAATACACTTCAACCAAAGACCTATGGTTCAAGCTGGAAAGTGAGTATCAAAGAAGAAAACAAGACACAAAGATTGAAGCAGAAGTCAAGACTATTGAAGATGAAAAGCAAAAAGAAAAGGAAGAGCAAGCATCAGACACCAGTGAAGGTAAGAATCCCTCTGATTATAGTAGCAATGATTGTGATAATATTGAAGTTGATCTTGAAGATGTTAATAAAGATGTCCTAGCACACCTACTAGCAGACATTGATCTCAGATACAATTTGAACCTTCTAGTCGACATTGATCTCAGTTACAATTTGAGATTTAAAAGGAAGATTTTGGGGTCCTTCGAAAAGTACCATGAGAAGTGTTGCCCACCTATTTCGACTAGGTGGCAACGTCATGTACATTGCAGATGTACATATTGTACAATTTGCACCATGGAAAAATCCTTTCACTAGTAGGGCAATTTTGCCCCTTTTGTACACAAAATGTCTGCTCCCTTGTGTGGGACAATTAATGTAACTTGATATGTCATCATGGGTCATTCCTCTAAGGATGTCACCATGGACTTTATTATCAGAGAAGTCCTCTTCACTGAGTGTTTTTTTCCCTTTCCAGTTAATTTTGTTAATTAACAATTTTAATTGGTTGGGTTTTTCACTCACAAATCCTCCAAAGTGGTGAATTGGCGTTTTGATAATCAAACCCATGAGGTCGCTAAGGTTTCAAGTTGCTGTCCATCACCATGCTAGCTGTATCTTGTAGTCTTGCGGAATTTCGTTAGGATTTTAATTTTAATTTTGATTTTTTCCTAATTAATTAACTTTACCATTTGGTGGTTAATTAATTAAGTTTTGATGTAATAATGTAATCTCTTGAACCTTGGAATTTTGTAATAGGGGCTATGAATGCAAATGAAAATGCTATGACACCCCCTAAGCCATTGGTTCAAGTCTCATGTCATTTTGACAAGGGGTTGGGAAGTTAGACCAATTTTGGTTGAGACAAGGTATTTTTTCCTAGGAAATTAATTTAATTTCCAAGGGTGAAAAATTAAATTATTTGATTTTGAAGGAAAAAATCAAATAAGGCCATGGTAACTAAGTTTGCGGTGTGGCTAAGCATAGTAAATTTTTATTTAAATAAACCCCTCCATGGTCAAAATAAATTTTTGAAGATTTCCCAAGTGGGGCGCCCCTCGTCTTAATAAAAGATTTAAACAAAAGATTAAAAGATAAAAAATAAAAAATAAAAGATTAAATAAAATATAAAAAATAAAAGACAAGAAAAAAAATAAAAAAATCAAAATTTGAGTCAAAGGAGGCCCCAGATAAAAAAAATTAAAAAATAAGAGATAAAATATAAAAGATAAAATAAAAGATGAATATAAAAATTAAAAGATTAAAAATAAAAAATAAAATATTAAAAATAAAATATTAAATAAAAAGATAAAAAATAAAAGATAAAAAATTAAAATAATAAAAATTAAAATTTGAGTCAAAGGGGGCCCTACTTGAGTCATGGGAACCCTAGATCTAAGGGTTAAACTTCATTGTAACATTGACCATTGATTTGAAGTGGCACCTTTGCTTATGATTGGTGGATGGCTTACAAAGTCAACAAACCTAGATCTAAGGGTGGAGGAGAGCTAGAGTTTAGATTTATGTTTTGGACCATTGATTTGGGAGTGGGTTTGTGATCTTTTCAACTATAAAAGAGAGGCCCCTCCTCTCATTTTCTGATCATTCTTTGGAGCATGGTTATGCTGCCAAAATACTCTCTCTTCTCCCTCTCTTCTCTATTCTTCTCTCTCAAGTTTTCTTGCCTATTGTAATGTTGTTGCCCTATTGGGGTTTATAATACATCAATCTTTGGATGATACATTTATTGGTGCACCCATTTTGTGGCTTGAAGAGTGAAGTAACTGTTTATGGTTGGTTATTGTTGCATTATTTATCATAGAAACTCTCCACAAAAGGTTTTTGTGGAGAGACTTGTAGGTAGAAGTTTTTCTATTTGCACTTGTGATTAACATTGTAAGATTTTGCAAGATCTATGTGTGAGTTTTGCAGCTTTAGCTAAACTCTTTGCAGGGTTCCAAGCTTGGAAAAGTTCTCCCTCCAAGGCCCTAATCTCTAATCTTGTTTTCTGTTTTAGGAACTAGTATTTTTGTTATTGTTTAGTAGCAAAATCTAGTTTTCTTTAATAGATCCATGTTATATTTTTATTATATATTTTAGATCTGATTTTTTGCTGTGTTTTAGGTTGCTGGAAATGCAATTTTCAGCCTTCTAATATTCAATTTTCTGATATTTTAAAACCTAGATTTTTACTATAAAATTTTTGTATTTTTATACTAACATTTTCTAACTTCTTTTTGAGTTTCCTGTCATTCTCTAGCAAGCAAAGCTTGCTGGTTTTTAGCAGGTTTTACAGTTTACAAGGGGAGGTTCTACCCAAATCACATCAAAAACACCTCAACTTGCAACCGGTTTCAAAAGGTTTCAAACCCTTATTTTCTTACTCTATTTTCTAGCTATTTGTAACCCTTGGGAGAGTCTCCTCATGGGTATTCTCTAAAAGCTTTCAAAGTAATTTGTAATCATATTGTTGTTAGACACTTGAGAGGGGGGGGGGTGAATCAGTGTAAAGCAATTTAGAACTTTTCTTAACTTGTCAAAATTAACTACCAATTCATCACTGCATAATCATTTCATAAACATCTTTCACTTCATCATTCACTTATCATAAGCATTTGAATCATCAAGAACCATAACACAGAAGAACACAACACCATATAATTTTGTAATCTTTTTTTGTATTAGTTTTGGTCCGGCTACAACCGTGAGATAAAATCAGCACCTACTGATATAAAAAGCACCTACTCTGTATCTAGGACCCTGCCTGGTTTACTTAGACCCAACTAAGAGGGGTTTGAGGTATCCTAACCTCAGATGCAAGTCAAGCTTGCATTTACAATTTAAGTTCACTGTCTCAACACATTTTCATCAATGTCATATCACACCATCACTTATCTCTAGCACCTCATCACTCTGTTCTGCTGCTGGTCATCAATCATCTTGTTCAATCTCTGCTGCTGGTCATCAATCATCTTGTTCAATCTCTGCTGCTCAATCTTTTCACTGCTGATCGTTCTTCAGTGCTGCAGCTCTGCATGATCTACTCAGGAACACTGCTTATCAAGTCATCAATTATCAAGGTGTGATCATCATCAAGTAGTATTGCATGGTGTAGGGTATGCATCGTAGTGTATAAGATATGCTCCTCATCAATTCATCACTTATCACAATTCTCTTAATCTTCTTATGTTCATCTGCCTGTCACAACCAGGTCATCAATCTATCCTCAACCATGCCTTCAACTTGTCATTGCCTTGTCACACTATCTGTCAACACAGAAATTGTTCTCTGCTCACCAACACTGTTCAATCACATATCATGTCATTAACTTCTGCTTATCAGCGTATCATTCTAATGTCACATCCAAGTGAAGCCATTCACTTGTCTCTGTCAAATGTCTTATCTCAATCTGCTGAAGGTTGACATCCCCAACTGGTCCCAGATTTCAAGTATATATATCAGTCATCAAAAACCATTAATGCTAGCTGAGACATCATCCTAGGTTCAAGTCATCTGCTGCTGAATTCTTACAGAGATGTCTGCATTTAGGGTTTGCATCCTACAACCCTTCACTCGTTATAAAGAGTGTAGCTGCCTCAATATACTTGTCACTGTTTTCACCATCAATCTGCTGTTCTATTACTAGATTGTCAATTACTCATTACATACACATCAAGGATCTGCTCATGTACTTCTCAATCCAAATCATTGCTCAGGACAACATACAAAGTTATCTAATCATATGGTCAATATGTGCCAATCACCAACAGCCTACTCATCAAAAGTTTGCTCATAACATCAAGTTAGCAAAAGATTTGCTCAATACCATGTTGCTCATGTCAAGTCATCAAAATTCTGTCCACTGTTTGAATCAACTAAGTGCCAACAAATGGTTCATATAGCATCAAGGCAATTTCAACAGAGCTGATTAACTAGTCTCCAAAATATCCAAGACTAAACCCTTTATGTATTCAAAATTTCAAATATCACTGTGTACTGAGCATATCACTGTTCATATCATATCATTGAGCATGAGTGTTGGCATCATTGCTGTGTGTGCATATTACTGTATAAACTAAGCATGGGTATCATCATCAAACTATCAAGCATACCTGAGCAGAGATGGTTTCTTTACTGAAAAACAAGTTGTACATTAATCATTTCATATGTCAAAATCCACTATCAATGCTGTCACAAACATATCGTCGCTGTTCACTGGTTAGATACATTTCAAGCTGCTGCCAAATCATCAAATGTCATATAGGTGAGTTCATGTTTTCAATGCCCTTTACTTGTCAAGTTCAGTTGATGTCTTCAAGCCATATCAGTCTCTGTTCAACTTAAATACTCATCACAACCTGCTCTTCTTTTTCCTGCGACTGTCTCAGCTATATGTTAAAAACAAATCAGAGCTGCTCCAGTATCATCGAATCAAACAAAACCAACCTTAGTCCTGAAGATGACCTACACCATTGCTTAAATTCAAGACTGTTTGTTCAATCTCCAGGACTGTGGACTGCTTCAAACCTCAAGGAATTCACTGTGGAAAGAACTCAGTTTCACCATCAACTAGGTCACTGTTCTAGGCATCAAAACTTGGATAAAACTCAGACTATTTTCACTTGCATAACTTAAACTGTGTAAGAGCTGTAGATGTCTTCAACATTGGACTGTTTCAACCTCTGGATAATCACTATAGTAGGCTCGTGACTGTCATAGAAATTCAGGCTTGATTGCTGCAATAAAATTCGGACTGCTCCATATGCTAGGTAACATTACATTATGATGTGCTGGTGTAAAATAAACTTGGTTTGTTGCTTGATTGCTGCTACAAAATTTCAGGACTGCTCCTCTGTTGCTGCCAAAATTTCCTCAGTCATCTGCCGCCAAAAAAACGGACTGTTTTCCTTCTCTTCAAATTTGGGTCTGCTCCTTTAACTGATGTAATTTCGGACTGCTGCCACAAACCCCACGAAAATACCAGACTGCTGCAAATTCGGGACTGTGGAAAAAAAATCTCAGTCACTGCTGCACCCAAATTTTCCTCAGTCAAAGTTTGCCTACTGCTGCTGCCCCCGAAATTTACCTCAGTCCAACAAATTTGACCTCAGAGCTCTTGCAAAATTCACACTAAAAAATGAAACCGTTTGTAGGTTATTTATACTGGTTTTTTTCGTAAAAATTTGGAGCCGACCTACATAAAAAATAATTTGAATTTGAATTTGGATTTTATTTATTTTTTAATTAATTTTGGAGCCAACTTATGTTTTGTCACACATTCCTTTGCTTTTATTTTATTTTTGTTTTACAACCTTCTTACCATAAGCAAGGGTGTCCTTAAGTCACCACAAAATGGTCAACATTAGGGGGTTGTTGATCATGCTTTATCAAATTTACCACAAGTCTCAAGGGCTTCATCAAGGACCAAGGACCCTTAGCTAAGGGTATGCACTTGACCTCAAGATCAAGGCATGCGTGCCATGCAAGTGTGTCCACCACATCGTCATCAAGGAACCCATCATCATAACATGTATGACCAAGCACCCCATCATAGGGCATGCAAGCAAGTGACCAAGTGTCATCACATGTGTGTGGGTGCCTTCATCATGACATCATACAAGCAATGGACTTCATGACCTTTGCAGGGGCATCAAGATCTTCATCAGGGGTTCTTCACCAAGTTTTCATTAATAGGTCAACCACATCATTGTTCAAGAACTTAACTACCACACACTTGTGGGATAGATGATCATCATAAGTGCCACAGACTTCTCTCAATGTCTTCATCATCATACATCAAGGGTTCCACATAAGGACATCTTCAATGTTCAAAGGGCTTCAACATCATACCTAGGACATGTTCATGGGTTCCGTAGCCTGTCAAGGACCATACAAGGTCATCATCATCACACAAGAGCTCCATGACCCAAACAAGGGTTGCAGAGTCATCAAAACACCAACTATGGGTCCAAGGACATCTTTAGGACTTATTCATCAAGCAAGGGGCTTCATAGGCTTCTTCAACCACCTGAACCACACAAGAGGACCTCCAAGGATCAAGATATTTTCTGTGGGGATGCTAGGTCTTCTTCTGGGGTACCATGACATCATCATAGCATGAATGACCACAGAATGGGTCATTAATGCCTCTCCAAGCCATTTAGGGCTTCTCCATCGTCTGCCAAGGCTTCAGGACCATCTCTAGGGTCTTCAACATCATTAGCAGGGTCTTCAACATCTTCAACAAAGTGGTAGCTTCAAGATCCAGCCTTGTGGGTACAAGGACCTTGTCAACTGGGTACAAGGTGCTTCAAGGCACAAACCCACTCTGTAAGGGATCAAGGCACTGCAGGTGGGACTTGGTGGCATCAATGACATCCCGTGGGGCCACTGCAAGTCCATGTTGGCATCAATGACAATTTCATCAACAATCTCCCCCTTTGTCATTGATGACAACAACTCATGCTCCCCTTGTGAGCATGCTCCCCTTTTGTCTTCATCTCTTCCCCTTTGGCATCAATGGCAAAGGGTGTCCACATACCTATGTCTGAAATCTCTGATCACTACTCACTGCTCCTCCTGTCAATATGCACGATCCTAGGACCTGTCTGTATGCCTGGAGTAACCATCCTTTCACCTTTGAGTTCATTCTCTAGCCTCATGAACTCAAGGTGTGTTAAGGTCTTTGAGAGACCTTACACTTGGCTTGCCATATGGCAGCCATCCTCCTTGCTCTGATCAACCTCTCCTATCTACAACTGCTCGGTCTTCCTCATCCATACTTGCTTCTTGGCATTTGTTCCTTCATCTGTACTGGCTTTCCTTGATGAGTTGTCTAGGTAACTTCTCAAGGATTGTTTTCGTGTACTCCAACAATATTGAGCTTTGTGCCCAAGGCCGCTGCAGCTATAACACCTCATCGTACGACAATGTGCAGCAATGTGACCAACATTGTTGCATGTCCAACATCTAACTGAGCTGTTGGAACTTCCAACACTTCTTTGATCAACTTCATTTCTCCATGCTTGAGAGTGTCTCTGACTGTAGGCATTTGATTTCTGATCTTCAAATCTTCTTGTTGATGTATATGAAGGACTCCTTCTTGGCTGACTTCCTTGACTTGCACATTCTTGGGCTTTGTGGCCAAACCCACTGCAGGTGTAGCATCTCAACGTGTGACATGTGGCAGCAACATGTCCGACTTGATTACATGTCCAACACCTAACTGAGTCATTGGGGCTTCCAGCCCTTCTTCTTCCATAGAATCTACAATCCATAGCCTTATGGCCAAAGTTAGAACAAAAATAACAATAACCATTGAAGCCACTTTCATACCTGGGTCTTGGAGTTGTTTCCTTTATGAAGTTGCTTTGAGGAATAGACCTAACTCCTTGTTTCATCTTTGAACTTCCAAAATCCTTGTTGTCATGTGCAGGTGCATGGGGAGCAACGTTGGACGTTGATGGACCCGCTTCTGGAGTCTTCAGAGACCAAGTGTCATCTTCATATTTTTCTTTGTTCTTCTTGTAACCAAGACCAGTTTTGTCGAGTGGAGATCTTTGGCAATCTAAGATCTTATCTAGGACAATTGAACTGTCTTGGAACTTGACCAAGGCTTCGTTCTTCTTACCTTTCTTCCTGAGACCAACTATCTCCATTTTCAACTTCTGGACTGTCTCCTCCTTTTCTTCCAGCTGACTCTTCAGGATTTCTTCTGTCCTTTTGGCTTCCTCCAGCTGAGTCTTCAGATCATGATTGACCTATCTAGTTTCTTCAAGCTCTTGAGCAGGCTTTTCTGATTCTTCTTTTTGACTGATCAATTCAATCTTTAATTGTTCAACTTCAGCATCCTTGTCTTTCATTTGATCCCGTAACTCTTTGTCGTTGTCTTTGAGCTTTACAAACTGTTAGAATATAATCCGTTAGGGTTATATAATGTAAATAAATAAATAAATAAATAGTAGGAAGCCAAACAGGCTGAGCGGAAGGTGAAACCCAACCACCATGTGATTTGTATAAATATAGGCATTTGCATTGGAATAATTATCAATCGGGAGTTATTACCAACAAGTGGTATTAGAGCAGGGCTGTCTGCGATAACTCCTGGCTGCCATTCTGCGTGCCAGACCTTCGTTCTGCCATATCTATTTCAGGCTGCCTGCCCATCGCCAGTCTGCCCCTGCGCGCATTCTTTATGTGCGTTTTCTGCTCATACGTTTGATGTATACCTAACCCTAAGTTTTAACCACGATCTCCATTCAGTTTTCGTTGTTTCTGTATATTTTTTATCTGAGTGAATATCCTGCGATGTGTGTGAATATCGGTGCGACTATGCTTGCCTGTGCTCCTGTATATTGAGCAAACTTCAAGACAGCACGCTGCCCATATGGCCTTGCTAACTGGACAATAATATCCTGTGGGTTTTTCAATTGCAACAATCACCCCCGCAGCTTTTCCCAGTCTTACCTAAATTGTTGATGAATATCCCATCAGAACGCCTCTTGTACACCTAACGCTCCATCTGAAAATCGCAGTTCTGAATGTTCGCCTCCTTCTAAAACCAAAACCCTAATTTGTGCCCTAATTTCTCTCGTGATTGATATCTCTTAAGACTGCGATCTGCGTTGATATCTCTGGAAGAGCTGATATCTGCGGCGTTAAGTATATCTTCTCCATGTACTGCTGCGTGGTGTTGAGAGTGGGATTGTGTTGCTGGTTTGTCTTTGTAGAAGACTACGTGGAGCTGTGACCTGTGACCTGCGTGGAGCTGTAAGCTGCGAGCTGTAAGAGAAATGACCTTCTGTTTATATCTGCGTGGACTGATATGCTGTGACTAATATATGTATCCTACATATATTGAGCGTGCACTGCATCATGCGTTGGAGATGATGTTTTTGGGAATGCACAAACCCTAGACTGATATAGTGCGTGCGTTCTGACTGATTTTTTGTGAAGACTGCGCACCATTGTTGTTGCTTGTATCACTATTGGAGACTGCGCACTATTTATCAAAGCGACTTGCTGTTGATAAATGGGGTAGGATTGAGGTGACTAAGCCTGCGTTGTATGCTGAAGACTGCGTGGTGAGGAGCTGCGTTGAGTTGAAGTATTGAATCATTATTTGCTGCGTTGAGGAACTGCGTCCTCTATGCTGCGTTAAGGAGCTGTGTTGTGAGAGCTGCAACAAATCGAAGACTGCGTGGAGTCTGATCATACATATATATTATGTTGTGAGAGCTGTGAAATTTCTTGTTGAAGACTGATTTGGTTTATGGTTTTGTTATTATTATAACAAAATGGATTTGGTTTTGTTATTATAACAAGATTGTTCGCTGGAGGATAATGTGAAGCTGAGATACGAGCTGTGGTGTTCTTGTCCAGACTGTGAAGACTGAAAAGTATTCTTGTTGAGCCTAAAGACTGAGATTGATATATTGCAGACCAATCTCAGAGACTGAATACTGAGACTAATATGTGAAAATGTTGTATGCTGTATATTATGCTGACTGATTGCT
>LPNX010518471.1:63689-76196 GCA_001517045.1 Pseudotsuga menziesii
CGACAAAGACACTTGAAAGTGTCCATCCAGATGAAGTTGGAAAGACGGGAACAAGAAATTCGAAAAGACATGGAGGAAAAGCAGATAATTCGGGTGATGACATGGATGTATCATTTGATTGTGAATTTAATTTTTCTGCTAACTTTGAACCAACTTCCTTTGAAGAAGCTTCTACTCGAGTTGAGTGGAAAGAAGCTATGCAGAATGAGTATGATGCACTCATAAAGAATGGAACTTGGAAGCTGGTTGACCCTCCAGTTGGAACCAAACCAATTGGCTGCAAGTGGGTGTACAAAAACAAATACAAATCAGATGGCTCACTTGACAAGCACAAAGCGAGGCCTGTAGCAAAAGGCTATGCACAGAAAGAATGAATTGACTATGAAGAAACATTTTCTCCTACAGCAAAATGGGCTACCATCCGTACCTTACTCTCTTTAGCTGCTCAGAAAGGGTGGAAAGTTCATCAAATGGATGTGAAGACTGCTTTCTTGAATGGAGACTTGAAAGAGAATGTGTTCATGTTTCAGCCAGAAGGCTTTGTTGTGAAAGGAAAAGAACAAAAGGTATGCAAGCTTGTAAAATCCTTGTATGGCCTAAAACAAGCACCTCGCGCATGGTATGAAAAGTTAACTGAGCATCTTTTGAAGTTAAATTTCGAACATTTTGATCTTGATGATGTAACACTGTTTATAAAGAAAGTTGGAAGATCTGTTGTGTATCTTGTGGTGTATGTAGATGATCTTTTGATGACAGGGAACAATGAGAGCTATATAGCATCTATAAAGAAAGATTTCAAAAAGATTTTTGAAATGACAGATATGGGACATCTCCACTATTACTTAGGAATTGAAGTCACTCAACATCCTAAGTATATTTTCCTATCTTAGAAAAAATATGTTGGAGAACTACTAAAGAAATTTTGCATGACAGAATGCAACCCTATATCTACTCCAATGGAACAGAAAATGAAGCTCACATCAAGCGAAGGAAAAGAATTTGAGGATGCGACCAAGTATCGACAACTGGTAGGAAGTCTTATCTACCTTACAACAACTAGACCAGATATTTCTTATGTTGTTGGGATACTTTCAAGGTTCATGCATAAACCTTGTGAAGGACACTGGTTAGCTGCAAAAAGAGTTCTAAGATACTTGAAGGGAGTCAAGACGTTGGACTCAAGTACCCTAAAGTGGATGACTTCAAACTTATTGGGTACTCAGACTCAGATTTTGATGGCGATAAGGAGACAGGAGTATCAACTTCTGGATACACTATGAGTCTTGGATCAGCAGCTGTCTCATGGAGATCACGCAAACAATTAGTTCCGGCAGATTCAACAACAGAAGCAGAATATGTGGCTGCAGCTGAAGCAACAAAAGAAATAGTATGGCTCAGGAAGATACTTGAAGATTTGCAAGAAAAACAAGAGAACTCCACTCCATTACTGGTCGACAATACTTCTGCAATCAAGCTAACTAAGAATCCTAGATTCCATGATCGAACCAAACACATCAACACAAAGTATCATTTGATTCGACATCATGTAGAAGCCAAGACAGTCCATCTTCGACATTGTTCCACAAATGATCAAGTTGCAGACATCTTCACCAAAGCGCTTGGACGAGAAAAGTTTGAAAGGTTCAGAAACATGCTCGGACTTACGAACACCCCTTCGGATTAAGAGGGGGATTGCTAGAATATAATCCATTAGGGTTATATAATGTAAATAAATAAATAAATAAATAGTAGGAAGCCAAACAGGCTGAGCAGAAGGTGAAACCCAACCGCCATGTGATTTGTATAAATATAGGCATTTGCATTGGAATAATTATCAATCGGGAGTTATTACCAACACAAACAACACTTTCATTGGCATGGTCTTCTGCTGATATTCATTCAAGGAGTCCAAGATTTTCTTTTTGAAGTTCGTGAAATCACTCTGGTTCAGATTTATTGTGCTTAGGAACCAATTGGCTCTGAGATCAATATTTAGCAACGTGAGATGTATCTCATGTGCAGTCTTTGATAGCCCTTCATCATCTTCTGCAAGAACCTTCTCAATTTCATCACACAAGCTATCATTATAATCACAAGAGTCCATACCTTTACTAGAGTCCTCTTCTTGTTTGTCTTCTTCTTGATTGAGCTCTTTTGGGGGCTTGTCTTCTGATTCCTGATCTGTCTTTTCGGGTTCTGGTCTTGCCTTCTGATACTCACTCTCCAACTTGAACCATAGGTCTTTTGTCGAAGTGTACTCTCCTACACTTTCCTTCACTGGGCTGGGAAGTCCATCCATGAGGAACTTCAAGGCTGTAGTGTTGTCCTTCTTTGCTTCCTTCTGTGCAGTTGATTTTCCTTTCTTGTTTGTTGGAGCGGGTGGATTGATAACAATTTCCCAAATACCAAACTTCTTCAGATAAGCCTTCATTTTGCTTCTCCAACTGAAGTAATCTGTAATATCAAGTATAGGCACGTCATTGCTTGATGACTCTTTCTTTTCCTCCATTGTGTCTAAGGATCTCCTTCAAGCTTGCTAGTCTTGTGATGAAGGTTGGCTCTGATACCAATTGTTAGACACTGAGAGGGGGGGGGGGGAATCAGTGTAAAGCAATTTAGAACTTCTCTTAACTTGTCACAATTAACTACCAATTCATCACTGCATAATCATTTCATAAACATCTTTCACTTCATCATTCACAAATCATAAGCATTTGAATCATCAAGAACCATAACACAGAAGAACACAACACCATATAATTTCGTAATCTTTTTTTGTATTAATTTTGGTCCGGCTACAACTGTGAGGTAAAATCAGTACCTACTGATATAAAGAGTACCTACTCTGTATCCAGGACCCTGCCTGGTTTACTTAGACCTAGCTAAGAGGGGTTTGAGGTATCCTAACCTCAAATGCAAGTCAAGCTTGCATTTACAATTTAAGCTCACTGTCTCAACACATTTTCATCAATGTCACATCACACCATCACTTATCTCTAGCACCTCATCACTCTGTTCTGCTGCTGGTCATCAATCATCATGTTCATTCTCTGCTACTCAATCTCTTCACTGCTGATTGTTCTTTAGTGCTGCAGTTCTGCATGATCTACTTAGGAACACTGCTTATCAAGTCATCAATTATCAAGGTGTGATCATCATCAAGTAGTATTGCATGGTGTAGGGTATGCATCATAGTGTATAAGATATTCTCCTCATCAATTCATCACTTATCACAATTCTCTTAATCTTCTTATGTTCATCTACTTGTCACAACTAGGTCATCAATCTATCCTCAACCATGCCTTCAACTTGTCATTGCCTTGTCACACTATCTGTCAACACAGAAATTGTTCTCTGCTCACCAACACTGTTCAATCACATATCATGTCATTAACTTCTGTTTATCAGCATATCATTCTAATGTCACATCCAAGTGAAGGCATTCACTTGTCTTTGTCAAATGTCTTATGTCAATCTGCTGAAGGTTGACCTCCTCAACTGGTCCCAGATTTCAAGTATATATATCAGTCATCAAAAACCATTAATGCTAGCTGAGACATCATCCTAGGTTCAAGTCATCTGCTGCTGAATTCTTACAGAGATGTCTGCATTTAGGGTTTGCATCCTACAACCTTTCACTCGTTATAAAGAGTGTAGCTGCCTCAATATACTTGTCACTGTTTTCACCATCAATCTGCTATCCTATTACTAGATTGTCAATTACTCATTACATACACATCAAGGATCTGCTCATGTACTTCTCAATCCAAATCATTGCTCAGGACAGCATACAAAGTTATCTGATCATATGGTCAATATGTGCCAATCACCAACGGCCTACTCATCAAAAGTTTGGTCATAACATCAAGTTAGCAAAAGATTTGCTCAATACCATGTTGCTCATGTCAAGTCATCAAAATTCTGTCCACTGTTTGAATCAACTAAGTGCCAACAAATTGTTCATATAGCATCAAGGCAATTTCAACAGAGCTGATTAACCAGTCTCCAAAATATCCAAGACTAAACCCTTTATGTATTCAAAATTTCAAATATCACTGTTTACTGAGCATATCACTGTTCATATCATATCACTGAGCATAAGTGTTGGCATCATTGCTGTGTGTGCATATTACTGTATAAACTAAGCATGCGTATCATCATCAAACTATCAAACATACTTGAGCAGAGATGGTTTCTTTACTGAAAAACAAGTTGTACATTAATCATTTCATATATCAAAATCCACTTTCAATGCTGCCACAAACATATCGTCGTTGTTCACTGGTTAGATACATTTCAAGCTGCTGCCAAATCATCAAATGTCATATAGGTGAGTTCATGTTTTCAATGCCCTTTACTTGTCAAGTTCAGTTGATGTCTTCAAGCCATATCAGTCTCTGTTCAACTTAAATACTCATCACAGCCTGCTCTTCTTTTTCCTGCGACTGTCTCAGCTATATGTTAAAAACAAATCAGAGCTGCTCCAGTATCACCGAATCAAACAACACCAACCTTAGTCTTGAAGATGACCTACACCATTGCTTAAATTCAACACTGTTTGTTCAATCTCCAGGACTGTGGACTGCTTCAAACCTCAAGGAATTCACTGTGGAAAGAACTCAGTTTCACCATCAACTAGGTCACTGTTCTAGGCATCAAAACTTGGATAAAACTCAGACTATTTTCACTTGCAAAACTCAGACTGTGTAAGAGCTGTAGATGTCTTCAACATTGGACTGTTTCAACCTCTGGATAATCACTATAGTAGGCTCGTGATTGTCATAGAAATTCAGGCTTGATTGCTGCAATAAAATTTGGACTGCTCCATATGCTAGGTAACATTACATTGTGATGTGCTGGTGTAAGAAAAACTCAGTTTGTTGCTTGACTGCTGCTACAAAATTTTAGGACTGCTCCTCTACTGCTGCCAAAATTTCCTCAGTCATCTGCTGCCAAAAAAACGGACTGTTTTCCTTCTCTTCAAATTCGGGTCTGCTCCTTTAACTGATGTAATTTTGGACTGCTGCCACAAACCCCACGAAAATACCAGACTACTGCAAATTCGGGACTGTGGAAAAAAAATCTCAGTCACTGCTGCACCCAAATTTTCCTCGGTCAAAGTTTGCCTACTGCTGCTGCCCTGGAAATTTACCTCAGTCCAACGAATTTGACCTTAGAGCTCTTGCAAAATTCACACTAAAAAATGAAACCGTTTGTAGGTTATTTATACTGGTTTTTTTCGTAAAAATTTGGAGCTGACCTACATAAAAAATAATTTGAATTTGAATTTGGATTTTATTTATTTTTTAATTAATTTTGGAGCCGACTTGTGTTTTGTCACACATTCCTTTGCTTTTATTTTATTTTTGTTTTACAACCTTCTTACCATAAGCAAGGGTGTCCTTAAGTCACCACAAAATGGTCAACATTAGGGGGTTGTTGATCATGCTTTATCAAATTTACCACAAGTCTCAAGGGCTTCATCAAGGACCAAGGACCCTTAGCTAAGGGTATGCACTTGACCTCAAGATCAAGGCATGCGTGCCATGCAAGTGTGTCCACCACATCGTCATCAAGGAACCCATCATCATAACATGTATGATCAAGCACCCCATCATAGGGCATGCAAGCAAGTGACCAAGTGTCGTCACATGTGTGTGGGTGCCTTCATCATGACATCATACAAGCAATGGACTTCATGACCTTTGCAGGGGCATCAAGGTCTTCATCAGGGGTTCTTCACCAAGTCTTCATTAATAGGTCAACCACATCATTGTTCAAGAACTTAACTACCACACACTTGTGGGATAGATGATCATCATAAGTGCCACAGACTTCTTTCAATGTCTTCATCATCATACATCAAGGGTTCCACATAAGGACATCTTCAATGTTCAAAGGGCTTCAACATCATACCTAGGACATGTTCATGGGTTCCGTACCCTGTCAAGGACCATACAAGGTCATCATCATCACACAAGAGCTCCATGACCCAAACAAGGGTTGCAGGGTCATCAAAACACCAACTGTGGGTCCAAGGACATCTTTAGGACTTCTTCATCAAGCAAGGGGCTTCATAGGCTTCTTCAACCACCTGAACCACACAAGAGGACCTCCAAGGATCAAGATATATTCTGTGGGGATGCTAGGTCTTCTTCTGGGGTACCATGACATCATCATAGCATGAATGACCACAGAATGGGTCATTAATGCCTCTCCAAGCCATTTAGGGCTTCTCCATCGTCTACCATGGCTTCAGGACCATCTCTAGGGTCTTCAACATCATCAGCAGGGTCTTCAACATCTTCAGCAAAGTGGTGGCTTCAAGATCTAGCCTTGTGGGTACAAGGACCTTGTCAACTGGGTACAAGGTGCTTCAAGGCACAAACCCACTCTGTAAGGGATCAAGGCACTGCAGGTGGGACTTGGTGGCATCAAGGACATCCTGTGGGGCCACTGCAAGTCCATGTTGGCATCAATGACAATTTCATCAACAATTGTAATTAGGTAGGAAGTAGATAAGTAGTTGTTCTTTCATTTTCAAGTAGATATAATATTTTTTCAGTTTTTTTTACCCACCTTCTTCTTTAGGGAGATTGATGTGTGGTTAGTATATTTTGTTTATATTAGTTTACTTTCAAGCATTTCTTTTCCAAACAAATCATTTAGTTAGATCTTTTCTTTCTGTCACCTAATTTACTATTTTGAAGGAATATACAACCTAACATCCGTCCGTGTATCCTCTGTCCTCCATTATCTCCCTCTAGGGAACTCGGATCAAGGGTATGAAAAGTGGAAAAGCTTAGGGGCTTTAGGAAATCTAATTAGCTCACATTTCTTTGCGGCAAATCTTTAAGTTTCTGCAAAGTAAATTTATTCTATTGTCCAGAGATCAAGTACCGACACCTCCCATAAGGGATAACGCTCAGGTTGACTCTATTAACTTGTTAATTCTGTAATTCATTTTGCTTACTGTAAAAACAAATCTGCAATTTATTTAAAATATACAACCTAAACTATCCGTGTATCCTCTGCCCCCCTGTTATCTCCCTTTAGGAACTCAGGCAAGGGTATGAAAAGTGGAGAGGCTTAGGGGCTCTAGTTTAATAAGCATCCATCTTGCTATTTTTTCGGTTGATTAAAGACAGTGACCTCGGAAGCTAGTTGGAGTAGAAGACCGCGGGGGTCTCTAGGTGTTTTACGTCCTCCTTGTTGAGCACTGGGGCATTGGGATTTGACCTGGGAGCTACAAGTGGACTTGTTTCCACTGTTTTGAGCGCACCAGCATTCCCTCTTTGCCTTGAAAAATACTAGATTGGGGTAGTCACACCACCGGACCTAAAACTTAATCAAAGTTTTCAACTTTAATAAAATTTATTAAAACGAACCAAGAGACATTGCAAAACGTCTTACCCACATTTATGTTTCTGTGTTTGCTTCAAAGTCCTTGCTTTTCAAGGATTTCATTTTACAAGTACATCTTGCAAGCATCTCAATTTCATTTCAGTACCTTGCACTTTCAAGTATAATATCTTTAAAGTACTGTGGCACGCTTGAGTAGAACATTGTTTAAACTTGTAACTTGAAAGCAATATATTGTTTGATCTTTGGCATAATAACTTGTTCATCTGGTGTATATCTTGTTTCCTTTCAGGTATCATTGTATATTTGTCTAGCCATTCTTTAGCACTTGTTCATGTTGTGTAATTCATTTACATTGTTCATATTGTTAATATTGTAGATCTTGCTTAGCTTAGACAACTGTGGATAATCATTCTTAATTCTTTTGTAAGTTTGTAATTTGTAATATTTTGACTCCATTTAATCTAGGCATTGATCTTGTAACTTTGTAACCTTAATAAAATAAAATCCCTTTAACTAAATTGTTAATAAACCTTCCTGTAGGGACTACCCCCCTTGGCTCTGTTGGGATTTGGCCTAAACAGAGGAGTTGGGAGACTGTGGTGACAGTGGTCCCTAGCTCTAACTTGCCCCCAAAGACACACAAAGTGGGTTGGAGACTTCCCCATGTCATAAAATGTGTATTAGGTGGCAACAAAAAGTCTATGGATCTGTTCAAGAAACTCAATCACAAGAAGACAAGTTTACAGGATGAGCTGGAAGACAAAGAAGATGAAGTTGAAAGACTAAAGATTAATCCTATCAGTAAAGAAGATCTTGAAGAAACAAGAAGGAACAATGTTGACTTGAAAATTCAACTTAAGGAAGCTAAAAGGATGGAAGATGTTTTGAGAAATCAATTGGATGAAAAAGAAAGGACTTGTGAACATCTTGAAACAAAGGTTGTTGATCTTAGAAAGAAGAATCAGAAAACCGATGCCTCTATCAAGTTCAAAAACAGTACAACTATCTTGGACGAGATCTTGGACTGCCAAAGATCACCTTTTGATAAATCTGGCCTTGGCGACAACTTGGGAAAAGAAAAGTCCGTAGTGGACACATGGACACCTAGCAAGTATGAGGGAAGCCCCTCATTCTCCAAAAATGAAAGCCAAGCTGCTCCTCATGTACCTGCATAGAATAAAGAGCTCAAAAGATCAGAAAAACTAACTCCTCAAAGCAAGTTCAGAAAAGATACATCTTCAAAGTGGAACCAGGCATCCAGGTATGAATATAGATTCAATGGTTATTGCTATTCATGTAATGGTTTTGGTCACAAGGCTATGTATTGCACATTCCATGGAAGAAGAAGTGCTGGAAGTCCCAATAACACAGTTAGATGCTGGACTTGTAACCATATTGTCCATGTTGTTGCAAATTGCCACACCTTGAGATGCTACAGCTGTAGTGGCTTTGGTCATAAAGCCCAAAATTGTGCAAGTCCAAGGAGACAACCGATGAGGAGTCCTTCATACACATCTGGAAGCATAGTTTTAAAAATCGGAATCGGTCAAGGGTCAACTCGGAATTGGAATCGGAATCGGTAATTTATCGGTCATAAATCGGCCGATTTGAATTTAATGAATCGGTTTGCTAAAAAATACATAAAATACTTAAATTTTAAAGAAAAACAACATTTTCAAGATTATAATCCATGATTTTAAGGCATTGAAGACAAAATATCCAAAATTTGCTCATTTATAATAACAACACAGCTGTAATTCAAAATCATTATGGACAGTTTGACAAGTTGTGGAGGCCTACATGATTTTGTTCAAAGATTTGCCCCATTTTTTTTAAATTGATAAGTTCTCAATTTTGGATTTTACAATGTCTAGGTTATTTGATTCGCTTAATAAAGAAGGTTGTGAAAAACTAGTAAATGTAGAGCTGATTCAGCTGAATTGCATGCACGTACCCTACTTGCACAGATATGCAGGGAAAGGACTATTTTGATGTAATGTTGGATTTGTAAATATTATTTAAATGGATGAGAATGGCATTCATTCCAGTAACACAAGTATTGGGACTTATTTTTAAAATTGTTATTTTATAAAATTTTATTATGGGGATTAAATATATCTGAAATAGTTATTGTATAATGGCCTAGAGTGCTTGTAGCATGTACATTACTTGACATTGGTAAGTAGTAGCGTATTCTTATGGAAATAATCTCCAAGTTTTTCGTTGGTATTTGACAGATTTGCATGCAGAAGAAAACTATATTAGCCGTGGAGGACATACAGGCACTTAAAAATAAAAAACAAAACAATTAAAATTAAAAAAAAAATACATGCTGTCAGGTTGTAAATCGGCTGGTCAGACCGGTTTGGATTGAACCGGACCGGTTTGGTGTCTGAACCGGCCGGTTCGGTAACAAACCGGTCACCGACCCGGTTTACCAGCCGGTTTGAACCGGTTTGGTACCGAATTGGTGAACTGGCCGGTTTTGAAACTGGTTCAACCGGTTTTTAAAACTATGCCTGGAAGGAGAACCAATGAATCCTTGAAGAAGAATAATGCAGAAAGGTTTGAAGATCAAAAGACATGTGCTCAAAGCCAAGGACATTCTCAGGTATGGGTGAAAAACAATGTCATGTTGAATGTGAATGAAGTTGATCAGTGCACAGAAGATGGCTGCTATGTGGCAAGCCAAGCTTGAGGTCTTTCAAAGACCTTAACACACCTTGAGTTCATGGAACTAGAGGATGAACTCAAAGGCAATTAATGGCTACTCCAAACAAAGAGGTAGGTCCAAGGATCGTGGTCACTATTGGCATGTTAATAGGGGAGCAGCATGAAAAGCATGGGAGTTGGACGTAATCAAGCAAGTAAAGTAAAGTAACATGGTGATGTTTGGATTGTCTTTGATGGATGCTTACCTTTTATGAATTTACTAAGATAATTTTTGATGCATTCCTTCTAGCATCCATAAAGTGTACCAATGACTTTCTCTAGCCTTGGATGTGATTGACAAAACTGACTTCAAGAAACACTTGTTGTTGATATCTGATTGTATGACTTATATTGGGAAAATAGTTGGTTATAATCCAACTGGTTATTGAGATGAAAAGCAACTAGCAATATTTTCATGATGAGCAACACATGAAATAAGCAGACCCCTGATGATGTCATTGATAGGGGGAGCATCCAATGAACTGCAGAAGTCTTGAAGAATTGCAGCTTATAATTGATCAAATTTATCTGAAGACCTTACAAGCAAACATTAGACTGAGATCATTAGTGACTCAAACTCGGTGTGATCCAACAGACACCACAACCATCAACTAACCAGCAGGACTTAACTTGTGAAAGGGATCTGAACTCGGGTGACATAGCAGCATGAAAATCGAAGGATAAGGACAAGTTTTAAGCTGCAAAATGAGTTGGATCCAACTCTGAACCTCAGCATACACAAATACATTCAAGTCAGTTGAGGCAGCAAAGATCTCTAAGGAAGTACGAGACATGCAGATCAAGTTATAGCAGTTTCAGCAGTCAAGAAGTTACAAATCATGGTGTACTGAACTCAGTCAATAAAATACAGTATAGAAGCAGCACTTGTGAAAGGACTAAGCCACATACACCACTTCTGTAACAAGGCACATATCATTCAAACCTTAATCACTGTGTAAGCCTCGAAGGTTCAAAAGTCAGTCATCTGAAGTCTTTCAAGAGAGCTGAAGTACATAAGGCAGCCTGTGATATCTCCAAAAGTAAATACTAGCATGACGACTGAAGCAGCTGTAAAAGACAAGGACGAAATATCAAGATGCCTAAAGTGTGAAAGTAACACAACTATGGTTTATGCTTTTCTGATATATATGCTAAAGTGTTGTGATATGAATACCAAAACAACAGGTCTTATTAAGGTTGATGGATTTCTCACTTTAGCCAAAGGAATTTGAGGATTAATCTCATGAACATGCCATGCAAAGCCTTTTTAAAGAATGAGACAAGCAGACAACTTAGCAAAAGAAAAAGTCCATTTCAAAGGGGGAGCAGACATCTCAGCTTGATCTCAAGAAGTTTCCAAATTTTTTTTTTTTTGGGCATTGTGTAGTCCTTGATGGAGAAGTATTTGATCCTTTGTCATTAATGTCAAAGGGGTAGAGTAATTGAAGAAGGTTGCCATCAATGACAAAGGGGGAGTTTGTTGAGCATTGGTTGTCATTGATGACACCCAATAATGACAAATGAGTGACAAGGAGACACAGGGGCGGCAAATATTGATGACATGGCATGAATGAGCCAAATGACCCATTCTGTGGTCATTTGTGGTTTGTATGGTTATTGGTGGCTTGATGGGGTCTTGGAACCCTTGGAGATGGTCCTAGTGCATAAGAAGGTTTAGCATCCACACACATTGTGGCATGATGACACTTGGGCACACTTGATTGCTTGATATTGGTCCATGCCATCATTTGATGATGTGTTTGAAGTCCATGGAAAGGACCTTGATTAAATATTATATGACAATCTTGGAAGAGTCCTTAAAACTCTTGCATGCGGTTGATGATGATAATGTATGGTTCTTCTTGTGAAGGATGTCAATTGAAATGTAGATGGAGTTGGAACTCATTTGAAAGTTTTAAAGAATTAAAATATAACTTGAAAATGTTAGTTTTTGATAGCTCGGTGGCACTCCTGCATCAGGTGCCTAGGTGCAGGGGTGATTAAGTATGGAGTCTCATTTATATTCTAAAGTGACTTTAATAATGTGTTTTTATTAAAGTACCTTTTTTTTAATGTGACTTTATGATTTAATAGTGAGTTGCACTTTAATATGTTTTTAAAGTGACTTTAAGTCATAAAGTGTACTTTTATTTAATTTAGGGTAATATGACTTTTTCAATGGAAAAATTTATTGTAAAGTTCACTTAGGAGATTTAAGTGAGTGAGAGATTAGATCCCAGCCATAGATCTCTTGGCCAAGATCTAATCTCGTCCGTTGAAGGTAGAAAGTCATGAGAATAACCCTAATAGGGTAAATAAAAGTGCTGAGATTTCATTTTGGCACACATCCAAAAGAGATTTTTGGTGAGGCTCGATTTCCAAGAGGAGAGAGCTATTTCCTCCTGGGCGCAGAATTCAAGAGAGGAATTT
>LPNX010518471.1:76509-108496 GCA_001517045.1 Pseudotsuga menziesii
ACTATTGAGGCATGATATCGAAGGTTTATGAAGTGTTTGACGAAATCTGTAAGTAAACAGAGGTCTGATTTTTTAACAGAAAATGCTTGCAAGGTTGGCTCCAAATATAAAACTAAATTTCAAGTTAAAAATAAAACATATTTCAAGCAAGTCGGCTCAGAAAATATATTGAAAAACAGTATAAATAAGAGCCAACATATTCATTTTAGTGTGTGGAAAATGTGTGATTCTAGCTCTGAAATTCGGATGGTGAAAGGACAACCGCAGTAAAATTAGGATCAAGTCTGACATAGCTCTAAATTTGGATCAGTTTGAGTGGCAGCAACTAATGGTTGATGCATATCTCTATGTAAATTCGCATCTGAGGCAGCCATCCCATCAGCAGCTGAGGGTTGCGAGTAAGCAGCAGTCTGTGATCATTAAAAGGATGAACTGATCATATTTTTTTGTGTGAATATCTTACAACAGCTGAAGTAATAAAAAACTGTAGTAGTCTGCAATTCGTAAGCTGAGTCTATGTATTTTTGTAAGTATATTTTGAGCAGCAGCTGAGGAACTCGGGACTGAGGTAGCAGCAGTGGAAGGTAGTCACAGTCACATTTTTGAGTGAAGACTTAGCTCTGATTTGGGGAGGATGATATAATTCTAAGGCAGCCAAGGGTCTTCCTGAACATAGGCATTTGAAGCCATAAAAACTCCTATCTCAGGTATGAGCAGTTGTCAAAATTTGCTAAGACACCAAGTCTTGTTTTGTAAGGTGGTCACAGGTACAATAGACATTGTAAGATCAACTCAAGTCACTATTGAGGAGATCGAATAAAGTGGGTGAAGTACTTGTACTACAGTAGAAGTTGATTGAAGATCTCTATTCTTACCCATGTACACAGTCAAGGAGTGTTTGATGTTTTCAATGCTCATTCTTCCCATAGTTACCGTACAGTAATCTCGTTGATTCAATGCCATCTAAAGACAGTTGAGGACACTCATGAGCAGCAGTACATAGTCAACACTAAACTTGGCATGCAAATCTCTGATTCTTATGAAAAGACATCATCTAGTAGAAGTCTTTTATCTACTACAGTAGTAGGAAAATCTTGTGTTGGATATTTTATAAAACATTGGTGAAGTTACAAGCTAGAACCAAGCCATTTGAGTGAAACAAACAATGATGCAGTGATGATATGATGCTCAGTAAGTTTCAATGATGACAGCGACAAGTTGAATTGACATGACAATGATAGCAGTGGACTAGTTGTTTGGGCAGTAGTGGATTGAGTGGAAGAAGTATGTGAAGGAAAGCTGGGTCTTGCACCTTTTCTTAGTTGGAACTAAGAAAAACCAAGCAGGGTCTAGGAATAGAAGTTGGTGCTTCTCAGTCAGTTGGAGCTGGTGTAATCGAGAAGATTGCAGTCTTCCGTTGTAACTTTGATCAAATTGATATAATAAAGTTTACAAGTTTATTTTATGAAGTGTCTCTTATGATGTGATTGATTAATGTGGATGAAATTATTAGTTTGCAATTGATGATATCTGTTTAAGTTTTGAAGAAGTGAAAATTGGTAAAAGTCCTCGCACAGTGATTCACCCCCCCCTCTCAGTGTGGCATTGTGTCCAACACGATCTACAATTTTAGTATTATTTTCCATATTTTTATCCAATTGTCACACAAAACCCTAGTTTTCTAGATCTGATTGATCGAGTGCTTATTTGATGACGACCATCAAAACCCACTTAGGAATAAATATTTAAATCCTAGATCTAAAGTTTCAACTTAATTCGATTCCATTTACCCTTGGATCTAACACTAGTCACTCTTAGGTGGGATGTCCTCTGTAACAAATATAAATAATAAATAACAAATAAAATTCTAAATAACTAATAAATGATAAAACATAATTATATTTAACAAGAGGACATGACCATATTTAATGGCCAAACCATATTTATGGGAGGCCAAACCATTTGTAATATCATCATTCAATTTTTACATATATAATATTTTAAAGATGGATTATCTCTCTCTAAGTAAACCTCGGATTCGGGTTATTACAGTGGTATTGGATCCAACACTTAGTTTTAAAAAGTGGTTTACTTAAAAAGGAAAATAAATAAAAAAAGAATCGTGAAAAACAAGAAAGAAAGCATTTGAAAAGAAAAGGACAAGTAAAACCACACGTGGTTTATAAAACCACATGTGGTTTTTTCCTAAGTGTGAGACATCATAAAAATTTCATTATTTCTAATAATAAAAATTATTAATATTAAATATTATTATTAGTAACCTTATTATTAAAAATACAAATAATTGTTAAATATAGTAATTCTTAATTGTTATATTTAAATTGAATTATGATGAGCAAAAATTCGAGCTTGCACAAGAAATATATCTGAAATGAAGGATTGACTGGACAAATTGGAAAAAGAACAAGCTCAGGACTAAAAAAATATTGAAGGTTTAAACTCTAACTTGTTCAAATTGAAGCAAAATTATGACAAAAAAAAGAAGAGCTGTCATGACATTTGCAATATGAAGTTGTTGCAGCAATCTCATGGGAAATGAGGAAGGCAAGAGATGAAATGAAAACATATTTCGAAGAAGGGATAGATAAAATCATGCAGTTCTTAAAAGATAGAGATGCCTCAAAATATGTAGACTTGCCGAAGGGAGACCACTCAAGTCACAATTCAGCCGAAACCAATAATCATCAATCAAATTCCTCCAAAGTGGAAATTCCAGAAGACCATCGAGATTACAATCATCAAAAATTATATTGGGATGCAATGCAATCAATGGGGGGATTGTTGGACACAATCGTCACACTGAGAGGGGGGGTGAATCAGTGTGTGAGAAATTAAACCTTTTTCACCTTCCATTGATCAATCAGAGTTTATCAAGCATTAACTACATCATCAACTAAATCAACTATGAACCATAGGCACAATAATCACATCAAAGAGAAACACAATAATATATGTAATGTAAGTTTTATTTATGGTAATGGAAGACTTCAATCTTTGCGATTATAATCAGTACCAACTGATGAAAAGGCACCAACTCTTATAACAGGGCCCAACCTGGTTTTCTTAGCTCCAACTAAGAAAGGGTTGAGGAGTCCAATCTTCAAGTGCAAGACTCAGCTTGCAAGCTTGATGTCAATCTCTGATTGTCATCAATCTGCTGCACACACATGTACCTCTGCTTATCAACCTCTCCTCATCCACTTCTGATTATTTGCTCAAGAAGCCACATCAATCTTCTTCACTTGTCATATCATCATCATGTCTTCAAGAGTTTGCTCAATAACAATTGACTGTGGCTGTCACTCAGTATAATCATCATAGTAAACCCTCGATCAACATAAGAAAGCTAGTGTAAAGGCACAGGTTAGACCACAGAAATGCCATCCAAAATTTCTGTGATTTCAAACTAGCAACACTTCAATGCATTTCATTCTTGCAATTGAACAAGGGAACTAACCCCCAGAGCCTCTGCAATTTCATCAAAATGAGCATGCCTTGCAAGTTCTCAATCTTTGTGTGGAGGATCATTCTTCTACAAACTCAGGGCATCTTTTGAATTTACTTCAGACCCTGGTTCCCTCGCTGATATTGAATGTTAATACATATTATCAAACAAAAACCCCAGATCGCACAACCCATGGATTAAAATAGTGGATTTGTGTATTAGACCAAAATTACTTGCGAAAATATTTCCATGTGTAGACTTAGATGCCCATGTTCACCGTGCCAGCTTCCATTGATTGAAGAACACTCTCTTCGCTTCATTAATATTCACAGACTTGCAATAATACAACCAAAACAAACAAACCCCAACACTTCCTTTCATTGAACCACTTCTGTGATTTATCACTTCTATCGTTACTTGTAATTGAATGTTAAATGCATCCCAAATCATTTCACAAAACACTTCAGCGATTTTCCATGTCTCTCGCTGCCTACGATTTTAGACAATCTCTGCTATTTTGCGAATGTTCTCCCACTCCATCGTGAATGTACTCAACATTCACCTTCAATTGCAGAGAAGAAGAATTAACCCCAGATCCCAAACAAATATTAAAACCTCAAGCTCATCCAAATCACTTTTGGTCAATGAATAACCATTTATTTATATAGATCGTTGCTCTTTGAAGTGGAGCACAACTGGTCTTACTCGGATTCCATCTGTTGGCTTGAATGATTGAGAATTACTTCGAATCGACCCAGGAAAATATTCTTTGCATACATTTTGGGATTAACATTACTTGAGGGAGAATTGACTTGTTCATATGTGGGCAGAGTTCGCTCATAAGTAGTTGCAATCGGGATCAAGCCTTGGCGTTGACCAGAACTTTGACCAAGGATAGTGCTCCAATGTAGACACCCGAAATTCAAAGCATATAAAACTTCTGCTGCCTCAGATTTGCAACATTGGCTACCTCAGTATTACAAACCATGTTGGCACAACCCAACAACAAAGCCTTGTCGATAGGGGTTCTCACTTTGTTGACGCCCAACCAGCGCGATCTCCTTGAGCATCGGCTTAGACAGGTTTGACCCTTCCTAGCAACACCTGCGTAGCGGATGAAGTCTCACCCGAGATGTCGAGGGAGAGTTGTCGAAACCAAGTTTCCAGCAGTAAGAAGGGAGGGTATGGCATCAACAACTTAACTTCATAATCAACAGATACTTCAGAGATAGAATCGCATCATTCATCACAGCTTTGTTAGCATAACCAGTAGATCACTAATGGATCGCATTACTTCATTCATCCCAGCAGTAATAATCAATCATATAACAGATACAATAAACATCCATTATCATCACAGATCATAAAAAAGGAAAATAAGAGACAAAGGCACTTTAGGGAAACATCCTTCATGTCATATTACTTCTGTGAAATGCATGCAGTGCGTCTCCACAGCAGGAGACTGAAAACAAATCGACGCAGATAGAGAAAAAACCCGCTCACAATAGACATAGATGCAAAAAGATACCAGTTCTTCTCTAGAATTCTCTCTCCAAGTTCCTCAAAAAGTATATCTCCAAAAAGCTAAAAAGTATCTCTACTATTACAATTCTAGCCCTGTATATAGGCTTGCACCTTTACATCCAAGGTCCACTTCTAACTAACTTCTAACAAACTAGTGACCTATATCGACGAAATGTGGTCAATTGGTACAAAATTGCATAAATAATTCCAAAAACGATTATTCTTTCATCTATCACGCTGTTGTGGTCTTTTGCAATAGCATGTGAGCTTGTGCAACCTTCGCGGTGCTGCGCAACTCACTTACCCAATACCCCTGCCAAAAGGCCCCCAACACAGTCTTGTGGCTCGTCCTCGAGCCACATCAGGTCGAGAGGGTGTACCCCGTCGTTTTGGTCTTGAAGTCTTCAAACTGCTGTGAGATCTCGCGAACCTGGAGCCGATCGCGTTCAACTGTATCCCGACAATTCAGCATGTCCTGCTTCAATGGGTGCTTCACCCCAACCTTGCCATCCACCATCTTCCTACCTTCTTGTACTGCCTGGAGCGCAACGACTGCTTTCACGGCCAACTGTCCGCTAATGTCTTGGAATTCGTCGAGCTAGGTGCTGCGCTTATGCTGACGTTCTTGGGCTCTAGCGGCTCGCTGCTGCAGGTCCTTCAACTCTTTAGCCTGCATAATCTGGATTATGAGAGGCATTGTGCGCAGCGACGTCTTCAACGTTGTCAACTGAGTTTTGGCTTCCCGCGCTTGCTTGGCCAACTGTTCCAGTTGGTCATCTTGAACGACACTCTGCCAGAACTATGTTGTTTCATCCGCGATCGTCTTCGCCTTCTGCTCCATGGCTTCAAACTGGGCCACGAACTCCTTGATCGTATTCTTCTGTTCGACAGTTTGTTCTGGCGGCGTGTCAGGGTAAACCATAGAATTCAGTAGATTGTTAGTTAACTGAAGCTGGGCATGTTGATGTAATTGTAACTTCGGAATGTATTCACTTGTATTTCTTATCTATTATAACCCGATGTTTATTCCGGGATGTATTTGAGTCTTCAGCTTCCTCCTGTAACTTCTTTGCAACGTCCTGTGACTGCACCAACCCATCACTAAGCTCCTTCTGCCTGTCAGCCAACTCCTGGCCGACACCGTGCTGCAGCTGCACTAAAACTTGGGAAGGTAACATGTTGAGATTGATGACAATGCTCGGCAACGACTGCAGCAGTGAGTTCACTTCTGTGCTTCCCGCGTCGATTGCAGTCGGGGGAACTTGAACTTTCTTGGCCCATGGCTCAATGCTAATCGTCGGGAAATCCTGCAGTACAACCTTCTTTGGTGTCGCTTTTGAAACAACAGCAAAAATAGAATCTAGTTTCGCTTTTGAAACAATAGGAAAAATAGAATCTAGTTTAACACTTACTGCAGCGAACCCTTCTTGATTGGATACGCGCATAGCTTGCGCCGCAACATGTGATGCGTCGGTGAGAGCCTTGATGAACCTTTGCAGGTGGTTCTCCATCATCGAGTGAGAGCTGCTTTTGGTGTCGAAGTCCATACGTATCTTAGTGCGTAACTCCTCGAACATACGCCGGGCTTGTGGATCGGAGTCTGTTGAGGACTCTCCATCGGAGTCATGGAGGTCTTTCCCTGTTTGAACTAGCTCATTAGGGGCATTTGCTGGTGGTCCTATAGAGATCTCCTTCGCGCTCACAAGTTCACGCCAGTCAACAGGCCAATCTTGAACAACGGCCTCCGATTCTTCGTCGGTGATTTTGTAGGCCATAGGAATCCATTGTTTGTCAGGATCCCTGCGCGCCTGAATGTAAATGGAATGCGGCTTGATAGCAAACCAAATGATCCTTTGATATTGGGATGCGGCGGCCGTGGCTAAATGGGGAACCTTGATGTCCGCGGCCTGCAGCGCCTCCCAATAGACCCAAAAATGGATCGCACAGTCTTGCTGTCGACTGGGTTCCGTGACCCACCACAAGTTTTGATAGTGTGCGCCTTTTCACTTGCTCAATGTCTCAAACATTGCGCGGCTCAGGCCTCGTTCTATAGGGCTTCAAGCGACTGCCATTCACAAGTTTGGGCAGTACCATGCCATCTAATTACTGTAATTGAACTGCACCCCCAAAAGTATTTGAATGAACGAGATATGGACCTAACCAATGCATCTGTAACTTACCTGGATGCTTTATGAACATACTGTCGTATAACAACACCAAATCTCCCTGTGTAAATTGCTTGTTCTTGATGTGGCAATCATGCCACACCTTTTGTCGATCCTTTTCAACACGCTGGTGGAAGCCTACGACAAAGCGGTCCTCTTCTAGCTGGACCAACTGTGCGATGTGCTCCTCTAATGCTTTTGTATCATCCATGCCTATCGCAGTAGCAATCTGCAGACTAGGAACAATGTACTCCATAGGCATGACTACCTCTTGCCCATAGACTAATTTGAACGGTGTCTATCCCGTCAACCTTTTACAAGTGGTGCGATATGCCCATAGTACTGCTGGAATTTTCAAATCCCAATCATTGCGATTAGTATTGCATACCTTTGTAAGCGTAGTTTCCAATATTTTGTTGAAGGCTTCGACAGTTCCATTTGCCTGCGGATGGTAGGGTGTGCTTTTCTGATTCTGCACCTTCAACTCCTTTATAAGTGCTTTCACAGTTCGATTGATGAAGTGACTACCCTGGTCACTCATCAGTATCCTGGGACATCCAAACCTTGTCACAATATTCTCGAATATGAACTTGGCTGCTGTCACAGCAGTGTAATCCATGACTGGCACGACCTCTGCCCACTTTGTCAGATAATCGGTTGCTGTAATGATGTACCGTGCATTGGTCTGCTTCCCTGGTGGATTAATTGGACCCACAAAGTCCACGGCCCATTTATCAAAAGGTTGTAGAGTTACCTGTGGCACAAGCGACATCTCATCCCGCCGTGATGGTTCGTCGACGTGCTGACAGATATCGCAGCTTCACGCATAATCTGCTGCATCATTATGTAAGGTAGGCCACCATATCCCATCGCACAACACCTTACGCGTAGTAGCCCTGCCTCTGTAGTGGTCGCCCGTGATTCCTGCATGTGCTTCTGCTAGAATGGATCCTTGCTCATGTGGTAGGATGCACCGTCGCAAGATTTCATCCGGTCCAAGTTTGTATAATTGCCCCGCGATCAGTTGAAAATCCGAAGCTTTCACTACCAACTGCTTCTTCAGATTGGTCGACAGGTCTGCGAGAGCAACTCTTGTTGCCAAGAACTGAATGATTGGAGCATAATGGTCATCTGCGATCTCTACCTGGAACAGCTGCGCATCGAGAAATCCATCATCAATATTGGTAGGTTCTTCTCCTATCTCAATTCGAGACAGATGATCGGGGCCAACATTCAACCGTCCTGGCTTCACAGTTATCTCAAAGTCAAACTCTTGAAAAAGTAGCAGCCATCGACAGATCTTCCCCCCCAACACAGGCTTAATGACCAGGTATTGCAAAGCAGAATGTTCTGTGAACATTTTGAAGTGAACGCCCAACAGATAGTGCCTAAACTTCTGCAATGCATAAACCATGGCCAAGCCTTCTCTCTCAGTGGTTGTATAATTTCTTTTTGCGAAAGACAACTTCCTACTTGCAAATGCAATTGGATGATCTAGGTTGCCATCACCTGGCTGTGCAAGTAATACCCCTAGCGCAATGGAAGAGGCATCGACATGGACGTGGAACTCCTTGTTCCAATTGGGGAATACCAGGATAGGCGTCGATACCATCTTGGTCTTCAGTGTGTCGAAACTCCCCTGACACTTGTGATTCCACTCAAATGCAATATCCTTTTTCAGCAGCTTCTCCATAGGGGCTATAATCGCGGCGTATCCTTTAATGAACTTCCAATAGTACCTCGTGTGTCCCAGCGTCGCCCGAAGCATCTTCACATTAGTAGGTGGTGGCAGACTAAGGATAAGTGCAATCTTTGTAGGGTCGACCAATAGCCCTTGCTTGCACACAGTGTGGCCTAACAGTATGTCGAATGGTGCACAAAAATGCACTTCTTTGAATTCAATGCAATTTGATGTTGTCGAGACCTTTCCAGCATCAATCGCAGGTTTGCTAAGTGATCTTTAATCAAACCATAAATTGTCCAATCATCCATGTATACCTGTAGGAACTTCAGGATAAAGTCTTTGAAGGCGGGGACGACCACTTGAGAAAATATTGTTGGTGCATTCTTCAATCCAAAAGGCATGATTGTATATTGAAAACAACCCCATTCAATGGCAAATGTGGTCTTATGCCGATCTTCCTTCGCAATTCGGATCTGGTGATACCCTGAAAAGCCATCCGTGAAAGAATACATCTCCTGACCACCTACCCCTTCAAGGACCTCATCTGTAAAGGGGGTGGGGAATGGATCATGCAGGCATGCATCATTAACTTCCTCAAGTAGACATAAATGCGAACTTTGCTAGTCTTTTTTCCTGAACCACCATGGGGCTTATCCATTCCGACTCTTCAACAAGCTCAATGATTCCAGCGTCCACATCCGCTCAAGCTCAACTTTGACACGTTCTTTGTATCGCGGGTTCAGTCGATACAACCTTTGTCGCATAGGTTTCATGTCTGGTTTCAATGGGATCTTCATCTCCCCTAGATCCCCTAATATCCCTTTCATTTTCGAGTATTGTGTCGAAAATAGATCCTCGAACTCATGCAGAAGATCAGTGATTTGTGCCATTGTCTTATCGTCCCAATAGTCCCCAACATTAGTGAACTTCGGGTTTTCTTCTGTTCCAATGTTAACTTTGCGGATCTTCAGCAGCTGACTCATGGGGTCAGTGGGTATGTCTGGTGCTGCAACATTGCGACTGCCTTCTGATTCTGGAATATTGACATTCCTCATGTCATCATCATCTTCAGGTTCACCAGATATAGTGTAGCATTTTATCAGGGATTGCATATGGCATTGCACATGTGGATCTACAATGTATGCGGTTGGCACAACCTTCAATACTACTTCGCGGATGAGTTGGAGTGCATTGTGGACCTCATGGTTGGCGTCCCTGAAACTAAAAGTCTGTGCAAAGCGAATCGACAGCTCCTCCCAGGTAGTTATGGTTCTGCACAGCTCTGCCGCTAGATACCAGGATCTAGGCATTTTGTCCAAAGTATGAACAAAAGCATGGACCCACTCATCCTTGGGTCGTGATGCCCACAAAGCCTGACATTTCAATAAATGACCGGTTGGGTTAGTCCGCCCATCATATTTTTCAGCAGGATAAGTCTCTAAATCACCGAAGCACACTAGCATCAGTCGTCGACATGGTGCCCATTCATGGAGTGTCTGTTTGTGAGCTGCCCACCAACGTGTTGGGGTAGCCTTCAACGCATCCTCCAGTGCCAATAGCCTCTGCGGTTCAAACACTTTCTCTTCAAATTCTTGGAGGAATTCAGACAACTTTGGTAGCCCTTCGTATATCGGCAGCTCAACGATCTCGGTCGTAACACAATGTAGGGATTGCGTGATCAGTCCACACTTTCTGAAAGACACCTCATGAAGCCGATTTTGCCAATTTTCTAGAGCATCATCAGAATCAACAGACATAGAGCTAGCGCTCCGCCATCCGAGCTCACCATCGGCAGTAGGGTGGATGTAGTCCTCGAAGATATTGTAGGCATGATCCCATCGTCTACCATCCTCATCCTTAATAGGTTCAATATACCAGTGTCCCCCCTGAGGGTCTATGGAAGCAATGACTCTGATATCTTGGTTCTCGAATGTCATAACCCACTTCTTGAAATTGATAACTGCCATGCTATCATTAGCCCATCCAATCCCCAGCAGCGCAGGATAGGAGCCTCCACCATCAACTACTTCAATGATGTCGAAATTAGCATATGTCTTCATACCTTCGATATCGACAACCAGATTCGAAACACGACCAATAGGCTGAACCTTGTCTTGATTTGCTAGTCGCAGTTGCACAGGGGACCACCCCAATGTTGGATTTCCCATCAATTGCCAAGTCTGTTTGGTCAAAATATTCACATCCGACCCTAGATCCAGAATAATAGAATCGACTTCATAGTCCCCTATCTGGATGTTCATTCTCATCTCTTTACCTGTCTTTCTCTTCTGGAGGGAATTTACGGTGGAATCCTTCAGCGTTTGACTCCACTGGCACAACAACTTCTTAATTTCTTCAAGAGCCCCGGGATCTCTAGCTAACGATAGACAGCTCTCAAAGAACTGTTGCAAGGTACCATGCCGTCGCGATGGTCCTGCCTCGACAAAAGGATCAAAAGCAGATGGCATTTCAACAACAGGCAACTTACCTGGATTCCTCCCGATCGCATGTCTGGCCTAAAAGAACGTCTCCTTTTCCGTTGCAATACCAAATGCTCCCTTTTTCTTCCTTGCAAACCGAACTTGTTGTCGAGGTCCATCTTCACTAGTCGTCGCACTTGCACGAGTGACAACAGCAACGTCGACAGCATGGGTTTTGGGTTCTGCTAGAATTGTCGCAACTGTGGGCCCTTGATTCAGGTTCTGAGCTTGGTTTAGGGGTGGATTCTGGATCGGTGGTGGGTTCATGGGCTGATTCATGGCTGATTCTGATTCTACGACGGGATCTAAGGCTGATTTTGCAACGGCTGCTGGGTCTGTACTTGGTTTTGGAACTGGTTATGCAATTGAGGGATGTTTCCAGCCTGCCACTTTGCAATCGATTGAGGGCAACTTTCGACATTGTGCTCGCTGGCCACGTAGTAGGTACACTGCGCATGGGGACACTCCCTCTGATAGTGGCCAAATATCCCGCAAGTGTAGCACTGGATGGATTCTCGACCTCAACCTCCTCCTCGTCCGAACCCTCCTCCTCGTCCCCTAAATCCTCCGTGGATTCCTCCTCGAAATCCTCTGGTTTGCTGATCTGGCAGCTGGGCTAGTTGCTGCGGGGGATTCGGTTGCTGCTAAACGTAGTGCGCTGCTTGAACATACCGCGGTTGAGTTTGAATAGTCGGTACTTGATTATACTGTGGCCGCGGTGCAAACTGTGGTTGTGCTACGAACTGCGGCTGTGGTGTAAACTGTGGTTGCGACTGCGACGGAATAAACTGCACTTGTGGGGGTGGTGTATACTGTACTGTCGGCTGCGC
This sequence comes from Pseudotsuga menziesii, assembly GCA_001517045.1. Lineage (NCBI taxonomy): Eukaryota > Viridiplantae > Streptophyta > Pinopsida > Pinales > Pinaceae > Pseudotsuga > Pseudotsuga menziesii. The sequence goes on from LPNX010518471.1 coordinate 88,659, forward strand.
CTGCTGGACCACGCAGGGATCCTCACCCTTCACAAAATATGAATCGTATGTTCTCTCTTGAAGCAGGTCGTAAGCTCGGCAGTCTTTATCTTCGTGTCCTACTGAGTGACAAAAGGAGCAATACAAACTTTTTGCCTTCGTAACCATCTTTTGCATGTAGCTACAGTTTTCATGTCGATGCCCGTATACCTGACATACACGGCACCATGGCACACCAGCACAACTCAGCGGGTTCGGTGCTCTTGAGAGCAAATAGTTTCTGAAACTCAGACAAGTGTCCTTGGTGTGTCCACCCGTATGACACTGCGTGCACCAGAGATCATCATGCTCTTCTTTTGCCTTCTTAATATCCTGCAGCTGGAGTGTCAAATTTGCTAGTTGCGCCTAAATCTAGTTCATGCCAACTGCAGTCTCCCCAATAGGTGAAGCTTCCAATTTCATCGCCATCTCGAGAGCCTCATTCTGTGTTGCAATCTTTTGTTGCATTAACGATTGTCTGATGTGCAGAACTAGTGCAACGATGAACCACTCCTTGTGCTGAACATCGCTCATTTTGAAGCTGACTTGAGCCATCAACGTCTTAAACCGTTGGTCAAAATCCCAAATAGATTCGTTCAAAATCTGCTTGATCTCCTTAAGTTCTGTAATATATTGGGCCTCAGATTTAGGTTTCTTAAATTCCTCGAATAGTCCTTCCCAAATCTCATTCAGTGTTTTCGCCGCTGTCCCTTGAGGGACATGCATGAATCTCATGTACTAGTCAAGCGCGCGACCCCTGAGGGTGGTTTCCAATTGGCTTCTCTTAATATTGTCATCCACACTTTGCCTGGCAGTCCAAACTGCTTCGCATAAGAACCAGTACTGCACCGGGTCATTAGTCCCGTTTCCATGGAATATAGGTAACTTCATCTCATCGCTTGCCATTCTGGGGCTTCTTCCTACAAACGATGTTCTACTGCTCGACTGCTGCTGGCACGTCGGACAAGGTGACATAGAATGCACTTATCTACCTGTTGGTGTAGTGCGCAGAGGTGCGGACACGTTACTGCTGGGGTTCGAGCTTCTCGCTATCCTGGGCGTAGCCTGGGTATGGTCGTCCTCATCGTCATTGTAGGGTCACTTTGCTCCGTGAGGTTGTTCTTCGCGGTCTTGCGTCTCGATTGCAGCATGACCTTCCCCAGTCCTCTGCCTCTTCTCTTGTCGAAGCCTTGCTCCTCCCCTTGTACAACCACTTGTTTCCTTGTTGACCCTCACAAATTCCTTGGAACTCAAACCCCTCTACCCCTTATCTAGCCATTTGCCTTCCCCCTTTCGTCGTAGTGTCCACGGCCTCTGCACACCAAAGTTCCACTACTCGAGGTGCATTTTTAGAATACCCTTTTCGCAGATAAGCATCTTAATAGATAATTGCAAAGACAACAAGAACCTACCTTGTGGCCCATTGAAGAACTCTTTCTGCTTCGCTGTATGCCTTACTGGTATAGACTGCAAATTCAGTAATGTATCCTTCTAGAATACTATCTAGCCACACTTCGACAGCTCGTGATGCTTTGTTATTGGTTTCCTGTAGCTCCTGGATCAGTCCACGAGTCCAAGATGTCGGCTCTCCTCCTTGATGGTTATTTTTCTTATAAGTGAACTGCGCTAACCACTCATAAAGTAAGACCATAAATTCACAAAAGAACCATTCATATGGACCGTCATAGATATATCTGTCCAGCCACCTAGTTGTCGACAGCTCCAGGTTCTGATTTTTAGTTTCAGCGAATTCTTGTAGCTTTAAGTCAAACCAATCTTCAATTCCTGGTTTTGTTGGATGCCACAACATATCCTCCCTTCAGTTGCAACAGGGTCCCGGCAACGGAACCATTTGTTGGCGCAACCCACCAACAAAGCCTCGTCAACAGGGGTTCTCTCTATGTCGACGCCCTATTAGATTTTTATCATTTAAGCTAGCATTATATTAGGATCTTTAACTGAGAGAATAACAAGCACAATAATCAAACATAAGAGACAATGAACACAATGTTTTTCCTCGAGGAAACCATAAATGGAGAAAACTCCGCAACTTCCTCAGAGATAGAATCAACACCAAAAGTAAAACCCCAAAACAGTAAGATGATCTCCCGACAGCAGTAGCCTCTTTCTTTCTAGCCCCAACAACTTCTTCCTCAGCTATGCGCTACAACTGAGTGTGAGTGAGTGCGTGTTAAATAGAGAGGCTCACTCTCTATTTATACTAATTCCCGACTTGACAATAACTCACTATGGCCAACTTCTCTAGGAGAGTCTAATAACCCTAGGGCCCCGAAACTGCGGCGACTTTAACCCTTGAACAATAGGAGGGTTACCCACAATGACTTGACATGACTTGTTTACATTATTGAATCTCCCGATAGGAACATTGGGGCATGACATGACTCAAATACATTACAAACACTTCCCGGAATAAACATCGGGGTACAAGACATAAGATATACAAGTGAATACATTCCGAAGTTATAAATACATCAACACTCCCTCTTAACTAGGAAGGTATTCTCTCAACACAATTTATCAGCACAGGTCTTCTTCTCTGTATTATCTAGATCATCAATGAGTTCTCGTCATCTTCATCTTCAAGTCATCTTCATCTTCAAGTTATTTTCATCTTCAAGTCATCTTCATCTTGATCTGGATCATCACTCGATTTGGATCATCACTGTTGGATCATCTCTGCTGGATCATCATCACTCGATCTGGATCATCACTGGGTCATCATCACGGATGCTATCTCTTGATTCTTCTCGTCATAGGAAGTTCTACAGAGCCAGCCCTTTTTCATGCTAGATGTACATCTACAGAGCCAGTCCTTTTTCATACTGGATGTATCATCACAGAGCTAGTCCTTTTTCATACTAGATGTGGCATCTACACAGAGCTAGTCCTTTTTCATACTGGATGTGTCTTCACAGATCCAGCCCTTTTTCATGCTGGATGTGGGATCTACACAGAGCCAGTCCTTTTTCATACTGGATGTGTCTTCATAGAGCCAGCCCTTTTTCATGCTGGATGTGGGATCTACACAGAGCCAGTCCTTTTTCATACTGGATGTGTCTTCACAGAGCCAACCTTTTTTCATGCTGGATGTGGGATCTACACAGAGCCAGTCTTTTTCATACTGAATGTGTCTTCACAGAGCTAGCCCTTTTTCATGCTGGATGTGGTATCTACACATACATCTGACAATGGAAGGAACCAATCCTCTCACCATGTCACAGCTCTTACATCCGACCATGGAAGGAACCAATCCTCTCACCATGTTGGAAGGGCACAACACTTACATCTGACCATGGAAGGAACCAATCCTCTCACCATGTTAGAAAGGCACCACACTTACATCTGACCATGGAAGGAACCAATCCTTTCACCATGTCAGAAGGGCTTATCATGGACTCATCACTTCCTCTTGGGAGGAATCTCGATCTGGAGAACACCAAGCTTCTCCCTGAAGTACTCAAACTTCGCCCTAGCCAATGGCTTAGTCAACATATCAGCTATCTGTTCGTCCATTGCAACATACTGGAGCTTCACTACTCCTCTCTACACCATATCCCTGATATAGTGATATTTGATCTCGATATGCTTCGACTTGTCATGAAACATCGGGTTCTCCGACAACTTCACACAACTCCGATTGCCGCAATATATACAAGTAGCATCTAACTGGAGATCAAATAAATCAGACAGTAGCTTCTTCAACCATACTACCTCACAACTAACTGAACAAGCTGTGACATACTCTGCTTCAACTATACTCAGTGCCACACAGGATTGTTTCCTGCTAAACCAAGAGATCACACCTGATCCCATACTGAAGTAGCACCCTGAAGTGCTCTTCCTGTCGATAGCACTGCCTGCCCAAGCTGAATCAACATAACCCTCCAGGTTAATCTTCTAATCAGCCTTATACTTGAGCCCATAATCAACTGTACCCTTCAAGTACCTCAGAATATGCTTTGTAGCAATCAAGTGAACATGTCTCGGATTTGTCAGGAACTGGCTCAAGGTGTTCACAGCAAAGCAAATATCTGGTCTCGTATTCGTCAGGTACATCAAGGACCCAATCATCTGACGATACATCGTGGCATCAACCGACTCAGATGAAGCATCACTCAATAGCTTCAGGTTTGATGACATAGGTGTGGTTAAGGCCTTGCAGTCCATCATCCCAAATCTCTTCAGGATCTCTACTGCATACTTCCCTTATCCGAGGAAGATTCCATCCGCATTCTGCCACACCTCCATGCCTAGAAAATAATGCATCATACCCAAGTCCTTCATTTCGAACTCGGCAGTAAGCTTTCTCTTCGTATCAGCAATCAACCCATCCATACCTGTTACAAACAGATCATCTACATACAGTAGGAGCATCACTGGGTTGCCTTCTTCAACCTTGTAGTAAAGGTTGGAATCTGCTTTACTCTTGGTAAAGCCCAAACTGGATAAAAAGTTGTCAATTCTGCCGTACCATGTCCTGGGTGCCTATTTCAAACTGTACAGGGCTTTCTTCAATCTACACACATGAGTCTCCCTGTCATGTGTCTCAAAACCGAGTGGCTGCTCCACATACACTTCCTCTTCTACTACACCATTCAAGAAAGCAGTTTTGACATCCATCTAGTGCATCTTCCATTTCATCACTGCAGCCAGAGCAAGTACTGATCTGATGGAAGTGTATCTGGCTACAGATGCAAAAGTTTCTTCATAATCTATTCCTTCTTTCTGGGAGAAGCCACAAGCCACGAATCTTGCTTTATATTTTTCCATGCTGCCATCTGTAGCATGCTTGATCTTGTAAATCCATTTGGAAGTTACTACAGACTTCCCCTCAGGTCTTGGGACAACATCCCAAACATCATTCGTCATGATCGATTGGTACTCTTCGATCATAGCATCCTTCCATTCTTTCTTTTCTGTTGCTTCTTCATAGTTGGAAGGTTCTTTATCAATGAAATCACATAATAAGGCTACATAACTGGAACAAGACCTGGTTCTTTTCCTTTCTCTGTGTGATTCTTCTGGAGCCCCATATCTTTCTGCACCTTGGATAACTTCTCGTACCCAAGCATGTTTCCTCTTGTGAGGATTCTTCTCCTGAGGTGGATCTACAGGTTCTTGAGGTTCTTCTATTTCTCGATCTTCTTCTTGATATTCTTCGTTCATGGCTGTGTCATGAATTCTGGGTGCTTCTATTTCTTCAGGTTCTTCAGCAGGTCTCTTTTTGGATTTGTTGTAAGCTGAGTCTTCGTCAAAAGGCACATACCTACTGATGTCAATCTTCTTGAATCCTGGGAAGTATATTCTGTACGCCTTCGAGTTTTCAGAGTATCCCACAAATATACCCTTCCTTCCTGAAAGATCTAACTTTGTCCTCTTTTCTTTCGGAATGTGTATGTATACTGGACAGCCGAATATTCTGAGATGACTTACTTCTGGTTTCTTACCGGAAAAGACTTCTTTAGGTGTCTTATTCTCGAGTACTTTGTGTGGAGTACGGTTCTGTACATACACCGTTGTTCTTGCAGCTTCTGCCCATAGATGCATGGGAAGATCTTGATCATGAAGCATGGCCCTTGCAGCTTCCAGAATCGTTCTATTCTTCCTTTCTGCAATTCCATTTTGTTGTGGATTATATGGAGTGGTTAACTCCCTCTTAATCCCTAAATCTTTGCATAAGTCTTTGAATTCATTCGAAGTGAATTCTCCGCCATTATTTGATCGAAAAATCTTGATCTTCTTTTTTGTGTGGTTCTCGATCAAGGCTTTGAATTCCTTGAACTTGTTGAATACTTCATCTTTGTTCTTCATAAAGTATATCCATGTCTTCCTAGAAAAATCATCAATAAAAGAAACATAGTATACATACCTGCTTAATGAATTGGATGACATCGGACCGCATACATCGGAGTGGATGATTTCCAAGATTCCTTTTGCCTTGCTCTCGCTACTTGGAAATGTCTTCTTTGTGTTCTTTCCTTTTGCACATCCTTTGCAAAGACCATTATGTTTTGTCTGCATTTCTGGAAGACCTTCAACAACTTTGCTTGCAAGTGGTAGTGCCCTGTAATGCACATGTGCAAGCCTTCTATGCCAAAGTTCATTTGCTTCTACTGAGTTATGAACCAAAGCTTGTTTTGGTTGGTCCTTCAATTTGTATAGACCTCCTTCTTGTTCCCCAATCACTATTGCATCGTCAAAAGTCTTTCCCTTTTGCCACATAAGAACTTGGCCATCTACAAAAGCAACCCTCATTCCTTTTGCATCCAATGCAGATATGGAGAGGAGGTTCTTCTTTAGTCTTGGTACAAACAATACATTTTTCATCTTCATAGACTTTCCAGAGTCTAGCTTATAGGAGGATTCACCACTACTTTTTATTGGATACTAGTAGTCATCCCCAAGTTTCACCTTGTGAGGTGACTCATGTTCAGATAGTTTCACAAATGATTCTTTGAATCCAGTCATATGTTTGGAAGCACCACTGTCTATAAGCCAATCATTGCTTCCATGTGAGATAGTTCATATGAGAACGGAGATCAACGCATATTCTTCATCACTTGAAGAATCATCACTTTCTTGTCTGATTCTCTTTGTGGAAGGTTCATCATCCTCTGCAGCATGAACATGATGTCTTCTCTTGTTTCCCTTTTTCTTCTTTGAGTTCCCTTTGTTAGGGTAGTATTTGGATATGTGACCTTTCTCATCACATGTGTAACATCTAATAGTAGACAGATCTCTTCTAGAGTGTGAAATCTTACCTTTGGAGTGATGATGGTCCCTTTTGGTTTTCTTGGTGTGGGCTGTGAGAGCTTGATGTTCACTTCCCATCTTTTCTTCTCGAGCTGCTATCCGAGCTTCTTCTTGAGAGCATTCTTCCCATAGTCTGCTGAACTTGACTAGTGTCTTTCTGGAACAGATCCCTTGAATGAAAGAGTCCCATGCCCTAGGTAGACCATTCAAGGTGGTCATCACAATCTCTGCATTTTCCACTTCTTCATCTACTGCTTCCAGCTGTTCCTTGATTTGAGATACCCTTGTAAAGTAAGACTGGATGGTCTCTGCATTCTGGATCTTTGCATTCTTTAGTTGGTTTCTCAGAGTCATCTTTCTGTTTATGTTCTTCCCTTCAAACAGTTTGGTGAGGGCATCAAACATAGCTTTAGGTGTCTTTAGGGAGGACACCTGTGGTATGAGGTGATCCTTGATTGAATCAGCAATAATCATCTTAGCCATAACCAACTTCTTTTTGTGTAAGACCTTAGCCTCATCTCCCTCTAGAACTGGAACCTCCTCATTGATATAGGAGTCCAACTCATTTTCTTCCAGGACCAAGGAGATCCTATACTTCCAGGCTCGGAAATTATCAGCTCCCTCAAGCTTTTCATCAAGCTTGGTATGATGAGACATCTTAACTAAGAACCTCAAATAGAAATACAAAAGATTTAGATCTTACTAGGTCAAGATGTCGGATCTGGATTTGGAGCTGAATTTCTGTAGTGCTGGTTCAGGAGCAGATTAGTTAGGGTTTGAATTTCCTGGAGTTCTGTCCAACCAAATGCTTTGATCTTGATCTCTAAACTTCGATTTTGAGGAGGAGATCAATCCAGGCCTGGGCTCACTCAAAAATTCCACTTCTGTGGAAAGCCTTAATTTCCGGCAGTAGTATCGGGTCCAAAACTGAAAAAGCTTAGAATCAGATTCTGCTTCGACAGAAAGATGTACCCTAGGGAGGAGAGTCAACCCAACCTTCTTTTTCTGAAAATCTGTGGAGAGAGATCCAAAAAGTAGGAAGCCCTAGTTCCCGCAGCTGCACAGTGTCTTCTTCTCAGGTTAGCTTTGATACCATGTTAAATTTTTATCATTTAAGCTAGCATTATATTAGGATCTTTAACTGAGAGAATAACAAGCACATCAATCAAACACAAGAGACAATGAACACAATGCTTTTCCTCGGGGAAACCATAAATGGAGAAAACCCCACAACTTCCTCAGAGATAGAATCAACACCAAAAGTAAAACCCCAAAACAGTAAGATGATCTCCCGATAGCAGTAGCCTCTTTCTTTCTAGCCGCAACAACTTCTTCTTCCTCAGCTATGCGCTACAACTGAGTGTGAGTGAGTGTGTGTTAAATAGATAGGCTCACTCTCTATTTATACTAATTCCCGACTTGACAATAACTCACTAGGGACAACTTCTCTAGTAGAGTCTAATAACCCTAGGGCCCCGGAATTGCGGGGACATTAACCCTTGAAGAATAGGAGGGTTACCCACAATGACTTAACATGACTTGTTTACATTATTGAATCTCCCGATAGGAACATTGGGGCATGACATGATTCAAATACATTACAGACACTTCCCGGAATAAACATCCGGGTACAAGATATAAGACATACAAGTGAATACATTCCGAAGTTACAAATACATTAACACGCCCAACCAGCGCGATCTTCGTGAGCACCGGCCCAGACAGGTTTGAACCTGCCCGGAAACACCCGCAGAGCGGATGAAGTCTCACCCGAGATGTCAAGGGAGAGCTGTCGGAACCAAGTTTCCAGCAGTAAGAAGGGGGGGTATGGCATCAACAGCTTAACTTCATAATCAACAAATACTTCAGAGATAGAATCGCATCATTCATCACAGCTTTGTTAGCATAACAAGTAGATCACTAATGGATCGCATTACTTCATTCATCGTAGCAGTAACAATCAGTCATATAACAGATACAATAAACATCCATTATCATCACAGATCATAAAACAAGAAAATAAGAGACAAAAGCACTTTAGGGCAACATCTGTCATGTCATATTACTTCCGTGAAATGAATGCAGTGCGTCTCCACAGCAGGAGACTGAAAACAGATCGACACAGACAGAGCAGAAACTCGCTCACAATAGACACAGATGCAAAAAGATACTAGTTCTTCTCCAGAATTCTCTCTCCAAGTTCCTCTCAAAAAGTATATCTCCAAAAAGCTTAAAAGTATCTCTCCAAAAAGCTAAAAAGTATATCTCCAAAAAGCTAAAAAGTATCTCTACTATTGCAATTCTAGCTCTATATATAGGCTTGCGCCTTTACATCTAAGGTCCACTTCTAACTAAATTCTAAGTTCTAACAAACTAGTAACCTATATCCACGACATGTGGTCAATTGGTACAAAATTGCATAAATAATTCCAAAAACAGTTATTCTTTCATCTATTGCGCTGTTGTGGTCCTTCGCGATAGCATGTGAGCTTGTGCAGCCTCCGCGGTGCTGCGCAACTCACTTGCCCAATACCCCTGCCAGCAAACCACCCAAATTCAATAAAAAGAAACTTGAAAAACTTCTCCTCTACCGCGGCTGTCATAGATATGCCCAAAGATCAGAGCAATATACTAGTGCTCCAAAATACTCCTACGGCTGTAACCTTTTTACCTGAATTCAGAGAGAGTGAAGTTTGCTGTTGCATTTTTAAAACTTGCTGCCTCAGTCTACGAATGATCTTAGCCTGGGTTTTTAAGCTTGCTTCCTTAGTCCACAAAAAATCTCAAACAAAAGAATGTAAAAGATCTTGTGCTAATAGGTTGCTGCATCTACCTCTGTCACTCGAAATTCCTCAGTCCACTGACACCCGAAATTCAAAGAGAGCTACAAAATCTTCTTGCAAAAATGAGGTCGTTTGATTGGTTATTTATACTCATTTTCATGGATTTTTATGGAGTAGACTTGTCAAAAATAATTTATTTTTGAATTTGAATTTTTAAAAATAATTTCATGGAGTTGACTTGCTTGGGGTTTAATAAAAAATTAATTTTAATTTAAAAATAATTCTCTCTTAGGGTGAGCTAGCTTCATCATTAATTCCTTTGTGCCACGTTGGGGTTTCGAGACCTTTTTCAAGGGCTCATCTCTTTTTATCAATAATTCCATTAACATGTGCAAAGGGTCATTCATCAAAAGGGTTCCAACATCTTTAAGAGCTTCAAGCATCATAATGTCATGGCCAAGGGTAATGATTTCTTCACCATGGGCTCCACCAAGTCTTCATCAATAGATCAACTATATCATTGTTCAAGAGCCATCGTATGTGTGGGTTCAAGACCCAATCCTCCAAAGGCAACAAAGACCCCTCAAGAAGGGTTTCCAAGATCCGACATACCACCATTTGTATGCTCCAAGAGGTTATTCACTTCATCATTTTGCAAGAGGGGTTCAATATACTTACAAAAGGGTTTCAAGAGCTTCTCCATGGTTTCCTTACCAAGTACAAGTAGAAGTGGACTTTATCAACAAGAGTGTGGTCTTCATGACTCAACCATATTGAATGGTTCCATGACCCCAAGTTGTTGTAAGTCTTTGCCCTAGTCATTCTCTATCAACAATGTCCATCAAGCAATAAGCAGAGGCTTTAAGGACTTTGAAGGGCATCAAGGTCTTCATCAGGTGGCACCTATCCAGTGTGTGGGCTTCATGACCTCTTCAACCTCCTCAACCACATAAGAGGATCTCTAGGGGTCAAGATCCATCATGCCACCTCCTGTGGGGTTGCTAGGCCTTCTCCTAGGGTACCATGACCCCAACAAAGCATAAATGACCACATAATGGGTCATTAATTCTTATTCAACCCAACAAAGGCTTCTCCATTGTCCATAAGAGATTCAACACCATAACCAAGGTCTTCATCATCATTAGCAGGGTCTTTAACATCACCAACAAGGTGGTGGCTCCAAGATCCAATCTTGTGGGTTCAAGGACCTTGCAGGACTCCATAAGGTGCTCCAATTCACAACTCATCTTTGTATGGTCTTCGCACTGCAAGAGGGACTTGGTGGCATCAATGACCACCTGTGGGGCCACTGCAAGTCCCATGTTGGCATCAATGACAATTCAATCAACAATCTCCCCCTTTGTCATTGATGACAACAACTCATGCTCCCCCTGCGAGCATGTTCCCACTTCTGTCTTCATCTCTCCCCCTTTAGCATAAATGGCAAAGTGTGTCCACATATCTATATCTGAAATCATTGATCATTCCTTCCCCTATCAATATGCTCGATCCTAGGACCTGTCTGTATGCTTGGAGTAGCCATCCTTTCTCCTTTGAGTTCATCCTCCACCCTTATGAACTCAAGGTGTGCTAACGTCTTTGAGAGACCTTAAGCTTGGCTTGCCATAGGGCAGGCATTCTCCTTGTATTAATCAACCTCTCTTGCATGTAACTGCTTGGTCTTCTTCATCCATACTTGCTTCTTGGCATTTGCCTTTCAACATTTGTTCCTTCATCTTTATTGGCTTTCCTTGTTGAGCTGTATGAGAAATTTCTCATGGATTGTTTTCGTGTACTCCAACAATCTTGGGCTTTGTGTCCAAAGCCACTACAACCATAACATCTCATAGTATGACAATATGCAACATTGTGACCAACATGGTTGCATGTCCAGCACCTAACTGAGTTGTTGAACTTCCAACACTTATTTGATCAACTTCATTCCTCCATACCTAAGAGTGTCCTTGACTGTGCGCCTCTGTTTTCTGATCTTCAAATCTTTCTGCATTGGTCTTCTTCCAAGGTTCATTGGTTCTTCTTGCTGATGTGTATGGAGTCCTCTTCGGTTGACTTCTTTGACTTGCACATTCTTGGGCTTTGTGACCAAAGCCACTACAAGTGTAGCATCTCAATGTGTGACAGGTGGCAACAATATGTCCAGCATCTAACTGAGTCATTAGGGCTTCCAACACTTCTTCTTCTGTAGAGTCTACAATCCATAGCTTTATGACGAAAGTTAGAACAAGAAAAACAATAACCATTAAAGCCATTTTCATACCTGGGACTTTGGTTCCATCTTGGAGTTGTTTCTTTTCTGAGCTTGCTTTGAGGAATAGACCTAACTTCTTGATGCATTCTTGAACTTCTAGAGTTTTTGTTTTCATGTGCAGGTGTATGGGGAGAAGCTTTGGATGTTGATGGACAACAACTCATCCAGTGCGGACTTCGAGAACGACAGTGACAGCGACAATGAAAATGAACTAGAGAAGGCATTCTTTATGGCAATAAACTCAAATGAGGATCTTAATAGTGATGAAGAATCTGAATCTGAAGGTGAGGTAGATCTTGAAGCAGAACTTATAAGCGCCTTAAAGGATCTGAAGAAAGTCAGGAAGGAGAACAAGGTGCTTAAGGAAGAGGCACAAGGTTTGAGCAAATCATTCTTGACCTAAAGGTCAAACTAGAAGAAGCCAAAAGAATCGAAGACTCTCTTACTGAACAACTGATGGAAAATATGAAAGAAAAAGAAAATCGTGAGGCAGAGTTACTATTTCTGAAAACAAAATTACTTGCAGCAATATTTCCATGTGTAGACTAAGATGCCCAGGTTCACTGCACCAGCTTCCAATGATTGAAGAACACTCTCATCGCTTCATTAATATTCACAGACTTGCAATAATACAACCAAAACAAACAAACCCCAACACTTCCTTTCATTGAACCACTTCTATCGTTACCTGTAATTGAATGTTAAATGCATCCCAAATCATTTCACAAAACACTTTTGCGATTTGCCATGCCTCTCGCTGCCTGCGATTTTAGACAATCTCTGCTATTTTGCGAATGTGTTCTCCCACTCCATCGTGAATGTACTCAACGTTCACCTTCAAATGCAGAGAAGAAGAATAACCCCAAATCCGAAACAAATATTAAAACCTCAAGCTCATCCAAATCACTTTTGCTCAACGAATAACCATTTATTTATACAGATCGTTGCTCTTTGAAGTGGAGCATAGCCGGTCTACTTGGATTCCATCATGTTGGCTTGAATGATTGAGAATTACTTTGAATGGACGCAGGAAAATATTCTTTGCATACATCATGGGATTAACATTGCTTGAGGGAGAATTGGCTTGTTCATATGGGGTAGAGCTCATTCAGAAGTAGTTGCAATCAAGATCAAGCCTTGGCGTTGACCAAACCTTTGACCAAAGGATAGTGCTCCAATGGAGACACCCGAAATTCAGAGCATATAAAACTTCTGCTGCCTCAGATTTGCAACATTTGCTGCCTCAGTATTACAAACCACTCGAATTCAATAAAAAGAAACTTGAAAAACTTCTCTACTGCAGCTGTCATAGATATGCCCAAAGATCAGAGCAATATACTACTGCTCCAAAATACTCCTGCAGCTGCAACTTTTTTACCCGAATTCAGAGAGAGTGATGTTTGTTGCTGCATTTTTTAAGCTTGCAGCCTTAGTCCACGAAAGATCTTAGCCTGTGTTTTTAAGCTTGCTTCTTCAGTCCATGAAAAATATCAGACAAAAGAATGTAAAAGATCTTGTGCTAACAGGCTGCTACGTCTACCTCTGTCGCCTGAAGTTCCTCAGTCCACTGACACTCGAAATTCAGAGAGAAAGCTATGAAATCTTCTTGCAAAAATGAGGTCGTTTGAATGGTTGTTTATACTCGTTTTTCATGGATTTTTATGGAGCCGACTTGTCAAAAATAATTTATTTTTGAATTTGAAATTTTAAAAATAATTTCATGGAGCCAACTTGCTTGGGGTGTAATAAAAAAATAATTTTAATTAAAAAACAATTCTCTCTTAGGGTGAGCCAACTTCATCATTAATTCCTTTGTGCTATGTTGGGGTTTCAAGACCTTCTTCAAGGGCTTGTCTCTTTTTATCAATATCTCCATTAACATGTGCAAAGGGTTCTTCATCAAGGGTTCTGACATCTTTAAGAGCTTCAAGCATCAGAATGTCATGGCCAAGGGTAATGACTTCTTCACCATGGGCTCCACCAAGTCTTCATTAATAGATCAAGCATATCATTGTTCAAGAGCCACCGTATGTGTGGGTTCAAGACCCAATCCTCCAAGGGCAACAAAGATCCCTCAAGAAGGGTTTCCAAGATCCAACATACCACCATTTGTATGCTCCAAGAGGTTATTCACTTCATCATTTTGCAAGAGGGGTTCAATAGACTTGCAAAAGGGTTTCAAGAGCTTCTCCATGGTTTCCTTACCAAGTACAAGTAGAAGTGGACTTTATCAACAAGAGTGTGGTCTTCATGACTCAACCATATCCAAGGGTTCCATGACCCCAAGTTGTTGTAAGTCTTTGCCCTATTCATTCACTGAGTTTGCCATATCATCAACAATGTCCATCAAGCAACAAGCAGAGGCTTCAAGGACTTTGAATGGCATCAAGGTCTTCATCAGGTGGCACCTATCCAGTGTGTGGGCTTTATGACCTCTTCAACCTCCTCAACCACATAAGAGGTCCTCCAGGGGTCAAGATCCATCCTGCCACCTCCTGTGGGGTTGTTAGGCCTTCTCCTAGGGTACCATGATCCCAACAAAGCATAAATGACCACATAATGGGTCATTAATGCTTCTTCAACCCAACAAGGGCTTCTCCATCGTCCACATGGGCTTCAACACCGTAACCAAGGTTTTCTTCATCATTAGCAAGGTCTTTAGCATCACCAACAAGGCGGTGGCTCCAAGATCCAATCTTGTGGGTTCAAGGACCTTGCAGGACTCCACAAGGTGCTCCAAAGCACAACTCATCTCTGTATGGGCTTCGCACTGCAAGAGGGACTTGGTGGCATCAATGACCACCTGTGGGGCCATTACAAGTCCCATGTTGGCATCAATGACAATTCAATCAACAGGGATACCTAATGAAACCCAAATTGGAATTGGCCAAATTCAATGGCGAGATGAAACAAAGTGTCGCATGGATCAATAAAGTGGAGGAATTGTTTTGCATTCGCAAAATTTTATTTGACGATGAAAAGGTTAAATACATCTCCATGCAACTCGAGGGTCGGGTGTATAACTGGTACATGTGGTGGAAGAAGATGACAAATACAAGTGCTTACAACTGGGACACATTCATAAATGATTTGAAGATGTGATAGAGAAGGACTTTTTTGCAAAAATTACTAGATTACAGCAAAAAGGAAACGTGGAAGAATACACATATGAATAGGAAGCCTTAGCAACGTGAGTACCAGAATTAACAAATGGTCAACGTCTTCAGACGTATGTCTCTAGTCTTAAACCTTACATAAGAGAAGAGTTAGAATTGCATAAGGTATCCAATCTTGATAAGGTTCGTCGCAAGTCAAAAATCATTGAGGAGAAGTTTAAAAGATCAAGACAAGGGAACCTTGACAAAGGATATCTGCGACAATAAGAAACACGATGTAGATATTGCGAAGATGTATGGTCACCTGGTCATCAATGCAACAAATCTAAATCATATGGCTCTGAATTTGAAAATGGTTCAACAACATCGACCAACCGCTCCAATAGTGACAGTAAAAAGAAAAAACAATAAATGTCGTCAGCGTAGAGAAAATTGGATCCCAGGTCATAAATGCAAAACCCATCGTACAACTCACTGCAAAATCATAAACGAGATAGAAGTATAGGTATCAACTAAAGAAGATACTTCTGATTCAGATGAAGACACAAGCCCATCTGAAGTTTCAATAGCAACCATTACCTGTACAGTTCAACAAACTTGTAAGGAAGAAGATCTAGCAACTATTAAGAAGGTTAACACCCATAAAAAAGAAATCCAACCACTCACAAAAAAATATACCCCCCCTCAATTGAGAAGTCACGACAACTTAAAAGGTGAACAACTCCTACCTTGAGCAATGGAATCAAGGAAGTCAGAACCAAAGAGATTACAACTTACTGGGACAATTAAGAATAAGGACATCACAGTTTTGGTCGATTATGGAAGTACCCATAATGTGTTTGATATCAACAAGGAAAGAGAGCTAAATCTTTTTGTGTTCCTTGCAAAAGGATGTAAATCCTCAACCATCGCTGATCAACACATCGAAGAAGTGGGAAAATGCATAAGGTTGCAGTGCAGATACAAAACTTAAACTTGCAGCTTGACTGTTTTGCTTTACCTCTCAAGGAAGTAGACTTGATATTAGGTTTTGACTGGTTAACATCATTGGGAATGTACTCTACCAATCTACAAATACAATACATTGAATTCGGATGGAAAGGAACTAAGCACTGACTTATGGTTCAGAAGGTTCTAGACCTAAGCAAAATGAGTCGCAGCATGAAAAAGATCCAGATCATCATGAAATAAAAGAGATAAGACAAGAGCGCACAATCACATCAGCATCCACAAAGATCTAGAGTAAAAGGAAATGCCAAATTTAGCTTTGAGGACAAAGCTTCCCTTAAAGAGGGTGGCAATGTAACAAATATAAATAATAAATAACAAATAAAATTGTAAATAACTTAATAAGTAATAAATAATAAAAGCATAATTATATTTAACAAGAAGACATTACTCCTCATATTTAATGGCCAAACCATATTTATAGGAGGCCAAACCATTTGTAATATTAACATTCAATTTTGACATATATAATATTTTAGAGATGGATTATCTCTCTAAGTAAACCTCGGATTCAGGATAATATTTTAGAGATGGATTATCTCTCTGAGTAAACCTCGGATTCCGGTTATTACACCCTCCTTGGGTTTTTGGCCATTCTTTCAGATCTATCAGTTGGGTATGCTTGAACCCATCTCAAATCAGCAGATCTACTCTTCAAGCATCTAGAACTAGTAATTTTACGTCTCGATCTACTCTCTTGGGTCCTCTTTGTCCCTAATTGCATAAATCCTAGGTGGATCTAATTTGGGTATTTCTCATTTAGACTAGATCTATCTAGATATATTGTATTAAACTCACTGCAGTACATTTCACTTCAAGTTGGGGGTATTTTCCTATTACCTTAAGCCTCCCCAACTTAGCTTTAACCACATCTACCGCATTCATTTTCTAGATCTAGATCTACTTACTCATTGTTCACCTTACATATCACTTGTTAATCCTTTAGAGTGCCTTAAGTAGGTTCGCTAGCCGTCATAGGCTAGTAGGGTCTTCCTGTTGATCATTCTATGGTTTGATCTAAAGTGACAAGAGCCTGTTCGGTGTGACCACTACCTTTCCTTAGTAGTGGACGAGGCCCTTGCGATGTCACCGGTTAGCTACCTCATCTCTATCGTCCTGAATAGGATACCTTTAGTGGGTAGCTACACTTTGTGTGATAACAAGACCACTATGAGTTTCTTTAATTAACTGAAACACACATTGTAACATTAACTGAAGCTTACAATTTCGAGTTCACTTACTCATTCCTTAGGCAATTCTAATTCTTTCTTTCTCTATGCTTATCTCTTTATCTTTACTGCATGGTCTATGATGTGTTAACTTTAATCATCTATCAAATCACATTATACTCAAAAGAATTGACACATGCTATGATCATCTTATATTACTCTTGGACCTTATAGTCATTGCTAAAGTAATTCACTCTAGAGGTTGCTAATCTCTAAAGGAGACTTTATAGCAATTTTGTGACCATGGTTGGTAATACATCACATAACATTTGTGCTTCAACATGCAAAGCACTTCACTTCTATAACTGGAGGCCCACCTCATAGGGCACCTGTCTATGAGAATCATGACTTGATATTACTCACAATTCTACAGTCTTGATATTACTCACAAGACTTTACAATACAACATCACCACCTCAATCATATGGGATATATAGGACTTGATATTACTCACAAGTCTGAAGAATGACTCTTGATGTTGTACATTCAACAAATATTACTGTTGGGATTAAAGGGAAAGGTACCTCATAACACACTCCCTCTAACAAGTCACTTTCTACTTGTTTCTGTTATCTGTATGGTCGGTCAAAATCACAAAGGAAACCCTGATTCCTCCATTTTGAGTCATGCAATCAACCAAAGCCAAACTCACATTCTAACCTTGTGACTCATCCATCTCCACCCCAAAGAAAAACTAGTTCTTGTAAATGCTTTGATGTTAACATGGTAATGGTATGCTCCTAAATCGTTAATTCGAGGAACTTATTGAAAATATTTATGGGGTATATTATCGATATTTCTCATGACTATGCTATATGATGACTCACAATAAACAATTAAATGCATTATAGTTATTTTGTACATTGACTTTGCATATGTACATCACTACTCCTGGTCCATCCGGGACATTCTCTACTGCTGGTCCATCTGGGACATCTTTTGACTACAGTACAACATCATCACTACTATAGAGATATCATCATGCCTTCTTTAGAGATATTGGGCTCATTGCTAGTTGCTCAGTTTTATTATTTATATAGCAGCCAATCCCATTCACTAAGGGACTAATATGATATTTTTTGTAGTGCATGGGATCCATGCATTCTAAGCACATATTTGGATACCCATTTGGCCACTTATTCGAGTATATGCCATCAGATTGATCATTATTGCCACATATCATTCACTTCTATAGGGTGATGGCTACATTGCATAGTGTTCTATACTCCTGATTTTCATGATCGTGCATGGATTTGATGCACTCAATATTTTCTAGATCTACTAATGGACTTGGAGACCCATTTGGCCCTAATTTCAACCTACAAGGTTGCATGGCAGAATGCTCCTCCAGTTCTATCACATCTATAGGGGTCACTCAGATAGTATCAGCGAGCAGCCTCTAGATTTCATCATTGTGCATGGATTTGATCCATCCTTCAAATGCACAATGATTTCATCTTTCTAGGCACCCATTTGGTTCTTTTGTCCATCCATACCCTTAAATTGCCCAACGACCTACTATTTCAATGATTTTCAACCATCAAGGGGTTTTGCATGCACGCTTTAGTGGGTTGATAGATTATTATAGGTTACTACTATGGTTTCTCAATTTATTTGCCTAAGTTAAGGCAAATATGATTACTAGAAACTATCTAAGTGCACTTTATGTTATATTTTGATGTTGATATGCACGTTATTATTTTCATGAGTTTTACTACATTTCTACTATTGAGGTCGATTTCCCTATATGGCACTTGGGCACACGTGTTGAAGCATTACTTGATGATTTGGCACTTGGCACACATGTTGAGGCTTCTTGGGATCATCATGCCTCTATCTTACTTCTTGATCACATCTCATCCCTTGATGTACTCCACATCCCTTGGATTGACCCTCTCTCTTGCGTGGATTGTTTTTGTCAATAACTTGGCTCATGGAGTTTTGTTTGACCAACGATTTTCCTTGGGAGGATGGCTCATGGTATTGGCATGTGGTTTCAGCTATGCTTAAGGTTTTTACTTGTGGTTTTGAGGAGGCACATGGTATTTGGCATTATTTTAATATTATTGACATTGTCTAGAGAGATTCACCTTTCCAGAAGCAACGACTTGGCAAATTCTTCATTGTTTTGGTTGGATATTGCATTTGGATCAAGGATCCTAGCCATTGGTTTGTATTTGCTCATTTTTAGAGATCTACACTCATCATTGTATTCATGGACATGGTCCAAAACCCTATTCATCCAAAACCTTATTCACCCTCAGCCTATAAAAGGAGAGGCCAATTTCATTGTAACTCATTGGTTTGGAGCAGAGTTGCCGAAGCGTCCCCCACCCCCACGGTTCCGACCCCGGAACCTCGCTCCGAGCGGGTTCTTCCCGGAAGCTTGCATGGAATCGCGCTTCCTAAACTTGGAACCTCGCACCCTCCCCAAAATCCATGCTTCCTGCCTTTCCGGAAGCTTCACGCTTCCGATTCCCCCGAACCTCGCTTCCACCACGCTTCCCCCCACGCTTCCCCCGCGCTTCCACCACGCTTCCTCCAGAAGCTTCCTGAAATGAAGTCACGAAAAGTCATATTTTGACATTTTTTTTTATTTTTTCTTTCTTTTTTGGCTTTGTGGGTGGGCCCTAAGGCTTTC
>LPNX010518471.1:108705-135753 GCA_001517045.1 Pseudotsuga menziesii
ATCGTAATGAATGGGTAAGGGCTTCGTGATCCTGACTTTTGTAATCTTGGAGGGTGTTATACCCCATGTGACTTTTGATGGATGGGATGTTGTACAATCCATGGAGGCTGATCAAGTGCTTACTATATGGGGCCCATCCTTGGATGGCTATGACACCAACCCCCACTCCCTTGCCTTGATGGCTTTGGTTAATGTTTCATGTTTGTTGTTATGATGTTATATTTCTCTTTGTCTCGAGGATACACACTTTGCTACTCTATGAGTGTTTTGGGCCTTTGGCATAAGCCANCCACGTTCTGGCAACACTGGTTTGGAGACATTATATTGAACAGACATTGAGATTTGGGATTACTACTGTGAAATTTAGTCCTCTTGTGCTTAAAAATAATAGTACCTTGTGAATTTCGTAGTTTTCATTCCATAGTTTCCAAGCCTTTCTTCAACAAAGCTGAGGTAAAATGAGTTTAATATGTTTTTTTAAAGTAAGGGATTTCCAAGGAGCCTCCTTACCTGGTTAGTATTTTAAGCAAGTATTGGATTGCCAAGAAGCCTCCTTAGTTTATTTGTGTACTAATCTTGCTTTAATAATTTATCTAACCCTCCTGTGTAATTTATTTTAGAATTGGATTTCCAGGGAGCCTTTTTTTCATTACAGGTTTACAAGAGGAAGTGGAGCAAATAGGCTGGTTTAGCTTCAAGTGGGACAAAGATTGGATTGCCAAGAAGCCTCCTTTCTTTTGAAGATTCACAAGGTTGCTATAGTGAAGGGTGCTATAGACTCCATCTTCCCTATTAATATTTTCTTCAAGGCATTGGTTTCTCCCCTCTTCTTATGTTATCATCTCCATTCCTTTCACTTCACCTATTACTTTTTTCTTTTCTTTTTTTCTGAACACTTTTCACCATTTTAACTAGCCTTGAGAGCTAGTTCGAACTTCTTAAGAAAGTGTTACACATGCCTCTTTTCATTGTACTTAATCACAAGATCTAAAAGAGTAAGGACACTGAACACAAAAACACCTAAGAAAATAATAACTAAAAACAAACCAAATGGATGTGCATCTTGTGCTGGTTATCATGGTGAATATCTTTTAGTTTGCTGTTCATTTTATCTCTGCATACTGTATTTTACAACAAACTATTTCATGTGTTGGATACTTTGAACTTGTTGTAACATTTTGTAATGTAAGTCTTAATAACTTGTTTCTTTATTTCAGCTCTTTATCAAGTTATTTTACTTATATTGCATGTTTATTATTGTTGGAAAATATTCTCATAAGTTTAACACTAATCCTCACTAATACTAATTCAAAAAGGGTTCTTCAAGTCTTGACCTTTAGCAAAGACTCTCTTTGGTCAAGGCCAACACTGACCTTTCTGAAAAGTTAAGACAATTCTCTTTAAGTGAAATTATTGCAATCCAAGATCAATATTTCCTACAGTTCACTTTCAACTATCAACTCTTGTTTAAAGTTTTACACTTGAATAATATATATTATAAGTGTGTGCCTTAATAACCATTTGATGTTGGTAAGGTGTTGTTCAAGTAACTTATGTATTGGTAGTACAACTTCTATTGAGAAAGATTCCTTTGAATGAGTTCAATAACTAAACACTTGTATTGATATGATTCTCATGTATTTCCAACAATATCAATTTGCACTTGCTCAAGGATTGGTTTGATTACTCTTTTCATAACATTATTGGTTTGATCCATTGACATCATAAGTTATATGTTATGAATAAAGTAAATTTGTAGTGTGGGTAGGAATCATATTAATTACCTTTCCCTTAGTCACTTTGGAGACTTGAACTTCCACTCACATGATCATCCTTATCTAAGTCCTCCTAACCATCTAGCTGGGTGTACTTCACTTCAAACCTACCTTAATTTCCCCAAGTACACTTAGTCATCCCACAACTCAATTGAATTAGTATTTGAGAAAGCTAGGCTATTTTGTTGTGTCTTCAGACATTGCATGTGGAAAACCCCTTGTTAGTACCCTGGAAGGTTCAGTTGGGGTCATATCCTGTGGTTAGTCTAGATTTCCCCTAGGGAATTTAGAAAACCTAAAGAGAGAGAGGCCTACTTGTGTGACACATAGGGTTAGATCTCTGTGTTTTCCTGGTTTATGCAGTCGACTTTTCTTGCAATCACAAGACTGCTAAATTTTGCAACAACATTTTGGCGTCGTTGCTGGGGAGCAAGGAGTTCCTTGGTTAATTTTGACAACAGCTTCTGGTGAAGAATTTACATTCTCTAATCTGTTATCTTCACCGGGAGGCTCCACCTAGCGACTCTACTGGTTATAAATATAATCTTAGGACTTCATCTAAACCAACAATTGTTTACACTAGAACTTTCAAGAAGGATCAAGATTCTTCAAGCAAATATATGCCAATGGCAAATGCCAACACAAATCCAAATCCTAATCATAATCATAATCCAAAACCAAATCCAAATCCAAATCCAAATCTATCGGCCTGGGACTTTTGGTAGGAATTTCAACAACCCTTTTGATTTTTCAGCTATAGTTGGTTACCCCAATAATGTTCTGAATAAAGCTCACAAAAGATTGCTAACCTTTAGTGGAGATAATGCTGCTACTGCTATAGAGCACCTTGACAAATTCTTGAAGGTTATGAATGAGTTGGACATTGAGCATGAGGATGTATTCATGAAACTGTTTGCTGCAACCTTGTAATGTAATGCCCATAAATGGTACAAAATTTTGAGAGCTGAAAGTATTATTGGATATGATCTCTTTGAACCGAAGTTTTTGGAAGAATGGGGGGAGAAGTATGACAATAAGTTCCTCCTAAACCAGTTCTATGAAATTAAGAAAAAGGACAATGAAACCATCCAAGAATTTAACCAAAGATTTGAAAGGATCCTTGAAAAGATTCCTGAATAAATTAATCCCAAGGATACCGCCATCCTCATCCATTACCTAAATGCATTCCAAGGCACTTTCGGGTTTATGCTCAAAGAGATGAATCCCTCGTCACTGGAAGATGCCTAATCTAAAGCAAGGCAAATATAATCGAATGTGTCCTCAGGAAAAATTGACCTACTTGAATCATTAAGGGCTTCTACTTCCAAGAATGAATCAAAGATGAAGGGTTCCCATACAATTGATCAAGCTCCCGACCCTAAAGATGCCTTTATTTCTGAAATGATGAAGCATCAAACCAGGTTGGCCCAACAAATCGAAAGTTTTAATGGAGAAATATTCTCAATTCCAAATCCAAGATAAATCTAAGGCATCTTATCCTCCAAGAACACTTGGTTACAACTGGAATCAACAAAGGAAGGCTGAAGATTCTAAAGCTCCTCAAGCTTTAAACAACCAAGAATTTGCTTATTGGTGTTTCGAACATGACGAGCATCACAATGAACAAGAGTTCCCCTTGAATAGAAACGGAGAAGCTGCAAGTGTTGGTAGTATCAATTTCATTGCTGATTTTAGCCAAGAGGATGAGCCTCAACATAATGTTTATAATGTTTCCAACCAAGACATGGAGCAAATCAAGAAAAGTAGCATCAACACAAAGCTGGAAATGTTGAATTCCATGGATGAAGAAGCAAAAGAAAGGCTTCGGAAGGAAAAATGGAAAACATATCAAAGGAAGAAAGCTAATGAGATCCAACATCCTAGTGAAAAGAAGGTATGGGGAAAATTTTCCCGTACTCTATTGCAACCCAATGAATCCAACCTACTCCTAAAGGGACCAATGATATAGATCTTGCAATTGATCTTGAGGGAATACTCAGGAAGATTGCCATCTTGTACCCTTTAAAGGATTAATCAAACTTCCTTCTCAAAATGAAAAGGTGAAGAAATTTTGTCAAGACAATATGAAGAAAGAGTTGAAAAATGACCCTCCCATTATTTTTCAAAGTGCTATTTACTAAAAGAAAAATGGGGGTCACTGCATTTCTATGTCACCCTAATTGTCAAAGGAATGCTCTTGCATAATTGTATATTGGATTCTGAAGTAGCCACAATCGTTATGCCTTTTCGCGTCATGAAATCTCTATGTCTAGAAATCATGCGACCATATGGGAATGTATGTGGGATTGACTCAAAAGAAATTAAAGTCCAGGACCTTATCAAAAACTTAAAGGCTGATCTGTTTGCCTGTCTTGATATCTCAACCCTAATGGATG
This sequence comes from Pseudotsuga menziesii, assembly GCA_001517045.1. NCBI lineage: Eukaryota > Viridiplantae > Streptophyta > Pinopsida > Pinales > Pinaceae > Pseudotsuga > Pseudotsuga menziesii. The sequence goes on from LPNX010518471.1 coordinate 112,877, forward strand.
TAGTGGTCATAGACTTGCCACTTGCTTATGGCATGTTATCTGAAAATGGGCTGTGGGATTAGGACATATACAAATGGACCTCTCATATGCCTCCATTCCCAATTGTAAAGGGAAATGGTTCGGATCTATTGGGAACCATTCTTCAAGTGCCATTTGGAAGAGCCTATTGATGGGCCAAGTAAAAAATATGATTTAGCTTGTGGTGAAGTGGAGAGATTGTGCATGGTGAGTAATGTTCAACTGGATATCAAAGATCATACTGAAACAACTCAACCTAGGGAGGAAAGGGACAAGGGTAAGAAACCCATGCATGGTGTGCCATTGACCATCCATGAAGAGGGGTCAACAAGCCATAAGGGGTCTCTACAAGTATTCCTGTAGTAGAATGTCTCTTCCAGCCAGTATATCAATCTATCATTTTCTTGCTTTTCCGGCATGCTATTTCTGTTGTTGAAAATGTAACTTCAGAAGATATTCTATTGTATATTATTATTGTATTTTATTGGACCTCCATCGGAGATATTTTTCCTCCGTTCAGGGATGTCATTATTGTAATCAGTCATATAAAAGTCATGAGGTAAAACCTCCATTGTAAGTCGGGGCAATAGTCCCCAAAAGAAGTATTATATAAAATGTATTTTGAGTTTTCCTAGGTAGGTCGGCCCCAATTAGAGAACCTGGCCGACCTAGTTAGGTAAGTGAGTCACACAACTGAAGAATATAAATAGGGAGACGCCCTCCCTCGTTCGGACACACACACACACTCAATTCGCTAAAGAGAGAGAGACTAGTGCGCCAAAGTGAGAATAAGAAGCTGCCGAAGATATCTTTTCTCTGGGTATTCTATCTTGGTTTGACATTGTACTTAGTGACAAAACTATTCTGAAGAAGTTTGCGGGGTTTTCTCCTTTATGGTTTCCTGGAGGAAAATCTTTGTGATCTTGTGTATTGTCGTGCTTGTCTATCTTTCAGATTAAAGATCTAACATAATTGAATTAAAGTGCAAACTCTAACAATTCCCTATAGCGCGTCATCTTTTCCTAGTCAACATTTGAAGTGGAATGATCAACATGAAAGGCAATTTGTGATGTAGCTTGCAGCAACGCAAAGCATTGATATTGAGGTCGCTTCTGACAGACCAATATTAATGCTCCAACAGCTGTATATTCCAGCAGCCAACATTTTTACTACCCAATAGATGGGCTGACGCCCTCCTTGGAGGAGTTCATTTGAGCATTTGTGGACTACACCGTGGAGGGCTTGTTGCACATATGGAGGACTATTAGTGGGTCGTTTTCTATTGGAGGATATTGAGGAGACCCGTTGGGGTTTTGGCATGGCCCACTACCATTTTTGAGGAAATGTATCAGGTCTATGGAGGCACCTTTAATGAAGATTGAAACATATGCATACCACTCATCGTATTTTATTTGTTGTTTGATTTATTATGGAAATTGGTTAGAAGCCAGCATTATTTTATTGTTTCCTTGGAGAGAAAAGTGGATGTTAACCACTTTGTCCTATTGTTAGAAAGTTTGTTGAGTAAAATATGGATCTAGGAGAAGAAATTAATATTTTATTGTAGAAGGAGATGAAGCTAAATCTATTTAAAGAGCTGCTCTCTCCTTCATTTGGTATGGTTGGATTTTGAGAGTTCTCTCTTTTTTGGAGCCTAATTGAAATATCTTTTATGGTGCATCTTGAAGTATAAGGGTTTCTTCTCCATTTGTAAGTGTGGTTTCCTGTTCTCATTTTCAATGCTGCTAATGGATGGTGGAATAAAGTAGACTTGTTAAATAGGATCATAGAGATGGGCAAATTTGTCTCATTGGAAGGGTTTTATGTGAGAAATGTTTTCCTCTATCTCCCTTTTATGTTTTATGCATGAATATTGCAATGTTTTGAATAATTTTTATGGACTAAGAACATGTGATACTTCATTGTATAGGGCTCACCCTAGTTATCATTGTTTGAGTTGGCACATCAAGGGTTTTGCTAGTGATTTCTACATTCATGTTGTAACATGTTAGGGTTTATTAGCTGGCACCACAAGGGATCTAATTTCCCCTAACCATTTCATGAACATACCCCTTCATTGGTCTCGTTCCCTTTGACTCCATTTGCCCTAGGATTGACACTAGTCTTCATGGTCCTCCCATCACCCCTTTCACATACTACAAAAGGCCAAACTGTGTTGCTAAGGCTAACTCTTCAAATCACCTAGTTCCCTTATTGCCATAGACTATAAATCCTATCTTAGGGGAGCCCCCCTTGAGTTGGAGAAGAGCCAACCTAAAGTGCAGAGAGGTGGTTATCGAGGTGATAGTGGGAAACAACTTTAAGTTATCGTTTGTCTAGCTTTGTTCTTTGGGGTTTTAAACACACATGCTAGTTCAAGCTGTAATAGACTCAAAAGTGGACAGTCAATACAAAATGACATCAAATGTATAAATGTATCTTGTCATGTACAATGACAAATCTAGCAACGAGCTATTTAGCATTAAATTCCTCTCCCCTTATAACCAGAAAAGGTCATGGTTTGTTTTCCACTAGAAGGTCCTACATCATGTCTGATGTTAGCTGATGGGTGTAGCTATATCAATACATGTAGAAGGTGGTTGTGATGCTGCCACATCACCCTCCATGATGTCAAAGCCCTCTGTCCCCACGCTTGCTTCTCTGCTGCCTCCTATGTCTGCTACTGCTCCTCCTCCTCTAACCACACAGGTGCCTCGTATTCCACTCTCCACTCAGACATTATGTTAATATTGTTAAAGCATATTTATTAAAATGGATGAGAATGACATGGTGTTAGAAGAACCTGAAAGAGAGAAGATGAAAAGGAAAAAGGGAGATTTTGAGAGGCTTTCTTTATGTTTCGTTATATTTTTAATCAGAAAATAGATATTCTTTCCTATGTTCCAGAAGAAGATAGAAGGCATGCTTTTGCATGAGATGCTATTTTGCTGTAAAATGTCACGACCATGAATTATGTGGGATATAAGTCGTGGTCTCAATTTATTTCTTTTCCTTCAGTGAAAGACTGAAATTCCCTTTGTCTATAAACTATATTTCATGCCTATTGCAAGTGACTCATAGACTAAATTTGTGCAGATTCATCAAATATTTACTAGAGTTAATAACTATTATGTTGTTCGATTAGCACACTTAGGCATCTTGCTTCATTCTAGTTAATACTCTGATGTTTACCTTTTGTGGTTGGATATTTATTGTTTCGTACTATATATAATTTCCTTATTTGACTACTTGAATATCATGGATTTCAGGTAAAGTTCCTAATAGAAAGATCTGGAGTTCCCGAGGCAGATATTGGCAAGGTAATTGCATCAGAGCCAGAACTTATTGGATGCAGCATATCAGGCAAGCTTGAGGTCACTACAAAGTACTTTCTTGCGCTGGGAATTCCTCCCCAAATGTTGGGCAGGATGATTGCTGATTTTCCAATGCTGCTAAAGTATAATTTGTCAGTGATTCGGCCAAAGTTCCGTTACTTGAAGAGAGTCATGGTTAGGCCATTGCTGGATTTAATCGAATTTCCAAGGTCATATATCTCATTAAATTTTCTTAAATGGCACTATTACATTGTGCTTTTGAGTTAGTGCTTCTTGGCATTACTCAGTAAACAATACTTTGTTTCTATCTCTGCAGGTTCTTCAGTTATTCTTTGAGTTCTCGGATCATTCCTCGGCATGAGGTCCTTGTTGAAAATGCTATTAACTTCCCACTTCGATACATGTTAGCATCTAGTGATGAAGAATTTGCTAGGAGGGTAGAGGCTGCTTTAAGTAGCAGACGTCTTGAAATTGGCGATCTTGATGTGTCTGGTACACTTGACCATGGTTTGCAAAGCTCTAATAAAAGGCATGATTTTGTGCCTCTTGAAGAGGACAAATGAGAGGAGTTCGTGTTAAAGTGAAGTAGAATTGTACATCTTTTTGTTCATTTTTTTTGGGAACTATTGAAAGTATGTAGATCCTTGGGGTCGAAGAGACCAAAGTGGACATGCTAGCCCCTGCTTGCCCGAGGGTTATCTATGTGACTATCGTTTGGCTAGTATCATTCTTGATCTACTATCCAATTAGTTAAAAAAGGTCTTTATATTAGGAGAAGCAATAGCCGTGCCACATCAGTCAACCCTTTCCCAGCACCAGCACCAGCACCCCTAACCCCCTGAAAAGAGAACAGTATATCTATGCCTCTCTCATTATATATATATGTATGCGGTGAACTTCGAGTGACATCAATGACGTTCATATGTTCATCTTAGTTTGTACACACCTCATTTTCTTTTGAATAATTTAAAAGTAATAATGTAAAATCTATCATTCCAATTAGAGAATATATTTAATATGCATGAAAGAAATGGGAATGGGCATATGATAATATAAATTAATATGGAAAGAAGTCTTGCACTTGAAAAAAATTGCATAAGATGTTCAAAAAGTTAGAATTTATTTAATTTTATAATTTATGAGTGGTTAATATCTTTACTATATTTATACAAATATGCAATTAGAACTTACTTAATTTTATAATGCATGAGTTAATATCTTTACTATATTTATACAAATATAAACATATTTGTTAGTCAACTTTTTATTGACACCTAAAAACTTAGAAAACAAAATTTGCACTTTTTAAAGGTAAAAACTACAAAACAGACATATTGTTGTTAATGTGTAGGTTTGATGGAAAATGCACCAATTAAAGATTCAGAATACATTAATATTTGGGGTATGGTAAATAGAAACACATTTCAAATTTATTTATAAAAATATAGCCAAGTTGCTTGAGTTGTATAAAGTGATAAGATGCAAAGTTCAAATTTTAGTGATTATCAAATAAGATTCCATGAGGAAAAACAAGTATACCATGTCAAATATCAAATTCAAAGATAAGGCACGATGTGTCAAATTGTAAGAGGATTGGAAAATATGACAAATAGTTATGCAAATTGAGTGATACATAAATTTATAGAATCATAAACTACAAGTTTTTCCATTGTTGATCTAAAAATAAAAAATCTATTTTTTAAGGTCACACCGAAGTCAAACACCAAATTGGTGTATGAGATCTCCTTATTCATGGGACAAGGAACCCCCTCCATGCAATGATTTGATTGCTAAAGTCTATGGAGGTGTACATACTTTGCCCCCCTCTGGATTTGAATATGTGATCTCCTAGGAGGAAATACGTGTTCTTAACCATTAGGTCCACTCAAACTGTTAATAAACATGGAAAAGCCCAAAAATATTTCGGTAGAAAAAGCTAGACACACATTTCTTAAAAATGTTGAACACGATATTGATCACCTGCCACAAGTATTCAAACAAGGAACACGTGGAACAAGAGATTGATAATTTGTCATGAGTATTCAAAGATAGTGGCTATGATAAACAATTCAACACAATTGTCAAGAAAGCCAAGGAAGCTTGAGATGATGAAAGGGAGTCAATGGCGACAATGGAAAGAAGATTATCCTACCTTACATAAGAGGAACCACAGATTTACTGGCTAGAATTTTAAGAAGAATGGACATTAAAGTAACCTTCATGCCTCTCAACTCAATTAGAAGAATGGTTGACACCACAAAAAGGGCCTGATTAAACTTGGACTATGCAAAGGGGTTTATTCCATACTGTGTTCCTGTGGAAAGGTATATATTGGGGAAACAAGTAGATCCATTGCCATTAGATTTAGAGAGCATCATGTTGACCATAATAGGTTCAACAAATCAGCATTGGCCAAGCATTCCCATATAACACACCACCAAATTTGTATGGAGAAAGTGAAGATTATTGCCAAATAGCACCTACTAAAAGGAAGATAAGGGAGAATATTGAAATTGAAATGAACCTAGGTTGTCTTAATAGAGATGAGGGTAAGAATTGTAGTGATTCCTGGAAACCATTATTGCCTACTCTTTAGAAAAAGCGCCATACCTAGCTGACGTAAAGTTGAATATTTTAATGCATGGGTATTAATATGGATTTGTTAATTGGTTGACTCTTCAAGCTTTGGTCTCCTAAGGATGATCCCATAGTAGGGATCAAAAAGTTGAGATATTTCAAAGATATAAAGCAATTCTTGAGAACTAGTCTTTACCTTGTGTAATGAGTTATAAACACAACGTTTAATGTATACATTTTCGTTAAGATATTTCAAAGATATAAAGCAATTCTTGAGAACTAGTCTTTACCCTGTGTAATGAGTTATAAACACAATGTTTAATGTATACATTTTCTCAATATAGACTCATACTAGCTCAAATATGGGAAGTATGTGCCATGGTTAGGCCATCTTGAAAAATAGTATGGGCATATCTTACGATGTAGTATATGATGTAAGCAATAGCAAGGTTCATTTTAACTTAGCTCTATATGTTATTATATTGTAGTTCTGAAAGTGGCATGGAATTGGTTTGGAATTGAGCAATTGCAAAGTGAGTAGCAACAATTCTTGTAGGTTACAAGCTATATAGACCTTGGATATGATATTTTCATATCGATTTGTTTATTCTTTAGTATTAAATTGTTGTCTCTTTGTTAGTTTAATAAACATATATTTTAATTTTGAATCTATTCTATTTGTCAATGCACTCTATTAATACTTGTCTTCATGGTCCCCACCACATATATGTTCTATTATATGGACCATTTACTATTCAACAAACCTTCTCATTGTTAACAACTGATACTACATTACAAACTCCCATAATAATATGTTTTTCTTCAATAAGCATATAGCTATAATATTTAAATGATTTCTTCAAACAAGTGTTATTGTGATATGGTAAGAATGACAATTTTGGGCATTTCAACCTCCTAATTTAGCACAAGTTTTGTTGTTGTTGTTGTGTGGTTTTATTCACATAAAACGATCACAATACACATCCTTAAAATAAAATAAAATATTAGGATGTACATCACATTAATCAAATTCAAGAACATTATAATGCACACAAAGAGCATGTACATTGATTCCTATAGTTTCAACACAATGACAATAGTTATGATACATGATTTTGATGAATTGATTACTCAAGTTATTACAACACAATTCAACTTTTCGCTTGAAGTCTTTTCCTTGCATTACTATTTTTAGCTCACTTGAGGATTTAAAAAAAATTCAATCTCCTCTTTCCCTACCTAAAATATACTCACAAGAATATGTATATGATTTTTATCTTTTCCTAGGTCTTGCATATTTTATTAAATGTTCACAACACTTCTTTGTGAATCACCTTCACTTGCTTAATTGTTGATAGCATCTCTAGTCAATCCTAGATGGTAAAAGGTGAGATTCGTTAGAGAAATTTTCAATTTAAAATTAATAATACGCATTCATGGCATATGTTGCATAGAATATCATTACATTTGATAAAAGCAAGGATCTCCTTGTCAAATAGGCCTACAATCAATGCCCTACCCACAATCATAGTCCAAAATTTCTTTCACAATTTTTTAATCAACGCCACGCTTGGCAATGGATCAAATTTTTTCTATAGGAGGATATATAACAAGCCTCCTAGTGTGTTTGATGATTACTTGTCAACAAAATTCTATATGAAGAAATTTGTGAGCTTTACATAGACCATAATCATAAATAATTGAATTAGTCTCTAAAGTTTAATCTATGTCATCTAATACTTTCAATTTTTTCAGTGTAGTCTTTTTATATATTCATATGGTAAAAGTATATTGCCTATACCAAAATAAGTTGTTTCTATTAGTTGAATGTTACTTAAGTGAATGGATTTTTCAACACCAAATGTTTTGTAAATCCCTTGACATGTAACATAGTGAGTTGTGTGTGTTGATCTTTACATATAACATAATCATAAATAATTGAATTAGTCTCTAAAGTTTAATCTATGTCATCTAATACTTTCAATTTTTTTAGTGTAGTCTTTTTATATATTCATTTGGTAAAAGTATATTGCCTATACCAAAATAAGTTGTTTCTATTAGTTGAATGTTACTTACGTGAATGGATTTTTCAACACCAAATGTTTTGTAAATCCCTTGACATGTAACATAGTGAGTTGTGTGTGTTGATCTTAAAATCTATTTCCTCGTCATGGAAGTCAAGGACAAAATTGATTGTTTGCACATCTAAATTTTGAATCAAAATGCCAAGCAAATGGAAAGATATCCATGTCATTGGCAAGATGCCAAACAAGATACCCATGTCATTGGCAAGATGCCAAACAAGATACCCATGTCTTAGGTAGAAATTTATTTGATTTGAATTGAATATCAACATAAAATAGTAACAACAATGGGAATATCAAAACATTTACCAAAGAGAACACTATTACAACCTTGACTCCTTCATATCAAAGGTTTGTGAGCATATAACACCTTTAATTTTTTCATTAAAAAAAAAAATTCTGGAAGCATTGCTTGTGGCTCTTAATTTATGTATCTTTCCAGTGTTCTAAGTTCCATATCTTAGCATATATATCTTTTCCTCATTCATTTTGACCATATTATGATAATCAGTGTTGGAATTATTATAATTACATTGAAACTATGGAGGGTAGGCAATTTTTTAGAGGTAAAATTTAGTCCATGGGCTAACTTGTGATGTTTTGTTTTTCCAAAAAGATATTGTTAGTTTCCATTTTTTTCCTAAAATTAGTCACCCAAATTTCATAGGATAAAAATACTTTACTCTAAACATCATCAAAAGTGTCCATAAACTTTATAAAACACTTAGAAATTTGAATATTTTTACAAAAACATTGCCAAACAAACATTTTATGGTTGGAAATTTAAGAATTAATAAGATCCGTCAAGCTTTCTACACTTTTAAAAAATTACAGTTCCTTAAAATTTTCAAACTGAAGGGATTTTTCGCTATGTAATATCTTTTGTAAATATTGCAAATGTTTGTAGAAAACCCCATAGTGTATTGAGGCCCTAATTTCTATTATGGGTATTGTTACAAAGGTTGAAACTTGGTTTTAATATTTATAGCACACATTGAAAAACCCTCAATGCCTAAATTTTAGAAATAACATTGTTTGTTACTACACTTGGCGACTGGCTGACTTTGACAAGTGTGGAGGCTTTATTGTGTTGAAGACAAGCAAATTGAATTAAATGACTTAGTTCATTTTATTCTAAGTGAGGAAAACAATCACTGCCATCTTTAAAGAATATGCCTCGATGTTTCGAGTCACATAATTTATTTGTCTTAGGATACAAGTCTAATGGGAATGTATTTTGCACAAACCTAGCCTCATCCTCTCTTTTGGCATGTCATTTGTGTGCATAAGACCATAGATAGAATGGAACCATTTTGGATGGTTTATGAATTTTGTTTTGATTGATCATTTATATTTTTTGGGTGCAATGAAGTATGTGTTTCCTTAATGGTTGGTTGGCATGAATTCTAGCTTTGACAAAAGGATATTAAAGTTGTCATGAAATATTAGACCGACCCTTCAGTTGTTAAATTTCAGACAAAGAAAAGTTCCCTCACAGTCATAACCCATATTTTAGCATGCCTTGAGCTTAGTGGCTATCCTACGTTACACACACTTCCATTGGTTTAGGCAATAGGTACGAAGAGTGACTTTTCCTCCAAAATATTATGGAGTTCACACATACATTAATGGGTAGATTTTATAATATCCATGAAGATAAATTTTATGTGAGATCTGGTAATCAATAGAAAGTGGTGGATTAAAAGGATTCATTTCTTAAAAATCAAGATTTAATGTTGATCTTAGTTGGCCTTTTAATATTCTCACCTCCATTCCCATGCTTGATTTATTTTATATTGAAGTCAAAAGGCCTAATGATAGATTGATATATTTATTTCAACACATAAAAACTTGGTTGAAACACTAGGATAACCTTGTTGTTTAACTTCTTTGAAACACTACATAAAAAACAACATTGGAAGCACCATGCTAAATTTGACTATTGTAGTCTAGATTTGCGTTTATTTGTGAAGAAGTTACCTTCAAAGAGATTTAGAGCTTACTATCTGTAGTTTATTATTTTCTTGTTTGCAAGGAACCATGGTTCTAGTTACTTATTGTGATAAATTTAGTCCATTCATATGCCTATTTTTTAATCAATTTATTTAATAAAATCTCGAGTTATTTTAGTTATCCCAATGAAATTGAATTCATATCCACATATAATTTTTATGTTATATCTATGGCACTTGCAGCTCCCTCCAAATGTACCACTCAATATTTCTTTTATAAACCATAAATATGCATAACTGGTTCAAAAGCATGCTACAATTCTTCTACTTGAAAATTATTTAAATATATCACATTCCAATGCTAACCCCTGTATTATCTACATTCAAACCTTCTTCAACATGATTGCTTGCAGTGCTTTGTGCATTAACATACATACATTTCATATAGACAATTGAGTTGTTGTTGTACAATTAGTTTGTGTTTGTTGTTGTAATATTGGTTTCTAATGATCTACTCATTGATTTTAATGTATGTTGTCTTTAGATCCAAATATACAATCTTAGTTGGATTTACCATAGTTTACAATATGCTTGATAGCTTTGAGCTATGCTTCAATATCTACATAATTTGGCTTTTCCATGGAAGATGTCCCAAAATGTTCCTTGTGCAAGTTGATTTTCTCATTTTAGGGATTTCAATTTCCTTTTGATTTTCATAATCACGATTGTTTTACTGGACTCTCCAACAAGGTATAAGAAACTATCACCGTGTTAACCACATAAATTTAGTTAAGGATATTGTGTCGATACAAAAACAAAATCAGAAATTGGTCCTTAACATTGATTACAATGCATTAAGGGAATTTTGAGCTAAAAGTTTGGATCTTTGGTAAAAGGAGAACTCTATGAAGTTGACCTTGTGTCCAACTCTTATCTTGATTTCAAAACAATAATAGACTATGCTAGTTTGTATGCCATGGATTGTATAAAAACTTGATTGGCGTAGAAGATTATTACAATAATGGAGGGCGTGAATTGGCTAGAAAGAAGAAACATGATTGGAGGTCACTTCATTTTTATTTATTTTGATGAACAAGGCAAGATTCATGGAAGGAGACACAATAACCTTTCAATAAGCTATTTCAAACTTCATTAAAGAAATGAAATAAGCCTAGGGAGAGAACCATATGGCATATTACATGATATTCATATTGTTTTTTATCCTATTAGTACTTATGCTTTGTACTTAAAGTTTACTTTACAAATTTTATTATAGATAGCTTCTTTAGGTACATTTGTTTGGTATTTTAAGATATATTGAACTATGCATGCTTGCAACATCAATTATTTTCTCATGGGCCACGAGTTGCAGAAGAATATGGAAGATTTCCCGTTTTGGCTATGTAAGGTATGGAGATATCAAATAAGCTAGTTTGTACCATTTACCATAGATGCACATAGAAAGGATGGGTTTAAAGTCATTAAGATGTCTGATATATTAAACTATGCATGTTTACAACATCAATTATTTGCACATGGGCCATGGTTTGCAACAAAATATGGAAGCTTGGCCAATTGGGGAACACAAGGTATGGAGAAATCACATAAGCTAGATTATACCATTTACCATAGATGCACATAGAAAGGAGGGGGTTAAAATCATTCAGATGTTTTTGTACAAATGGGTCAAACATTTTATAGACGAAAAATAGTTGGAATTAAAAAAAAACACCACCTTCTAGAAACAACTGAGATTCGTAGAGTAATAAGAGCTTAGTAGAAAATGTAACATATTTGGTGTTTTTGAAGGTTTATGTGGGACAAGTGGAAGGTATGCAATCTGTATGTTAAGTTTTCTACCTACTCCATTTAATTTATTTATTGATTTTAAAGAAGCATTATCATTAATTTTTTAGATGTGACCCTCTATCAATGAGATATAGAGGGACCTTCCACAATCCATTCAAGTTTCCTATAACTATATTATCTTGAAAATAATGATGTAAGTTGTAAACTTTATAAGCTTCACAAAGCTTATATTTTGCATGTCAAATAATTACCTGAGTTTAGTTAGATTTTTTTTTTGGTATCAAAACTAACATATCTCTAGTATATGTTAGAAAATATAGCATGGACATTTCAACTCTAGTAGTGAAAAATCCAAATCCATCTTCTAGATTATTTAGGATTCAATAAGTTAAAAAAAGGACCTCTTCAATATTTCTTACTTCTCTGATGAATGTTGCATTATTTATGGGTATCACTAGTCAAAGATGGAAAAACGGTAATGTTTGGGAGAAAAAATACTTAAAGTCTTTCTCCAAGGATGCATTTCTTTTTTCTTTTCCCATGTATTAATTACTAGTAAACTCATTTGCAATTTAGAGACTTAAACCTACTTTCAAGTGTGTATTGGAGTATGGAATTCTAATGTTGCATGTTATTCACATATTATAGTGTTTGTCAGGTTGTAACATACAACTCATTTTGTAATTTTGAACTCTATTATAACTAAAATACTATTCTCAATGATTCAGAGGAGTTCACAAGGGGTGAGGATAGATTTCACTAAAAGGGAAAAAATGGAGAGAATGAAAATTTCTCATGCACTACTCAGACTTGGGGTTTGGATCTAATCATAGACCCTCGAAGGCAAATGCATAGTATATCTAGGCCCACTCAACCTGACCATTTTCCTTGATGACCCTATTCACCATATACCCATGTACACAATCAATCATAATTTGAATCAATTGAGTAGACATTAACCTCTAGTCATATGACTAACGATTCGAGGATGAATGTCTACTCAATCAAGGATCTTCTTCTTCTTCTTCCTTGGTACATGGGTGTATGCTAATCAACCAATTATTTCTATGGATTCACTTCTGTGAATGCTTCCTCAATAGTCTTGTCCTTACAATAAATTATGAGGACACTTGATTTGAGCATAAGTTATTGTACTTGATACATATTCCCATAAGAACATGGGTAATTCTTGATCATAGATCATCCACAATATTCGCAATGAACCTATTCTGTAACACAAGACATAAATTTCCACATGGATTAACCAATACTAATTTAAGCAATTATGTTATTCATCAATGAAATAGCAATTCAAAACAAGCAAATAAAACTTATTACAAGGTATCATATACTTATCTTTGTTTGTTTTGTTGGACCCCTCTTGATATCTGCTTCATGATTTGAACTGAAGACCTTAATCTTCTTTTCCATCAGGTTTATGAAACTTGTTGAACTCTTTCATCTTATGTATTCATGTCTTCTTGGAGGGGATCATACATCATGCAGGGATACATCCAAGGATGTTACTATCATCAGTATGCATGTGTCTGAATGTACTAGATCCAAGATGCCCTTAGATATACTATTGTTTAGAATAGATCCATTGGAATTCTTTCCAAGTATACATATTCTACAAAACACCTTCATGCTGAAGATATGGAGTACTTAGAAGTATTCTTTGCAATCTTCATTAATTCTGTCTTCTTTTCTTTTGAGGTGGAATCTCTTTAACATTAGTTGCATGTTTCCTTTCTCTCCTTTTCTTTTGAGGACACTGATATGCAAAGTGACCAATAGTATGACACTTGTAGCATTTGATCTTTGAAAGATCCTTTTTTTTGTGTGGAGTTGATCTCCTATATTTCTTCTTCTTGCCATTTCTTCTTTCTATTTTCTTCTGAGAACATTGCAAATCATAGTGACCAGGATTCCGACAAGTATACCATTTTATCTTTGAAATGTCCTTCTTCTTCTTGAGCTTTCTTTTTCTTCCTTTTCCCTTCTTCTGGCCTTGAGTTGTTATGTCCCTAGAATCACCACTGTCCATTGACGAGATATCATTGTTATCGAAAATAGTAGCATTAAGAGTAGAGACAAAAGAATACTAGAGTTCATCTCCAATTTCAACATCATCCAACTTGTCTTTCATTCTAGACATTGTTCTGACAAAATCTAAAAATCGAACATGGAAACCCTAGCATGAGCTAGGTCAAAATTGAAGTTTGGAAAAACTGAAAAAAATGACCTCCATAGATAGATTCCCCCTCCTAGGGCGAGTTCAAGAATGCTAAGGTCGAATAAAATATGTGGACAGAAGGGATCAAAAGTAAAAGCCCTAGTTCTTGACCTAGATAGAATTAGGTCAAAAATTGAAAATTCACATAACTAAGTTTTGCTTCCTTAGATAAGTGTTCCCTACTGAGGGGACTTACAAATTGTTATTTTCAACTCTAATCTATGGAGAGAAGTCTCCAAACTTTGAATCCCTAGTTTTCCGGATTAGAGCAACAACAATCTCTTGCAATGGTATCTATTCAAAACTGGTATGATACCATGTTAGTGTTTTATAACTTTAGAAGTATAATTTTCATCTCTTTCAACTTTTAATTCATAACTTATTTAATCCCACAATTATAGCATCATTCATTTGCAACGGAAAATAAGCAAGGATCACTAAAAGATAACCATGCACAAGAGATGGAAAGATTTTACCCTGGGAAACCCAAACGGGAGAAAAACCCAATAAACTTTTCTTTGAAGAAATTCAATCCAATACAAGAACAATACCAAACATGAATATTAATCCCTAGAACAAAAATGTGATCTCCTTCCACAAGAAACTTGAGAGAGATAGAGATAATAATATAACCCCCAAAATTAGCTTTACTAGATCTTCACTTGTCCTCCTTAAGAAGTGCACATCTAGCTTCACTTGATTTTTACTTGTACTCAAGGAGTGTGCACCACTTGAGAGAGAGAGATGAGCTTGGTTGAATTGAGATGAGCTTGCTTGAATGTGAAAATGAGTTGTTGAAGCACTTTATTTATATTCTTCTTTTCACTAGAAGTTTCCACAATTAGGTCATCTTGATATTTTATTTATTATTTTTTATCTTTCAAGTTGACTTGTCATTTTGTCTTCTTGGTCCAAGTTCCCCTTTTCACTGGTGTAATTTTCCCTTTCTTGTATTCTACTAGGCCTTCAAAGAGATGTGCACAAGTGGAGAGATAAGATGTTGAGTGTGAGTGTGTCTTCAAATGAGAGGTGAACCTCTCTATTTATATTCATCAAGTCAATAGGAATTTCTTCAAATGGGGTTGACTTCTCTTCATCCAATATGAATACATTCTAATGTTACGTTAACATCAACATGACCTTATCATAGAAGCTCAAACTAAGGACAAAAAAAAGAGATTAAAAAGCTTCAAAAGAGACTAAGGTGCTACAAGAAGCAAAACAAATACTTAAGAGAAGTGAATATCACTATCTTAAAGGAAAATGAGCAAATTAGGAGTAATCTACAGGTACTCACCATAAATTATAACCAGTTGTGTGACTAGGCACAAAGGGCATTAAAGAAGAAAATAGAACTACATTAGAAAAATTAGAAACTCTCCAAGAAAAATAAAAAATTGCTTAGGCGCAACAAACAATATAGAAGGAGATGGGTTCAACAACAAAGAAAGGATCAAGCCTTTGACCCGTGGCGGATCTCAACAGATGCAATTCAACATATTTAATTGTGCCATTTGGAGATATTTCAATTTTAACCAAATTAAAGGAAAATAATAAGCTTTTGGGAGGATATTTTTGGTTGTTGTTGTTTTAGAAAGTTTTACACTTTCGGCAGCATCGCTTCACTAAAGAATCCAAGAAAGTGTTGCTAGAATTTATGGAAGTGACATTTTAGATATTTTGCAGTTGAACAACCATGTAAGGAAAACTTCTAGCCAGATCTTGATTAGATGAACACATGTCAGCTCGAGGATGTGGATCAAAGCAACGAATGCGTCAAGATCAGGTGGGATCGAGGAATGAATGGAGGATTTTATGTTCCAATCATAAAAATCAAATTTAAATATTATTTGTAAATTGTAAAATCCCATCCAATCCATATTTCTGGGATTTAGAAACTTTCTAGAAAGGATGTTCCTACTTTAAAATTTAAAGGGAAATAGTATAAAGGGGTTATAAAGTTTGGAGGCCACAGGAATATATGAAAATTTTATGTGAATATAAGCTCAATACTCTATGAATATTTAAATTTAAGATATCTGTAACTTGGGAATGGTCTGTATGATTTTAAGAGCCGAGTTTTGCTACTCTTTTAATTTTGAATACAATTCCAGCTTAATATAAGTTTCTTGTTGTTTATGGATCTATTTTCAATAAGTTATTTGTTGTGAATGCCCATTTTTTTTCATCTTTTATTTCTCTCTTTAGAATGTTATTCTGAAATGATATGTTTATTAAGGAATATATGGAATGAACAATGTGCTACCAATATATTCATTATGCTTGATCCCTTGGATGAGTTAAACTAATTTTATGTTTTGTTCCCAAGTTTGTTCTGTCAATGTTGGTATCATTGAGTTTGATATAATGAGCTTGTTAGTGTTTTCTTTTTTTGCTCGAGTTTCCTTGACCTTTCACTTAACCAACTCATGAACTTTAGAATTTCCTAAACTATGTATTCTCATAGTCTAGTGCAAACTATAGGACTGGCATCAATGTTTAAGGTTGTTGTGATAAACACACTTTCTTCAATCTCGTAAATCCAAGAGGCACTCAATCATATACATAATTCGGGGAATGCAATTTTCACCAAATCTATTGGATGGTATTGCATAGACAATAGAAGAATGACATATGAACTTGATTATGATATAGAATCTATATCTTATATGAGTCATGGATCTATGTTGAATGCATGATAAGTGATTCTCAATACACTCATAAGTCCTATGTAAAAGATGTTGATATATTTTTTCAGAGAGAAGGTTGTGCTACCATTGTCAATATGTTTGAAATTAATTTTTAATGCTACACATAATGGACTACACTTGTAGGTTTACCCTCAAAACATTTCACCTCTATATCAATGTTGATTATCTCATGTTATAAAGAAATTATTGTGTACCTTAGCTCTCTAGGTTAATTCCTATGTTCTGCCTAGGTTAGTTCCTATGTTATTTGGTTTATAAATAATAAGAATTATTATCCCACATGAATTAGGTTATCTAGTGGGCTTATACATCATAAAAAACAAAAAATTAATAAAAAATCATTTCTCAGTCTACTCATATCCTCATGTTTTTGTGTTTTTTCACAAGTGCTTTATCCCCTCTTACTCTTTAAAGGTATGTTTTCAATATTTGAGAGGGCTTATACATCATAAAGAAACAAAAAATAAAAATAAAAAAAATCATTTCTCATTCTACTCATATCTTCATGTTTTTGTGTTTTTTCACAAGTGCTTTATCCTCTCTTACTCTTTAAATTTATGTTTTCAATATTTGAGAGGGCTTATACATCATAAAAAAACAAAAAAAATTATAAAAAAATCATTTCTCAGTCTACTCATATCCTCATGTTTTTTGTGTTTTTTCACAAGTGCTTTATCCTCTCTTACTCTAAAGGTATGTTTTCAATATTTGAGATTTCCTATTGTAGGAGGTTTCAATTAGGATTTGGTGTGTTATTTGCTTAAATTTTGAAAGAACCTTCATTTTTCACCAAGTCCCTTTGCTAGGTAGTTGATTTTTTCCAAGGTAGGTGGGTAACGGTAGTTTTCCAGTGTTGGAGGTCATTTTTGTTTTGATTAAACAGGTGCTCTTCTTATAGCAAGAAATTGTGTCTTCTCTTACCAGTGCTTGGATTTCATACCTTTCATTGTCTCTTTGATTTGTTTATTTAGATATATGCCAAAATTCTCATTCTTTTAAGTGGAGCTACACATAACATCAACACAAATATAAGGGACAATTTGCATGTTTGTCACTAAGATTCACTTCAAAAAATGGACAAAATTGACTATTATTTCATCATGGTTGTTTTAATATCAAATATTTTCTCAAAATAGATCATTTTTTATACTTTCTTGTCAATAATTATTTTATTAATTAAGTTATTAATTGTTTATCTATTTTTCAAATTTTTTATTTTTATTTTACTATTCAATCTTCCAAAAATAATTTTATATTTTTTTTCAATGTAAATTATTTAAGAATTTTCTTTTTAAGTCATGTTTTTCCCTTTTTTTCATGCTTTAATTTTTAATGTATCTTTTTAATATAAACATAAGAAATGTAAATAATTTTTTAAAATTTGTACAAATAAAGTTACGAAATTAATCATGATATCACTAATCACTAATCTCTTAATTGATATATTGAATTCATAATAAATATATTATTGTAATGGTTCCAAGATTAATTATTATCCTAATGTGTGTGTGCGCATGCATGTTTTCTTCTTTTTTTTTGAGAAAAAATATTTTAATCTATTAGAATAAACATGAACTGTCCATTAAGGACTTACAATAATGCTCCATGAGTTGTACATCTCTGCCTGCATGAGGCCAATAGACCTATTACTACATGAACTTTCCATTAAGGACTTACAAAAATGCTCCATGAGTTATAGATATATGCCTACATGAGGCCAATATACCTATTACTGCCCTTAAGGCACAATTCTTTACAAGGCAAAAAAAAACAAAAAACTACAAAATTACAAATATTCAAAACTTCCTTTTCTTATCATCTATACATCTTATGATAACAAAATAAAGTCACTAGATTGGCTGTCCCATTTCTCCCGAAATTAAAGGATCTCGGGTTCCAAAGCTATAGCATGTTTTGAAAGCTCGTCCACTTCGAAATTCAACTCTTTATACACATGAGCAAAGGAGGTAAATTCAAAATCCTGCAGAAGAACTTGAATTGCTGAGAGAAGATGGTGCAAGTGAGGTGTCGAAATCTGAATTTTATCATCACCCAATCAATAACCATTTTCAATCCCCCGAAGAGATGAATTCGAGAGACATTCTCGCTTAGGGAAATTTTTAACACCGCCCGTAAAGCTGCGAACTCTACTTTGTTGTTTGTGCAATGTCCAAGTGCATATATTATGCGGAATTTGAAAGCATTTGAAATGAAAGGTTCGTACCTAAGCCACCAAGAGGAAACTCCCCCTGGCTTGCACCATCGAAAATTGCCCAAGGAAAGTTTTTCAATTTGTGGGGGGGGGGGAGTTCTTACTTTTACAGGATTGGGCATTGATTTGTGTTCCAAAGTTCACTTCATGACCAAAGCGATCGTTACTTCTAAAGGGACCTATCGATTATGAATTATAGAAGAGTTACAATCCCATTAAATCCCATAGATAAAAGAGGAAGGGTAGGCATCATAACTACATATCGCAGGGTTCTTCCATCGTCTTTGAACATTTTGATCCATCTATAAGGCATGCCTGTTGGAACTTGGTTTGAGTTTCTTCGAGCAAGCATTCCATACCGCATCTGCATAAGGTCAGGAGAAAAAAAATGAGATATAGTTTCACCTTCATATTTACACAAGGAACATATGCTCGAGCCCTGCCATCCACGTCTCTAAAGATTTTCCCAGGTTAAGATTTTATTCCTTAAAGCTAGCCAAAGAGTAATCTTAGACTTTAGAGGGCCTGAAGCCTTCCATATTGCTATCCACCACCACATTTTTTCTCCTGTGAAGGATTCCGCAATAAAGGCCTCATAACCATCTTTGGTTGGATAATCTCTAGATGAAGAATTTTTGGTTTAGGACAAGCTATTTGGAGTATCAACGTATAGATGAACAAAAATAGAGACTAATTTGTTCACAAAATGAGTATGCTCAATTGCAACTTCACCCCTGATCCTTAGAACATAACTAGACTTCCATCCTCTTCTCCCTCATTCTTGGGGGGCTCGAGCTTGAGCATCTACCAATACTAAAAGACCTTGATTCTTTAGTTGTACAATGGTTCCCTTTGAGAGATTATACTCATTTACAGCACGAACCCAAAGGTATCTACCAATCCGGACATTTTTTCCATCTCCAATCATCCAGGTTATCCAATTTCCAACCAACAGAAAAGACTCTACTAAATTTTTCTATCCAATTGAGTCATTTTTGTGAATATTATTAGGTTTTCTAAACCAATATGCAATGGATAAACCATGGAAGTATTTTGAGTTCAAAATCCTTTCCCATAGAGGAGTTTGAGCTAAGGACTAACAAAATACTATCGTATTTTTTAAGCCCCATCCTCCCAACTCCTTCATATTTTCCAGTGTAGTGCAATTGACCAAAGGAATACCATCCTCCTACTTACTTGTCATGCATAGGAAGGAGAAGCACTTCCTCCTGATTTTATTCAAAATCGCTTTAGGAATTTAGGCTATTGAAGCCTAATATATTGAAATGCTTTGCAAGACGTCCTTTAAAATACCCAAATGACCTCCTCTAGAGAGAAACTGCCATTAGCCCATAAATAAATTATATCCTCTACCTTCTTATACATCCAAATCCAATCATTAAAAGAATAGGAATTAGGTTTCAGAATGAAACCAAGGTATTTACATCTATTTGAAATATGTTTCATCTGGAACGAGACCACTTCCTTCATCCGAATCTAAACATCATCCTCTTTCGGTTGTAAGAAAGACTTGATTTTTCTACATTTATTAGCATACATGTAGCGCTTTTGTATTGTTCCATAATTGATGTGAGGGATTGAAGATTTTCTATAGAGCCTTCTCGTAGAAGTAACACATCATCCGCGAATAGGATATGAAAAATCTCTTCTGAGTTTAAAACCCAAAACATTTTCAAATACCGAGACGCCATAGCACTATGGACTAATTTTCTAAGAGCTTCTACTACAAGCAAAAAAGGAAAGGGGACAAGGGACATCATTACCTTAAACTATGGGAAGACCAAAAGAAGGGAGAAGGGGACCCATTGATGAGGAATACAAAAGAGCAGAATGTACAAAACCAATATTCCAATTTACAATGTCCACAAAAAAATCCAATATGAATTGGCAGAAGGAGAAGAAAAGTCCATCTTACACTATCATAAGCTTTTAAAAGTTCCAATTTCAGAGAAAAAACACTAATCTTGTTTTTATCGATGGAATGAATAGTTTCCTTGAGCTAGTGAGACAACATCATGAATTTGTCTTTAAAACAAAAAGCCATATTGTTCTTCTGAAATCATCTCAGTTAGAATAGGCTTAAGCCTTTGTGCAATAATATTTGTTATCACTTTGTAAATCATATTCCAGCATGAGATAGGTCTAAAATCATCGAAGGAGGAGGTCCTTTGTTTCTTCGGAATCAAAGCCATAAAGGTAGTATTCATTGATCCCAAAAATTTATCGGAGCACTGAGATTCATGAACCACATTAAGCATATATTCTTTATTAATATCATAAAAACCAATGAAAGATTCTATCGTAAAATTGTTTGGCCCAGGGATTTTACCTTTATGAAAAGAATGCAGAATGAAACTCACTTCTTCCTCTGTTACATCCTCATTTAAGGATTCATTCATTTCCTCATAAATAAGTTTTGGAAAAAGTTGCAATCCCTACATAATATCTTGAATAGGATAGCCTTATGGTTCATATAACAAAGCCTAAAAATGAGAAACCCTAGCCTGCGATTTTCATGGAATGATTGAACCAAATTACCCTAAGCATCCTGAATCTGTGTAATGGTATTAACATTATATCTATGAGAAGCAAAGTGATTAAAGAATTTAGTATTGTTATCCCCTTTAACTATCTAAAAATATCTACTCTTTAGTCTCTAGATATGCTCTTCCCTAGCTAACAGGGTACGTCTTTTCAATTATATGGATTTGAGAGCTTCAAGTTATTCCTAAAAAAAAACACCATTTTTTTAAAGTATAAAGGTCAGCTAACTTTGCCTCCATTTCTTTGAGTTGCATCTACTGATTGCTTTTGTAATTTTAGCTCGTTCTTTTGAAGCTTTCTTAACCTTTGCAAGATTGTCCGCAAATTGTTGCATGAAGGATAGTGAAGGTAAACTCTAAAGTGGTGTCCAAGAGGTATGAACCAACTTATTATAGTCTTCTTCTTCCAGCCATACTAGATTAAAATTGAACGAGGGAGGTTTTGGCTAATGGTTTTCAATGGCCAATATGATCAGTTAATCATCGAAGAGACCTACATATTCAACCTAGGACCGGATTTTCATAGGAAAATTTAACAGGTTTTCCATAATTAAAAATCGGTCCAGGCGTTAAGAAATTGCATTATCTCCACTTCTTGTACTCCTCCAAGCCGGCTCCAACTTTAGACCTTTGGACTTAAAAAAAACATAGACAAAATTGCTCAAAGAATCAAGTTGAGCATAGGCACCATAGACCTCCTTTGAAGAA
Organism: Pseudotsuga menziesii; assembly: GCA_001517045.1. Lineage (NCBI taxonomy): Eukaryota > Viridiplantae > Streptophyta > Pinopsida > Pinales > Pinaceae > Pseudotsuga > Pseudotsuga menziesii. Next base: position 135,083 of record LPNX010518471.1, read on the forward strand.
AGGGCAATATTGAGGTCACCACCTAAAATCACATTATGAAGGTCCCCCAACCCTAAGGAGAAGAAGGGATCCTAGAAAGCATGACAATCATGAAAGGGGCCATAAACATTGAGAATAGTGAAGATTACACCTATTGATTTGTCTTCCAAAACAATTTTAATTACCAACACATGATGGCTAACAGAAACATATTCCATAGAAGGGATCCATACTATAATAAGTCCCCCCAAGAAAGCTTCGAAATATGTTGTCACAAAAGACCAATCCTTTAACTAAGGGCTTATAGATTCTTGCGCTTTTGGTTCTTCTACCATAGTCTCTTGAATTAGGATGATAGATGGGTTTGAATTTCAGATCATCCTTTTGAGGACATTCGGTTTGGGCCCGCCCCTTGGGCCCCTTATTTTGAAAGAGAGAAAGATCATGGGATACCCAACCCTTGGGATTTCTCTACTCTAAGTGCTCGGCTAATGCTGTATTTCTTCTCATGTTTAATATCCAGAATTACTGTCGGCTGAGCTGTGGTCTAGCGGTTAAATCAGTGGGAGTTTCCATCACTGGCCCAGGTTCGATTCCCACAGGGGAGTCCTCAGAGTGACATCTTTCTCAGGAGTGATCAAAATATAAGTCCCCGACTCCGGCCAAAAAATCAAGGGGTGTTCTTGTCAAAA